>OY731403.1:67086405-67648068 GCA_963425845.1 Sphenostylis stenocarpa | reverse complement strand
GTGTTTAAACCAAACTACCTTCGCAAAGATTGAATAAAGATAACTCATTCTTCCAAAAGAAAGTAAGTTTTGCGAAAAAGTTTTAAAGTTCAATTCACCCCCCCTCTTGAACTCAACCATTAATTCTTTCAAATTTGAATAAAAATATTTACCTGCCTATGGGTTCATTTAGGCTTCTCCACTTTTAAAAAAAAATGTACTTCGAAACATTGCATTGAGGAATGTACACTGTCTGGATGAAATAAATAAAGTTGTTTGTTTTCATCATCTCTTCAAACGTCTATCGCATTCATAAATTGCATTCATTCATTCTCACTTTAATAATAATAAGACAATAAAAAGAAAGGATTAGTCGATGTGCTTTCTGCGAATCAGAATAAGATGAAAAGCAAACATTTTGTCATCAAGTTTTTCCCAACGGTTGATCAGCCTAAGGAGGATAATAAGCCTCAACCGTTGGTCATCTGAGTAAATAAAGAAGAGGGGGCAAGGGCGTCATCACGTTTGTTCATGCCTCCCACGTCAAATAAGGTTGTACCATGGAGATATGCAAAAACATCGTCCATCAATGAAGATATCTCCAGCATAGCCGACAATTGGGGGAAAAATTAGAAATGGAAGGATCTATTCCTCCAAGGAGCTGTAAGATGACGCTCCGAAGAAAAACATAATCCAAAGAGGAAATTGAAGAGACTTTGGATTCATGACGCTAAGGCAGTTCTTTCAATGCTCCACCAAAAGAGACAAACTCAGGGTAGGCGACAAGCTAGTCACAATTTGAGCTAGAGACGACATTCAGATCAGTAAATCGTCTGCCCTACCTTGAATGGATGCGACTGAAAAGAACCATTGAAATATCTTTTGCCAATATGAAAAGACTTCCCCAACAATATGAAGGTGACCCACGTGATGAGAAAATATGGATGTCGCCCAAACCAACGGTTCATTAGAAACTCTCAAGGAATAAGGGAGCCACCGGATTTTAAAGACAATCCTTTGAAGCATAACCCTACAAAGGATCAAGCTACATGGAGAAAAGGGAAGTCTCCCCTCTGCACCTCAAATCAGATTTTCCCATATAGAGGGGTTCAAGCGTCAAAAGCGACTTTAGTCATTAGGTGTTCTCCTTCTGATTCTTAGGGTTTGTAAATCCAACGACTATTAGAGATTACTCCTCGGGGCTAGCCCGACCCCCGAGCATTGTAGGGCGCACATTTCCCTATTAATTACAAAGAATGTCATTCTTACTATCTGCTTCTCTTCTTGTTATTCATGTCTAAACCTCATTAATAACCATGTTTAAGCAAACATTTTCAAAATGCGTCAAAGTAATCAAAATGCGCCATTGACCAAAATAAAAGTCAAATCCATCACTACTGATTGACTAGAAACACAAAATAAAGTTTTACCTCGTCATAAATAAAGCCGTGTTTCGCCAATGTTGTGCAAAAAGAAAAAAAATCAAAAGAAGCCCATAAAAGCTAAAGGCCAAAAGAAAAAGGCAAGGTACCCGGTAGGAAACCCACTAAGGGGGCTACGCAAAAGATAGGGTCAACCCGGTAGGACACCCGAACAAAAATAAAGGGTAGCCTAGGCAAAAGTTAGGGTTACAAAGTAAGGTCCGCTAGGATTCCCCGAAAATATACAAAAAGAAGGAACCTAGACAAAAGATAGGGCCAAAACACAACATCCTAAGCTGAAAACCCAAAGGGCAGACTAGGGAAGTCAACCAGTCATAACAAGCGCCATAGAATAAGACGCCACTCCATAAACAAAACGTTTGTCTAAACTAGTCTAAACACTCTAACCAACCTTGGCTAGCCGTGCTTACAAAAACCATTTTTTGTCAAAATAAAACAATTCTAAAACACAAGCCTTTGAATTAAATATCCTCTTCTTTCTCTTCTCTTGACCCTTACTGCTACAGCATTCTAGTAATTAGTAGGGAAATGTGGAGATAGTAATCAATAGTAGGATTGACATCCCCAAGGAAAGGGAGGGGCGCACTGACATGGCAAGTCGCTCTACAATTAACACAATCATTCTTCGATCACGGCAAAGTCAAAGACGGCAAAATCGGTACAGCCTATCATGTCGACAAAAAGCACATAATGTCGGAAGCTCATCAGAAGTAAAAGCACATTGGTTAATCCTTTTGAAAAATTAATTGAAATAGTATTATAGGATGCATATCGCCAACATTGCATGCATATGATAGGCTCCTATCTCTCAAAAAAAAAGAAGATAAAGAAAAAATGAGAATAAAAAGAATAATGCCTGCTAGGAGATTCTTAGGCAAAAGTTAGGGTAGCCTGCTAGATCGAAAACCCACAAAGGGAGGTCTAGGCAAAAGTTAGGGCCTTCATAAAAAAGGAAAAATCCCGCTAAGATATCCTAGGCAAAAATTAAGGCAGCCCGCTAGACCGAAAACCCCAAAAGGGCGGTCTAGGCAAAAGATAGGGCTAAACCAAAAAATGAATAAAAGAGAGGGGTCCTTCATCATAATCATTAGAGTCCAGCAGAAGAATGTCAGTCACTTTTCCAGATGCATCAATCAAAAAGAAAAGATTGCATTTAAAGCATCCACACACAAGTAGTCGCACAAAACAACTTTGTCAATGTCAAAAATGAAAGAAATAAAAATTACTTCAGACAAATAAAAAACGAAAAGCATTCATGCATATAAGGAGACTAGCTCCATGTTTGTGATTGAAAACAGGATCACTGAGACCGAGTCTCCAAAATAAAGTCTTCAAGAAAACGAAGCAAGTCGTCAATCAAGCGACAACTCCAGCTACCATCCTTCTACCCAGAAAAGAAGGCACGAGAAAGTAATAAGTCTCCAAACATCGCTCTCCCTCAAGAAAGAAGAGCGAGTTGTCAACAGAAGCTTCCAGAAGCCAAAGCTCCAATCATCACCCAATAAAAGAGGGCACAATCATCAAGACATCATAAAAGAAAAGCCGACGGAAAGGCTTAGTCATCCCCAAGAGGATCCCTTCCTACTCCGAAGGCAACACAAAAAGAATTACCCCATGGCTCAGCACCGCCATCACATGAGTCATCGAGCACACTCACCCAAAGTCTCCTCCACACTCCCCAATGGAGAATAAAAGCTTCAAGAGCCCATCATCATTAACAGTCAAAAGAGTCCAAACCATCAAGGGCTC
This sequence comes from Sphenostylis stenocarpa, assembly GCA_963425845.1. Classification (NCBI taxonomy): domain Eukaryota; kingdom Viridiplantae; phylum Streptophyta; class Magnoliopsida; order Fabales; family Fabaceae; genus Sphenostylis; species Sphenostylis stenocarpa. The sequence continues at coordinate 67,644,898 of OY731403.1, read as the reverse complement.
AACAAAAAGAAAAAAGAGAAAAGAAGAGAAAAGAAAACCCTTGCATCCCCAGCGGATGTCCAAAAAGGCCATGACAGAGAAGGCCGAATAAAAATCCTCAAGTAGATCTCCAAAAAAAATCTACAAAAAAGAATCAGAAATTCCCATTCTCCAGTAGAATAAGAGCTTTACAAGGTCAGCTCACATCAACATTAACCAAGGAGCCAGGACTCCATCCTAGAAAAAATCAGATCCCCAGGAAGTCAACTAATTCCCTGGTGGATCACTAAAGAAAGAAAATTTCATCCCTAGTGGACCTCCCCAAAAGAAAAGAAGAAGGGAAAAAGCCAGCGTAATAAAAAGAGACTAAAAAGTAAAAAGGCTTACGCATTATCCCGAAAAAGCCAAATTTCAAATCGCGATAAAAAAGAGGTAAATCGCGGAAAAAGGCGAAATCAAATGAAAATCCTTGCTCCCTAAGTGGGTCACCTCAGGAAAAGAAAGAATCAAAAAAAGGAATTGGAAATTCCATTCCTTCGACAAAATAAGAGCACCACAAAAGCCAGCTCGCACCCACATCAATTAAGGAGTCAAAACTCCATTCCCTCAGGGGGCAAATCAAAATCAGATCTTCAGGAAGGCAATCAATTCCCCGGTGGATCACCAAAAAGAGAAAAATCATCTCCAGTGAGCCTACAACAAAGGAAAATTCCAGACTCACATCCTTAGAAGAGTCATTTGCCTAGGCGTAGGCAAGATCTGGTGAGCGAGAGCCAATTTTCCCAGAAAGGGACATCAGCCTAGTCAGAGGCAAAACAAATGCAGCCGAAAGTCTTCACTTCCGATGAAGCATCTGCCTACTCAGAGGCATTACCAGAAACTCAATGGATATCCGCCTACTCAAGAGGTGTCACCAAGATCAACAAATCCCTAGAGGATTTCTACCTACCTAAGAGGCACTCATCAAGAATCCCCAACAACCAACAAGCTGGATGAACACCAACGAAATCCCCGGCACAAACCGGACGAAAATTCTCAAGAAAAGACAAACAAAGACAACGAGAGAACACTTCTCAACACCCAGCACAACCCGGATGACCGTTCAAAGAGGTCCAAGTACATCTACCAACACAGAAATCACTCCCCAAGGAGCCGGCGCATGATCAGAATCAGTAAGCCGCCACCATTGCCAAAGGATCAGCTACCGCAAGAAGGGGCATCAAGAGGCACATAACCAGACGGGGGTTCATACTCGTCAGCCAAGGGATCAGCTACCGCGTCGAAGGAGCATCCCAAGGTTTCACATCGGTGCATGGTCAGAATCAGTAAGCTGTCACCACGGCCAAAGGATCAGCTACCGCAAGATGGAGCATCCGGAGGCTTAACCACCAGATGGGGGTGCGTACTCATCAGGCCTTACAGAAGAGGGCTTACCAGGCGGGGGTTCATACTTGTCAAACACCAGATGGGGGTGTGTACTCATCAGGCCTTACAGAAGGGGGCTTACCGGGCGGGGGTTCATACTCGTCAAACCAGATGAGGGTTCGTTCTCATCAGCCGAAGGGGTCAGCTACCGCGTCAAAGGAGCATCCCAGAGGCGCACAACACATCTCCCCAGAAGGTCATCCACCGCAAAGACGGAGTATCTGAAGGGAAACCGCGCAAGAGGGTCAACTCCTTTACCCTCCAGTCGATCACCTCAGCACAAAAGGCCAGCAGTCGACTGATCGGGTAAAGGGGGGGCAGCTGTAGACCCCAAATCTTGCCCGGCCTCCAAATAAAGTCAGAAAGCTTCCTATTTGAAGACGGTTGAAGCCTAACAAGCCATTAGGAGAGACTATTAGGCCCCCGTACTAAGATAGGAGGGTTTTTTGGCCCGAAAAATAAAGTTTCTCGCCCTGAAGGAACGAGACCGCCGTCTGGAAGGACCAGACCGCCGTCTCGTCTCAACGCCAGGACGAGACCGCCGTCTCGATTGTCCAGACGGCGGTCTCGTCACCTGCAAAGTCGAGACGGTGGTCTGGGTTTCGCAGACGGCGGTCTCGATTCCTGCAAAAGTCGAGACGACGGTCTGGGTTTCCCAGACGGCGGTCTGGATTCCTGCCCAGTCGAGACGGCGGTCTGGATTATCCAGACGGTGGTCTCGACCCTCTGCCATGAACGAGACGGCGGTCTGGACTTTCCAGACGGCGGTCTCGACCCTGTCAGAGGAGACGGCGGTCTCGACCTGTCAGGCGCGAAAAACTATAAATAGGGGTCCTCCCCCCCTCATTTCCACACGGAATCAACATAGCTCTCCCCTTCTCTCTAGACTTTCTCTCTCTAAGAATCCCTCCGAGGCATTTCCGGAGTTTCTGAGAGTTGTAGAGTGAAGGGTTGCCAAAACGCACCCTTTCTTTTAAAATATAAAAGCTTGCTTTGGAGGTGCATATTCTCCCTCTCTATTTTTATTACTGCCATTTAAATTACGCAATAGAAGCTAGGGCCATGTAGTCATGAACTTAAATTCCGCATAATAAAAGGGTAAAAGCGCATTTTTCCAGTTTAATTATTTATTCAAGGTAGCCGACCTATCATAGGGAACCCGAAAGGGGCGTCGTAAAGGAACTAACACTTCCTTTACACGTAACTAACTCCCTTACCCAACTCTGGTTCTAATGACCAAAGTTGGTTTTCGAAAACCAACGCCTTTTTAAAACCCTTTTCCGATGTTTATGGTAAAAATATCGGTGGCGACTCCATAGAACCCAAATTAAATAAGTCCCTGGGTTAGCCCGGTTATCGGACAACCCAGGGATACTTTCGAAAACCTCGCCCCTAGGTTAGCCCGGTTATCGGACAACCTAAAGGCGTTGTAACCACCAATAAAAAACGCGAAAATAAAGAGGGTCGAAAAAACCATCGCGTCGCTCCGACCACCTCCTCTTTTTTGATGACGACGACATTAATCAAGTACTCAACCTTATTCTGTAGTAAGATACACTTTTCACAACTGTTGTTATCAGCAGATGAATTATTGTATATTATTTCAAGATGTTCCATATCTGTTTTGCTTTCTAATAACTCTTTTTCCAGAACTTTAACCCTATTTTCTAACCAGTTATTTAGTCCTTTTAACCGATTATTTGTATGAGATAAATTTCTAGCTTCATTATGCATTTCATTGAAAGCATTTAATAATGTGCTGTAATTCATTTCATTTTCTGTGGGGGTTGAACTTACATGCGATGAAGAGGATTCACAGCCAACCATTAAGCGTAGATTCACTTCTTCACCTTCGGATGCAGAACTGGAGGATGAATCATTGTCTTGCCTAGCTATGTAGGCCTTTTTTCCTTTGTACTTTACCTCTTTCTTGTCTTGATTCCTGGATTTCTCCGGACATTCACTCCTTATGTGTCCCTGCTTACCACATAAATAACAAGTAAAATTATTTTGAGTAGATTCAGTTCTTTTGTTAGTGTACCTTTTAACCTGGCCAGTTCTGTTCTTCTTTCTAAGAAACTTCCCAAATTTCTTAACTAACAGAGTCAGATTCTCAGATTCATCTTCTTCAGACTCACTATTTTCTTCAATCGTCTTCAGAACAATGTTTCTGCTTTTCTTCTCTGCATTTTCTTGTTCTTTAAACTGATTGATCTCCAACTCATGTTCCCTTAGCTTACCAAATAATGATGCAGTAGTCATTTCAGTTAAGTCTCTTGATTCTGATATAGTTGTCACCTTTGGTTGCCAAGTTCTGTCCAAACATTTCAAGATTTTGATGTTTAACTCTTCCTTGTCAAAAGTCTTCCCTAGCCCGATTAGATGATTGACTATATGCGTGAATCTTTTCTGCACATCTGCAATGGTTTCACCTTGCTGCATTTTGAACAATTCATAGTCTCTAATTAATTCATGTTTTCTTGCCCTTTTCACGTCAGATGTACCCTCATGAGTGACCTCTAGAATTTCCCACATTTCTTTGGCAGAGGCACATTGAGACACCCTGAAAAACTCATCAAGATTTAAAGCAGAGGTAATAATGTTCTTAGCAGTATAATCATATTGGACTTTCCTATTTTCTGCATCAGTTAATTCAGCCCAATTTTTTTCAACAATTTTACCATCCATTGTATGAGTTGGTTTGAAAGGCCCATTAACAATTATTTCCCAAATACCTCTATCAAGAGATTCAATAAAGATTTTCATTCTAACCTTCCAGAAAGAATAATTCACACCAACAAAAAGAGGAGGCCTGTTTATGGAGGCTCCTTCCGAAAAATTCAACTTTCCCTCAGCCATTTAAACCTTTCTTGGACCGAATTCTTGAGTAACTTACAAGAACCAGCTCCGGTACCAATTGTAAGAATTAATGGTTGAGTTCAAGAGGGGGGGTGAATTGAACTTTATAAAACTTTTTCGAAAAACACACTTTCCTTTGGAAGAATGATTAATCCTTTTCAATCTTTTGTTCGGTAGATTTGGTTTTAAACAAAGCAAGAATATAAGCAAGAATTGTAAAGAGATGAAAGCAGAAATTCAACACAAAAGTTTATACTAGTTCACTCTTTCCCAGAGCTACATCCAGTTCTTGACAAATCTGCCAAGTTCCACTAATTCCAAGTGAAAATTACAACCAGTAGATATACACTAATCTACCCCAAGAACTATCTCACAAACCCACAAGATAGACTCTTGAATAACCACCCAGTAACCAAATCCAGTTACTGTAACCAGTGCAGATTCAAACCCAATCTACACAATTACACTTTATACAAGTAAATGAAAAGAATAAACTTGGACTTCAGCTTTAACACTATAGAAGTCCAGAAGCAATTCTAACTCAGAACTTTCTCTCTTTGATGATCTTTCAACAATCTTGATCTAAATGCCTTATGATATGAAAAGTTTATGAATGCACAGAGAAAGGCACATATATGAGAGCTTTAAGATTGCTTTCAATTGTTTTCTAAATTGTGTATTTCAAAAGAGAAATTAAAATTGTATTTATAGAATAAAAGAGAGAAAATGATTGATTAAATTGATTAAAACTGATTTAGAGGAGCGAGATGATTGATCAGAATATCTATATGACAGATCAGAATCAGTTATGATCGATCGAATTAAGTTGTGATCGATCATAATGCTTTTCAATCGATTAAAACGACGTTTCAATCGATTGATTTTATTTAAAAACTCATTCAATCGATTAATTCGAGTTTTCAATGGATTGAAACAGTTTAGAAAAAAATGGTTACTCTCTGTTTCAATCGATTAAAAGATATTTCAACAGATTGAAATCCTGTGATACCTTAGAAAAAAATGATCTCTCTGTTTCAACAAATTAAAACTAATTTCAACAGATTGAAAATGCGAAACCTTTAATATTTTAAAAATCATTAAGAACTTTTTAACCTGTTGATTCTGCGATTCAATCAATTAAAATTTCGACTATATATGAACACTTCCTATGTTAAGTGATTTTAACAGATTGAAAACTTCTTTTAATAGATTGAAAAACTTAGTTTGTTCTTTTAATGCTTAACTGTTTGTTTTTCATGCAGTAAAATAAGTTCAATGAGATGCATCATTTCAAGGCGCTTATCACAAGATCTATTGAACTATCAAGAGATTAAATTCTAAACCTATAACCTATCTATCTACACACCCACAAAATAAACTCTCTAAACTTTATATGTCTTCATCAAATCCAACAAGTGCTTCAATTGTATGAAAAAAGGACATACTGTAAAATTCTGTCATATTAGAAAACACTTTGTGCCACAGGGTAAAATGAGATGGGTTCCAAAATATGTTAAACAGAAAATTTGACCACTAAGGACCCAAAGTAATTAAGGGTACCAAATACTTGATGTTTGATTTTTCAGGAACAAAAGCAATAATCACTTTGGTACTTGGACAGCGGATGCTCAAGGCATATGACAGGTGATATTTCTAAATTCCAGAAACTGAGATTGAAGAATGGAGGACACGTGACATATGGAGACAACAACAAGGGAAGAATCTTAGGTTCTGGAGATATAGGAGATGGTGAAACCATGACCATTCACAATGTTCTTCTTGTTGAAGGTCTCAAGCACAACTTAATAAGTATAAGTCAATTATGTGATCTAGGTCACAAGGTTATCTTTAAACTAGAAATCTGCCTAATCTGTGAGCCAAAATCTGACACGGTAATGTTGGTAGGTAAGAGGTTAAATAACATTTACATGCTAGATATCAAGCATTCTATCTCATCTCAAAGTTGTCTTCTTACTAAAGAAGAAGAATCTTGGTTATGGCATAGAAGGCTTGCACATATTCATCTTAATCATCTTGACAAACTGATTTCTAAAGATTTAGTCTCTGGGCTACCTAAGCTTCAAATTCTGAAAGACAAAATCTGTGAAGCTTGTTTAAAAGGTAAACAAACTAGAAAATCCTTTTCAAACAAAAACATTGTTTCTACTTCTAGACTTTGGAACTGCTTCACATGGATTTGGTTGGTCCTTCAAGAAATAAAAGCCTAGGTTGTAATCTCTATATCATGGTAATTGTTGATGATTTTTCCAGATTTACTTGGACTATATTTCTAAAAGCCAAATCTGATTCTTTCAAATCTTTTAAAAATCTTGCCAAGGTTCTACATAATGAGAATGGTTATGTCATTACTTCTATTCAAAGTGACAATGGTGGAGAATTTGTAAATGAAAAGTTTGAACTATTCTGTGAAAAGTATGGCATAAAGTACAACTTTTATGCTCCAAGAACTCCTCAACAGAATGGTGTTGTGGAAAGAAAGAACAGATCCCTTGTGGAACTGGCTAGAACAATGCTTTGTGAAAATGCCTTACCTAAATACTTTTGGGTAGATGCTGTAAACACAGCTTGTCATGTTTTGAACAGAGTTTTGATCAGACCCATTCTTAAGAAAACCCCATATGAACTTTACAAAGGAAGAAAACCCAACATAAACTATTTCAGGGTTTTTGGATGTACATGTTTTGTGTTAAACAATGGGAAAGAAAATATTGGCAAGTTTGATGAAAAATCGATAAAGTGATCTTTCTTGGCTATTCTTCTAACGAGTCATGCATATAGAGTCTATAATTTAAGACTAAAATTTGTTGAAGAATCAGGTACATGTTGTTTTTAATGAGTCTTCTCGAGTGTTGCGAGAATAAAACAACAGTATCTGCAGATTATGACGATTTAAGCTGATAATTCTTATCGGTTAAAACATCCCGATGATTTAGATCGAGCATATTGTCGAAGAAGGTGATCGGTCAGTTGATCCTACAAAAGTTGATCCACCAGAAAGAATTGCTGAACAGGAAGAAGATATCTTGGATGAGCTTCCTAAAGAATGGATTGTTCCAAGAGATCTTTCTCTAGACAATGTCATTGGACAGATCAATAAGGGAGTATCCACTAGGCATTCTCTTAATCAATTCTGCAATCATATGGCATTCATTTCACAAATTGAACCTAAAACTGTTAAGGATGCATTAAATGATGAATATTGGGTTAATGCCATGCATGATGAGCTTAATCAGTTTGAAAGAAATAATGTGTGGGAATTAGTTCCTAAATCCAAAGATATCAATGTAATTAGTACTAAGTGGGTATTCAAAAACAAATTAGATGAACACGACATTATTACTAGAAATAAAGCTAGGTTGGTAGCCAAAGGATATAATCAACAGGAAGGAATTAATTTTGATGAAACCTTTGCACCAGTAGCTAGACTTGAAGTTGTTAGACTATTATTAGCTTATGCTTGTATTAGTGGTTTCAGATTACTTCAGATGGATGTCAAGAGTGCCTTTCTAAATGGACTCATTAATGAAGAAGTCTATGTTGCTCAGCCTCCTAGTTTTAAAAATCACAAGCATCCTGACCATGTCTACAAGTTGAAAAAGGCTCTTTATGGATTAAAACAAGCTCCTAGACAATGGTACGAGAGGCTAAGTAATTTCTTAATTGATCAAGGCTACAAACGAGGTGAAGTTGACAAAACCTTATTCATTAAGAAATCTGGATCTGACATTATTCTGGTGCAGGTTTATGTTGATGATATCATTTTTGGTTCTACTAATAATGTCTTGTGTAATAAATTTGTTAAGGAAATGCAAAGTGAATTTGAGATGTCTATGATGGGAGAATTGAATTTCTTCCTTGGTCTCCAGGTTAAGCAATTAAAGAATGGTATTTTCCTAAATCAATCTAAATACTGTAATGAGTTGTTGAAGAAATTCGATATGCATAATTACAAAGAATCCTCCACACCCATGTCTACTAACTACTGTCTAGATTTAGATGAAAAAGGGAAATCAGTTGATCAAACTAAATATAGAGGTTTAATTGGATCTCTTCTATATCTGAGTGCTAGTAGGCCTGACATTATGTTCAGTGTTTGCCTTTGTGCTAGATTTCAGGCAAATCCAAAGGAATCTCATCTCACCGCTGCTAAAAGGATTCTCAAGTACCTTAAAGGAACCATTAATGTTGGACTATGGTATCCTGAAGGTGCATCTCTTAAACTTGTTGGATTTTCTGATTCTGACTTTGCAGGATGTAGATTGGATAGAAAAAGTACCTCTGGTACATGTCATTTACTGGGAAGCAGTCTCATATCATGGCACAGCAAAAAACAAGCATGTGTAGCTCTTTCAACTACTGAAGCTGAATACATAGCAGTTGGGAGTTGTTGTGCTCAAAGTATCTACCTTAAACAACAATTGAAAGATTATGGAGTATTCCTCAACACGGTACCTCTGGTTTGTGACAATACTAGTGCAATTAATCTAACTAAGAATCCTATTCAACACTCTAGAACTAAGCATATTTGTAGACCCCAAATCTTGCCCGGCCTCCAAATAAAGAGTAGAAGACTTCCTATTTGAAGATGGACGAAACCTAACAAGCCACTAGGAGAGACTATTAGGCCCCATGCTAGGATAGGAGGGACTTTTGGCACGAAAATAAAGTTTCTCGCCCTTTTGGGACGAGACCACCGTCTCGAAATCGAGACCGCCGTCTCGCCTCACGCAAATGGCGAGACCGCCGTCTCGTTTGGCGAGACGGCGTTCTTGCCACCTGTGAATGGCGAGACGGCGGTCTTGCTTTCCCAGACGGCGTTCTCGCCACTTTGGCATGGCGAGACGGCAGTCTCGACCCTGTCAGACGAGAACGGCGGTCTCGCCTTGTCAGGCGCGAAAACCTATAAATAGGGGCTCCCTCCCCTCATTTCCACACACCACACAGCATTCTCTCCTCCTTCTCTCTAGGATTTCTCTCTCTAGAATCCCTCCGACGCATTTCCGGAGCTTCTGAGTGTCTTTAGAGTGATTTCTGAGTGTTTCGAGAGGTTTCCGGCGCTGTAGAGTGAAGGGTTGCCACAAAGCACCCTCTTTTTTAAGAGAATTAATAGAAGAAGCATGCTTCGGAGGTTTACATTCTCCCTCTCCACTTTTACCGCTTTATTTAAATTACGCAATAGATAGGGCCATGTAGTCATAATATTTTAATTCCGCAAATAAAAGGGCAAAAGTGTGTTTTTCCGGTTTATTTATTAATAAAATAGCTGGCCTATCATAGGGAACCCGAAAGGGGCGTCGTAAAGGAACTAACACTTCCTTTACACGTAACTAACTCCCTTACCCAACTCTGGTTCTAATGACCAAAGTTGGTTTTTCGAAAACCAACGCCTTTTAAACTCTTTTTCCGATGTTTCCAGTAAAAACATCGGTGGCGACTCCATAGAACCCTTCAAAAATTAGTCCTTGGGTTAGCCCGGTTATCGGACAACCCAAGGACGACCTTTCGAAAACCTCGCCCCTTGGTTAGCCCGGTTATCGGACAACCTAAAGGCGTTGTAACCACCCATAAAAAAACGCGAAAATCAAGAGGGTCGAAACCATCGTTTCGCTCCGACCGCCTCTTTTTTTTACGGCGGCGACAATATTGAAATTAGACATCACTTTATTAGAGAACATGTATCTAGGGGTGATTGTGAAATTTTATTCATTGAAACTGAGAAATAATTAGCTGACTTGTTCACCAAACCACTCCCTAGAGATAGACTTAATATGCTTAGAACTGAATTAGGAATTCTGGATATATCTAGCATTGAATAATTGATTCTTTATTATGATACTGTGATTTTTAACAGGTTGATAACATGTTCAATCGATTAAATTGTATGGACATTTTGGAATTATGTGTTTTAATCGATTGAAATTGCGAAATAATCTGTTGATTTTCTGATTCTCAATCTCTGTTCATGATGTATTACCAGTTTAATCGGTTAAATAATCTTTTAATCGATTTATTTCAATAACTCTGTAGCCCTGCATGTTTTTCTTTTACAAAACAATCGATTAAATCTTCGATTCAATCGATTTAATTCACTTTTGATGCTCTGCATGTTCTTCTTTTACAAATCAATCGATTCAATCTTCGATTCAATCGATTTATTTTACTTGTGATGATCTACATCTATATCAGTAATTGAAAATCAATTGATTTTATGGAAAATCAATTAGTTAATTTTTTTTCTAGGGTTAGTAGTGTATGTGTTGCCTCTAATAACTTACTGCAGATTGGGATGAGTGTCTTTGCAACTGGGAACAACTTCAGCTACTCTCTTAAATGTAATAGTTATCCAATAAAAGCTGAATGACTATGATTGGAAATCAGATGTGAAGGTAATCGAGTATCACAACAACAACTCTCTCTCTCTTCCTTTACCATCCCTGACGCATGGAGCAGAACAACAGTAATTCACAAAAGACAAAATTGACTATTCAAAGTAGATGAAGGGTCTCATTCCTTTTTAACATGCAATAGTGATTCAAAAATCTTGTACTCTCTCTTTGAAATTCTCTCTTCTCTGTTTTTCGGTTCATCTCTCAAAACAAAATGTTCAAGCGCACCAAATCTGGGAGGAAGAAGTTCAACAAAGGAGAATCCTCAGCTGCTGTGCAAGAAACATCAGGATGAGGGCGCATTGAATCCTAGTTTAATGGGAACCAAGAAAAGATGGACTTATTCATTCATGAAATGAGCAGGAAACAAATTAATATTCCCAAAGTTATGAAATTTTCGTGGTTGGATGCTGAAGGATTCAGAGGTGTTCGGAAGTTGCTGCAACACCAAAAGCTTCAGAAGTTCCTTGAGCTCAATGGTAGAATCTATCCTGACCTTATCAAAGTTTTCTTTACTAATCTATCATTTGAAGGTTCTACACTCAAAACTCAAGTTAAAGGAGTGGAAATAGAGATTACTTCCTCTATCTGGAAAGATGTTGCTGGACTCAAGGATGAAGGAGTGAAAGTCACTAAAGGATATACCTCTGATGTAGAAGAATTCAACAAAGTTCAATACTTTCGCTCGTGTTTGAGAAATAAGCGTGACTCTGTGAGTTCCTTCAACACTGGGAAGTTGAAACTTGAAGAAAGAATTCTTGCATTCATAGTGGCCTGGCAGCTTACTCCCAGGGGGAGCAATCATGCAGTACTGAATGAAGGGGATTTGGTACTGATGTACTGTATCCACCACAGAATCAGAGTAAACTGGGTATTTGTTATCAAGGATCATATGATCAAAGCAAAAAGGCTAAGTGACTTTAGGTATCCTTATGCAATCTTGATTTCTAAATTTCTAACTCATTTTGGTGTTGACTTAGAAGGAGAATTGGCTGAAACCATTCGCCCCACAAATGAGGTTAACAACTCCATCCTCCATAAAATGGGATTCATCAAGATTGATGGTGAGTGGATTTCGAAAGAAGAAGCTGGGAGAGAAGAAATTGAAGAAGAAGAGGAAGAAGATGTGAATACTGGTGCTCCGAGTGCTGCTGAAGCACGACAAACAGATCCTATGGAAGATGTCATGGAAGAGCAGTCTCCATTGGAAGTGATTCCTTACGTGGCACAACCTGACCGTGGCACGCCTCTTTCACAATTTGAACGGACTACGCTGCATCAGATGAATGAAATACAAACAAATCAAAGGAGGCACATGGAGATGACATTTGATCTACAAGCTCGTCAGCATCGACTCTATGAAGATTCAATTGCCAGATTTCAGCACATTGACAATCAACTGGAGGATATCTTCAACAGAATTGGAGACCTCCAATTCAATCAGGGTCCCTGGGATGGTGATGAATGAAGTTTCTTTTTAAATGCATTAGTTCACTTGTTTCTTTTGTTTGTTTTTCTTGGTACCTATGTGGTACTTATGGACTGTAATTAAACACTTTTTGATGAAGTCAAATAGGGGGAGAAGTATTTGCTTATAACTGACACTACACACACATCACAAAATCATATATGTCTCTGTTCTGTTATTATTCATGCATGTGCAGTGGTTATTTGTCTCCATCAAATAGGGGAAGATTGAAGCACTTGTTGGATTTGATGAAGACATAAAGAGTTTATAGAGTTTAGTTTGTGGGTGTGTAGGTGAATAGGTTATAGGTTTAGAATTTAATCTCTTGATTGATCAATAGATCTTGTGATAAGTGCCTTTGAATGATGCATCTCATTGAACTTATTTTACTGCATGAAAAACCAACTTTTAAGCATTAAAAGAACAAACTGAGTTTTTCAATCTGTTAAAAAGAAGTTTCAATCTGTTAAAATCACTTTAAATAGGAATGTTCATATGCTGTCAAAATTTTAATTGATTGAATCGCGGAATCAACAGGTTAAAATGTTCTTAATGATTTTTCCATATTAAAGGTTTCGCAAATTTAATCTGTTGAAATCAAGTTCAATCTGTTGAAACAGAGAGATGTTATTTTTCACTTTAAAGTATCACAGGATTTCAATCTGTTGAAACAGAGAGCTAACATTTTTTTTCTAAACTGTTTCAATCCATTGAAAACTCGAAACAACTGATTGAATTAGCTTTTAAATGAAATCAATCGATTGAAACGTCATGTTAATCGATTGAAAAATATTTTGATCGATCACAACTCAATTCTGATCGATCATATCTAATTCTGATCGATCACAACTTAATTCTGATTGATCATAACTAGTTCTGATCGGTCATAAAACTATTCTGATCGGTCATCTGCTACTTCAAGTTGTTTTTAAAGTGATTTAATCTAACAGTTTCTCACTTTTACTCTATAAATACAGTTTTGATTTCTCTGTTGGAATACAAAATTTGGAAAACATTTAAAAGTAATCTTAGAGCTCTCATAGTCGTGCCTTTCTCTGTGCATTCATAAATCTTTTCATATCATAAGGCGTTTAGATCAAGATTGTTGAAAGATCATCAAGAGAGAAAGTTCTGAGTTGTGGAAATTGCTTCTGGACTTCTATATTGTTAAAGCTATAGTCCAGGTTTATTCTTTTCATATACTTGTACAAAGGTTACTTGTGTAGACTGGGTTTTGAATCTGCACTGGTTACAGTAACTGGGTTTAGTTACTGGGTGGTTAATTCAAGAGTCTATCTTGTGGTGTTGTAAGATAGTTCTTGGGGTAGATTGGTGTGTATCTACTGGTTTGTATTTTTCACTTGGAATTAGTGGAACTTGACAAATTTGTCAAGAACTGGACGTAGCTCTAGGAAAGAGTGAACCAGTATAAACTCTTGTGTTGAATTTCTGCTTTCATCTCTTTTCAATTCTTGCTTATATTCTTGCTTTGCTTAAAATCAAATCTGCCTAACAAAAGATTGGATAAAGTTTAACCATTCTTCCAAAAGAAAGGGTGTTTTTTTAAAAAGTTTTCAAAATTTCAATTCACCCCCCCCCCCTCTTGAACTCAACCATTAATTCTTACATTTAGTAGGTACTTTAGAGCGGCATGGTCAGTATAAACAATAACACGAGCACCAAGCAAATAAGATCTAAATTTATCAAGAGCAAACACAATGGCAAGAACTCTTTCTCAGTGGTGGTATAGTTTTCTTAAGCAGCGTCCAAAGTCCTAGAAGCATAATATATTACCCGAGGCAGCTTATCAACTCTCTGTGCTAGGACAGCCCCTAATGCATAATTAGATGCATCACACATCAACTCAAATGGGACTGTCCAGTCAGGTGCCTGGATGATAGGAGTGGTGGTCAGTGCTTCCTTGAGGCAGTCAAACGCCTTTTTGCACCTGTCATCAAAATCAAATTCAATATCTTTTTGAAGCAGATTGGATAGTGGAAGGGCCTTCTTACTAAAGTCTATAATGAAGCGCCTGTAGAAACCTGCATGGCCAAGAAAAGATCGAACCTCTCACACACAAGAGGGGTAAGGCAATTGTGAAATAACAGAGACTTTTGCAGGATCCACTTCTATGCCCTTACTAGAAATCATATGCCCTAAAACTATACCCTGTTCTACCATGAAATGACATTTTTCAAAATTTAGAACAAGATTAGTTTCAATGCATCTATTAAGCACTCTATCCAAATTATCTAAGCATGCATCAAACGAGAATCCATACACAGTGAAATCATCCATAAACACCTCTATAAAATTTTCAAGGAAATCCGAGAAGATACTAAGCATACACCGCTGGAAGGTACCAGGGGCATTGCATAGGCCAAAAGGCATTCTGCTATAGGAAAAAGTGCCAAAGGCGTAGGTGAATGTGGTTTTTGTTAGAAATGTAGGCTGAGATCAAGAGGGGGGGATGAATTGATCTTTGAAATATTTTCGCAATTTACAGATTATCTATTTCAAAGATTAAGAATTCTGACCAGTTCTTGAATCAAACACAACAAACAATCAAAGTAAGGTAGTGACAGAATTTAAGAGAGAAAGGTTTAGAAAGATACAACCAATATTTATACTGGTTCACCCAATCCCAGGGTTACGTCCAGTTTCCAGCCAAATTCCAGCTGGGTTCCACTAGATTGAAAGTTTTACAGATTACAACTTCAATACCACACTCAATCTACCACAAGAACCAAAATTCCAGTCCTTGCACTTAAACCTTCACCAAGAACCAATTTCCAGTTCTTGACCAACCCTGCAGCCAAATTCTAGCCACAGAAACTAGTGCCCACACTTCCAGGCACTCACAATACAGAAAAGAAAAGTAAAGAAACAAAGAGAAGAAACTAGAACACCCAAACCAGGTTTATGCAGCTCTGCAGAATGAGTTTCTTCTCCAAAAGAATGAAAATATTGCCTCAAGAAAGAACTTCTAAGAACTTCACAAAACTAGCGCGATTCTCTCTTGAAAGTAGCACTTATGATTGCTTGATTGATTGCCAAAAGGTGTATTTCAAAAGGTTCAAGCAATTCTGTTTATATAGAAGATTTTCCAAACTGATGGTTTATTTAATCTGTTAAAATAATCTTTTAATCTGTTAAAAGTCTTGTTTTAATCTGTAAAAACTTCTTTTAACCTGTTAAAATGTTCTTGATTATTTTCAGAATTTGTTTTAACTGATACGACAACGTTTATATCAATTAAAACTCTTTGTAAAAAATCTTTCAAATTGTTTTAATCGATTATTTCATCTTTCAATCGATTAATATACTCGCTAAACATTCTCATAAAATTTTCTAAGTGATTTTAACTGATAACAATCTGTTTTAATCGATTAAAACACTTTGGAAAAAGTTTACTTAGTTATTTTAATCGATTAAAACGCATTTTAACGATTAGAATTCTGCCAAAAGATTTCATAAAACTTTCTAAGTTATTTTAATTGATAGCATACTTGTTTTAATTGATTAAAACCTTCAGAAAAAACCTCTTAGTTGTTTTAATCGATTATTTCGCATTTGTATCGATTAAAATACAAACGAAACAACTTTCAAAACACTTCAAGTTATTTTAATCGATTATTTTGAGTTTGTATTAATTAAAATTCTGCAGAACACTTTTCAAAATATTCTAAGTCATTTTAATCGATTATATCAATTCTATATCGGTTAAAATATCGCGTGAAGGTTTTCAAAAATCCTTCTAATAAAAACAATCGATTATTTCAAAAACATATCAGTTAAAAACCTGTTACAAAAGTGTTAAGAACATTTTAGTTGATAAAGCTTATATACTATTAGTTAAAATAGTTACTTAAAAACCTTTTAACAAAATACTTTGTTTTTAACCATTTAAACACGTTTTAGAGGCATTTGCAAAATCTTTTAAATGAAGAAAACCTCATGCAACAGAGAGATAAAAATGATTATACCTAAATAAAGATGCACACTCACTAATCACTCTACCCTTTTATCTAAGTGACCTTTGACTGCAACAAGGTAGCCTTTGACTTCATTTTGACTTCATCAAATCAACAAGATCTTTGTTTAAGTGATTCAAAAAGATCTTCATCACTTTCAGTTTTCTCCTGATCCTCAGGAGCAATATGTGAGGTTTTCTCCTATCCTTCTCGCCACTCACCAATGGCGAGACCGCCGTCTTGTTTGGCGAGACGGCCTTCTCGCCATTTGTCAAGGGCGAGACTGCCGTCCCATTTGGTGAGACGACAGTCTCGACCTTGTCAGGCGAGACGGCGGTCCCGACCTGACAGGCTTGAATCCCTATAAAAGGAGGGCGCGACCCCCTCCTTTTCACAGGATTCTTCAACTTTCCCTTTTACAACTTTCTCAAATTCTTCTCCTAGGATCCCTCTAAAGCACTTTCAGAGTTTCTTAGTATTCTTAGAGAGTATTCTATAGCGCTGCGAGGAAGAGCGACCAACATTATAGAGCGGGGGATTGCCAAAAAGCATTATTTACCAAGAATATTGAGTAACGAAAGCTTGCTTCGAAGGTTCCTATACTTTCTCTCTTTCTTTTAGCGCTTTTTCTTTACATCTATCCGTGCATTAGCTGTTAGGGCCATGTAGTCAATATTTAAATTCAATAAATAAATAAAGGGTAAAAGCATAATTTTAGAGTTTCTATTTATAAATAAATGGCCCATCATAGGGAACCCGAAAGGGGCATTGTAGGGAAGCTAATACCTTCCCTACACATAACTAACTCCCTTACCCAACTCTGGTTATAATGACCAAAGTTGGTTTTTCAAAACCAACACCTTCTTTCTTCCTTTTCCAATGTTTCCGGATAAAACATTGTGGCGACTCCAGAACCCTTTTCGAAAACCTCGCCTTTAGGTCCAGCCTGGTTATCGAACAACCTAAAGGCGTTGTAACTACACTTTTAAAACGCGAGTTGAAGTCAAAAACCATTGTGTCGCTTCGACCACCTCTCTTGATGGCGATGACAACCAGGTTTTAATTTGCACCAAAAGAATCTCATCTTACTGCTGCAAAAAGGATCCTCAAATATCTCAAAGGAACATTAAATGTTGGGTTGTGGTATCCTGGTGAGTCCAAACTAAATCTAATTGGTTACTCTGACTCAGATTTTGCAGGGTGTAAGCTTGATAGAAAAAGCACCAGTGGCACTTGTCATCTCCTAGGAAATAGTCTAATCTCACGGCATAGCAAAAAGCAATCATGTGTTGCTCTTTCTACAGTTGAAGCCGAGTACATTGCAATTGTAAGTTGTTGTGCTCAATCCTTGTGGCTTAAACAACAGCTTGAGGACTATGGTTTAATTCTCAATAAAATCCCTCTTTTATGTGATAATACCAGTGCCATCATATTAACAAAGAATCCAATTCAACATTCTAGGAAAAAACATATATAAATTAGACATCATTTCATTAAAGATCATGTTTTAAAAGGTGATTGTGAAATTTTCTTTATAGAAATTGAGAAACAGTTAGCTGATATATTCACAAAACCTCTTGCTCGTGATAGATTTTATAAAATCCAAATTGAATTAGGCATTTTAGATGCATCAAACATCACTTAGTTCTCATTACTGATTATTTAATTGATATAAACTAGCTTTAATCGATTAATTCACTTATAATACTATTGTTCGTACTGTTTTAATCGATTAAATTTTGATTTAATCGATTAAATTCTATCAGGATTTTAATGTGCATCTGTCATTCTTGTTTTAATCGATTAAAATGTTATCTATATCAATTAAAATCATTAATAGGATCCATTTAATCGATTATATCCTGTTTTTAATCAATTATTATTCTGCAAAGGAAATTCAAGGCTTTAGTTAATGGTTGTTCTTGTAACATGCTACTAAAGCAAGGTTCCCTTTTCTTTACACGTGTCTATTGTATTCATTACAAGCGTGTTAACGAAGATAAGTTTGAATCAACTTTAATTGATTCTTAAATGAATAATAAATCTCATTGGTATCATGAAATTCTATTCTTTTTCTTTCTGATTATACTGCTGTTTTAAAAATAAATTTTTTTATCATTACATGCTATGCATATTGCTTGTTTTATCCCTCTCTTCCCTATTTTTGATGAAGTCAAAGGGGGAGAAATGATTATTTTTTTAAATACTCACTAATCTAGGGGGAGAAATAATTGATATTGAATACTCACTAATCTATATATCCAAGTGACTTCGTCTGCAGATCAAAATCTTTCAAAGAGGTGTTTGTTTTCATCAAATAGGGGGAGACTGAAAGTGATGAAGATCTTATTGAATCATTTGATTAAACGAAGATCTTGTTGATTTGATGAAGTCAAAGGCTAATCTGATGAATTTGAAAGAATTTGAAAATGCCTCTAAAGATGTTTTTAATCCATTAAAAACCAAAGTAATCGGTTAAATTATTTTTAGTAAATTGTTTTAACTGATATTATATGAGCTTTATCAATTAAAATGTTCTTAAAACTTACATAACATATTTTTAACTGATAGGTTTTCAAAATAATCAATTAAAACCTTTTAAAACATTCACAGGAACCGTTTTAATCGATACACTTTCGAATTAATCAATTATTTTCATTAAAGGAGTTTTTGAAAACCTTCTGCCAGTGTTTTAACTAATATAGTTTCAAAATAATCAATTAAAATCACTTAAAATGTTTTGGAAAGTGTTATGGCAGTATTTTAATCGATACAAATTCAAAACATTCGATTAAAATAACTTGAAGTGTTTTGAAAGATGTTCTGTTAGTATTTTAATTGATGTAAATTCGAAATAATCGTTTAAAACAACTTGAAATATTTTGAAAGGTGTTACGTCGTAATTTTAATCGATGTAAAATCAAATTAATCGATTAAAACAATTTAAGGGAATTTCTGCTAACTTTTTTAATTGATTAAAACTGGTTGTTATCAGTTAAAATCACTTAGAAAGTTTTATGAAAATATTTGGCAGAATTTTAATCGATTAAATTGTGAATTAATCGATTAAAACAACTTAAGGGATTTTTTACAAAGTGTTTTAATTGATTGAAACATTGTCGTATCAGTTAAAACAAATCTGGAAAATAATCAAGAACATTTTAACAGATTAAAAGAAGTTTTAACAGATTAATTCAAGACTTTTAACAGATTAAAAGATTGTTTTAACAGATTAATTAAACCAGCAGTTAGAACAAATTTCTATATAAACAGGATTACTTCAGTCTTTTAAATATACCTTTGAGCAATCAATCAATAAATCATAAGTGAAGTTTTTCAAGATAGAATCGCGCAAGTTTTGTGGTGTTTTTGAAAGTTCTTTCTTGAGGCATTTTTGCATTTTTTTTGTGAAGAAACTCATAATACAGGGATTGCATAATCCGGGTTAGATTGTTCTGGTTTCTTCTTTTTCATTTTCTATCATTCTTTGTTGTACTGTGAGTGCCTGAAATTGTTGGGCACGATTTCAGTGGCTGGAATTTAGCTGCAGGTTGGTTTAAGAACTGGAAGTTGGTTCTGGTGAAGGTTTAGGTGCAAGAACTGGAATTTTGGTTCTTGTGGTAGATTGGGTATGTGATTGGAATCTGTAATCTATAAAACATTCAATCTAGTGGAACTCAGCTGGAATTTGGCTGAGAATTGGAAGTAGCCCTGGGATTGGGTGAACCAGTATAAATCTTGGTTGTATTTCTCTAAACCTTACTCTCTTTAATTCTGCTACTGCCTTTATTTTAATTGGTTGTTTTTCTTGATTCAAGAATTGGTCAAAACTCTTAATCTTTGAAATAGATAATCTATAAATTGTGAAAATCTTTCAAAGATCAATTCACCCCCCTCTTGATCATAACCTCTTTTTCTAACACTTTTCTTGGGATATCATATGAGGTACATGTGTTTCGCTCAAGACTTTCATCAGGGGGTTTCGATGCAATTCCAAACTCATCATTAATGATAGCAAATTTATCTTTGTAGGTGTGTGATGAGCCATTATTTTCCCACATTTTCTTATCTCTATGTACTTATCTTAATTAGTTTTTTGGGCTTAACTTTCTATTATTAGTGAATTTTTACTAATTGGGCTTCATCGGGCCAATAATTCAGATTTTAATTAATTTGAATCCATTTGATCTAATTTTTGCTCATTATTAATTTTAGGACTGTTAAAACAATTTTGGGCCTAGAAGATTGGGCCAGATGCCATATTACAGTTAAAAACAATTTTGAGCTTGAAAAATTGGGTCAAATGTCATATTTTATTCAATATGAGTACTAACATTAGTTCACTGTTTTATTTATCATTTTTTCTATAGATCTCCAAAAATCATGATTCTAAAAGAATTATAAATTGAACACATTCAGCCTTCCATAAGGTCCAAAATCATTCAATTCGAAGCCTAATTGGATTTTACATAAATTATCCAAAATGGGTCAAGCACACTTGGCTGGCCCAATGGACATACTTCAGTAATTTAAGTCTCCTAAATTCATTAGACCTCCGAAAATAGTAGAAATAGTTGCGTTTCAAAAGCTACCTCAAAAGGATTTCAAAGGAGACCAAAATAGCTTAATTTGGATAAGTATTGCAAATACTGCATGTGTTTGAAGTTCACAGACCAGACTGAAACCAACTTATGATGTGTTTTGTGGATCAGTTAGGCCCAAACCTAGATTAAGATTAGGGTTAGGGTTATTTATATAAGAGAGACACATCACACATCACCCGACAGACATCACACAAGGATTGCGCAGCCACCACACAACCGCCTTTCATCTTCTGCAATTTATATTCAAGTTTGTTTACTCTTCTGTCATTATTTTTAAATTCTTGTTTCCATTTTAATTATGTTTCTTCTATTGCGTTTTCAACTTTCCATGGATAGCTAAATCTTTGTATTGATTTTCTGAGGAGAATGCAAGTAGATCTTTGAGGTTTTGGTTCTTCAATTTCATTTTTTTTGTTATCTTAACTCTTCATCTTCTAATCTCAGTGTTGAATTATAATCTATTTATGCTTAATAAACCGAAACTAATATCACAATTTGCTTAATTCTGTGTTAGAGATGAGATTATGTGATGTATGCAATGCTTAATTGTATAAGGATAATTTGGGGTTAATCTTCGCTTAGTTGGTTAATTTCATGTTGGAATAAGGGTTAAGGAAAATTTGGGATTAATCTTCGCTTAGTTGGTTAATTTCATATTGGAACAAGGGTTAAAGCTAATTTGAGATTAATCTTCGCTTAGTTGATTAATTTTGAATTAGAATATAATTTGGGATTTATCTTCGCTTAGTTGGTTAATTTCGAATTAATTTTGTAATCTAGGATAAGTGACACTGCATTAGAATCAGGAAATCAATTGCATTTTAATCTATTTTTAATCCGCATTTTTATAATCTGCTTTTGTTCTGTTTCATCTAATATTTTAATTTTGAAAAACTCCTTTTTTTTGTTACTGTTCTAATTTTAAAAATTGATAAGCTTTGATAGAAATTCGTGGTTTTTGGGAGACGACCTAGGAAAACTTCCTAGTACTACATTTATCTGTTTTAATTATTTGACCGAGTACGACATCGATCAAATTTGACGCCGTTGTCGGGGACCAAGATTTTTCTCTAGGTTTTCAACTTTTATTTTCTCGTTTCTGTTTTCATTTTTTTTTGTTTTTTTTATTTTATTTAAATATTTTATTTCATTTTCAATCATTTAATATTTTATTTGGTTTGTTGTTATTTGGATATTTTATTTGATTTTTAGTTATTTAAATATTTTATTTGATTGTTAGTTTTTAACATTTTATTTGATTTGTTGTTATTTGGATATTTTATTTGATTTTTAGTTATTTAAATATTTTATTTGATTGTTAGTTATTTGAATATTTTATTTGATTTGGTGTTATTTGGATATTTTATTTGATTGTCGAGTTTTTAATATTTTATTTGATTTTTAGTTATTTAAATATTTTATTTGATTTTTAGTTATTTAAATATTTTATTTGATTGTTAGTTTTTAATATTTTATTTGATTTTCAATTATTTAAATATTTTATTTGATTTTTAGTTATTTAAATATTTTATTTGTTTTTCAGTTATTTCAATATTTTATTTGATTGCTAGGTTTTAATATTTTATTTGATTTTCAGTTATTTAAATATTTTATTTGATTTGCTTGTTATTTGGATATTTTATTTGATTTTTAGTTATTTAAATATTTTATTTGATTTTCAGTTATTTTAATATTTTATTTGATTTTCTATTTAATTTGACATTCTTACTTCTCTTAATACTATTTTGATAGCCCACTGTTGTTCTAAAATTCTTTTGGGCAAATATAAAAAATAAAAATAAAATAATAATAATAATAATAAAATAAATATAAATAATAATTCAAAAGACAATTTCATCTCTAATTTGTTTTTCTAGCTTTATTTTAAAAAAAATTATAATTTCCATTCTCATAGGAAACTCTGCATATAGCTTGGTAGTGTGAGAGTGCATGTCTAGGAGGGTTACGGGTAGGAAAGACTTGGTACTTAAGTGTGTCCATTAGTGACCCACCTCTCTTTCCTGGGAACCTACCGACATACTTATTCACGGTCTACCTTTGTCATTCTAGTAAATAATTGATTTCTTTTTAGAATTTTTTTTAACTCTTGGGAAATACATGAATTGTTGAATATAGTGCATGACTAGGAGCAATCCTGACCTTTTACAACCTTTTGATCCCGAGATAGACAGAACCTTTCATAGATTAGTTAGACATTCTAGGAATTCATCTCTTGAGTCCGAACCATTAGATAGTCATAGTGAGAGTACTGCACCTAATATATCTTCTTCGATAATTTCCAAACTAATAACATGGGTGATCAACCTATTGGACCTCGTGAGAGGACTCTCGGGGAGATGGCTGCACTTGATTTCACTTATGCAAATTTATGTATCCAATACCCCGAAGAGGATGTACCATTTGTGCTTAAAACTCGGACTAATCCATTTGTTGCCCAAGTTTCATGGTCATGCGGTGAGGATCCACACAAGCATCTCAAGGAGTTCCATATAGTCTGCTCCACCATGAAGCCACAAAATGTTCTTGAAGATCACATATACCTGAAGGCTTTCCCTTTCTCTTTGGAGGATCTTGCCAAAGACTGGTTGTACTACTTAGCTCCTGGTTCCATAACGAGCTGGGATGATCTGAAGAGAGTCTTTCTAGAGAAATTTTTCCCTGCTTCCAGGACCACTGCCATCAGGAAGGATATATCAGGTATCAGGCAACAGATGGGAGAGAGCTTATACGAGTATTGGGAGAGGTTCAAGAGACTTTGTGCAAGTTGCCCTCACCACCAAATATTAGAACAGCTACTGCTGCAGTACTTTTATAAGGGGATGAACACAATGGATAGGAGTATGATAGATGCAGCTAGTGGAGGAGCTTTAGGAGACATGACACCTACTGCTGCTAGAGGTTTAATTGAGAAGATGGCATCCAATTCCCAGCAATTTAACATGAGGAGTGATGCCATAATCCTTAGAGGTGTACATGATGTGGGTTCATCATATTTAGTGGAGAAGAAGCTAGAAAGTAAGATTGATGCCCTCACCACCCTAGTCTCCCAACTTGCTGCAAATTAGAGACCTGCACCACCTGCAAGGGTTTGTGGCATTTGTAATTCAATTGAGCATCCCATTGATTGCTGCCAATTATTGCATGAGTCTACAGGTTCTGGAGCTCCACAAGCTTATGCAGCAAACATTTTCAATAATAGGGCTCCGAACCAACAACATAATTCTGACCTCTCAAGCAATAGATACAATCCAGGGTGGAGGAATCACCCAAATCTGAGATGGTCCAATCAGCAGCACCAACAACAGCAGAATCCTTTGCCACCACCACCATTTCAGAAATTTGGTGGTCCAAGCAGACCTTATGTGCCTCCACCAATGCAACAACAATATCAGAGGCAGCAAAATTAAGCACCAGCTCCTCAACCTTCTTCACCTTCATTAGAGGAATTGGTCAAATAAATGGTTGAGATGAACATACAGTGTTAGAATCGCGCAGCGGAATGATCGCGTGGTCGGACAAAAACCAAGAGGGGGGGTGAATTGGTTTCTTAATAAAAATTAGGTTTTCAAAATTTTCCCCAAATTTTACCGATTAAAAACTGTGTAAATGTAAATAGTGAAGAGAAGAGAATCTTACACAGGAGATTTATACTGGTTCGGATCAAAAGACCCTACGTCCAGTTGCTAATCACTCAACAGAGGATTAACGCTGTCACTATAAACAAGTTGTTACAAACAGATTACAATTGAAAAGATAAAGATACGAAAACACCTCTCTTGAAATCCACAAGAGATGATGGACAACTTTCCCTAGAGACGGCACAACACACAATCCACTAATAACTCCACTTAGTGATTCTTATCGCTTCTAGCCCACACCAGGTTCCAAAAGCCCCTTTTCCTTGCAACAAACAGTTCTCTGGCACTCACAGCACTTAACTTTTGTATGGAAAAGGTTGTTCTACTTTTCTGAGTGCCAAAGAAGAGTTTAAGTAGAGAAATTAGGGTTTAGGAATTGGGGATTTCGAAACTAGGGTTCTTGGTAATTGGGTTTTCGAAAATAGGGTTAATTTGAAGTTTAAAATCAAAAATAGATTGAAATAATCGATTAAATGGAGTAATAATCGATTAAAACAAAGCCAATATCAACAGAACCCAAAACCTTTCTGTTTTAATCGATTATAAGGAGTTTTAATCGATTATTTGACCTAATAGTCGATTATTTTGATGTTTAATCGATTAAAGTAGTGAGTTTATACTGAAAATGGTTTTTCTCAATGTTTTATCGATTATTTCCCTATATAATTGATTAAAGCCGAGCCTGGATGATAAATTTGAGCATTTTGAAGCTTCTAAGGTGCAGACTATGTACCGGCTATCTTAAACTCTAATATTACAGACTCAATCTAATTAAAACAGAGTTATTACAATACAAAACAAGTCTTCAACACACTAAGTCTTTGAGTTCTTGAATCATCATCAAAATCAACAATCTTCATGTTCATCAAGTGCACCATCAAGTCCTTGAATGTTCAACAATCTCCCCCTTTTTGATGATGATCAAAATTATCTTTTAAAGCCCTTGTAATAACCTGTTTTATCTGTCATACTAACAAACACATCAAACATACCAGATAATATTTAAATGTAAATCATAAGAGGCTTTAAATATTTCTCCCCCTATTTTGATTATAATCAAAAAGAACTCTGCAATAACAATCATAAGAGCTCCCCCTCAAAATATGCATAAGTTGGGGATAACTCCCCCTCAATCAAAGCAATAACAAAACATCATATTTTATTTTAGAAATGTCAATACAGTACATCACAAGAAAAGAAAATAAACAACAAATTTAAAATTCTTCACTATCATTATCATTAAAGTGTGCATCAAATCTATTTTCTAAACGGCACACTTTATCATCTACATCAGATATACGGCGAATTAATTCCTCATGCCGTACTCCAGAGAGAGTGAAGAATGATTGCATCCTCTGATTCATGTCAGATAACATGTCTTCCATGGATTGTCGAGGTTCTTGATGAGTAGAGGAAGTTCCAACACCTTGGATTTGGTCCGAGGGAAACTCAGCAGCTGGAGGCATATCTTCATCAGAGTCTTCATTAGCATCACCTTGATTAGGAACGTCATCTTTGTGAACATAAATATCATTGACTCGCACCATTTGGAGTTGAATCAATGTGCTGTCCAGCATGCGGTTTAAGTTGTTTGTTCTAACTGCTTGTTCACCTTCAACATTCACTCCTTTATATTCAAGAATACGGGAGACAAGGAGGGCATATGGAATTTTGAAGGTGGGATGACGTTTTGCTTTTAACATGGTCATTGTGACAAGAACGCCCCAATCTAAAGGTTCATTATTCATTATCGCATGAATAATACGAAGATCAATGGAAGAGCATTGGGCATAATTCGTAGCCCGGGGACATAAGATCCATACAAGTAAGTGTAGAAGCATGCGTTCTTCCTTCTTTAAAGGTCGAGCATGAAGGATACGTCCAATCTCCATTGAGGGATTCCGCAGAAAAGAGCGATAAGCTAGGAACTTGTCAAAGTCATCTAGCTCACCATATACGTTAATAACATCTTCTCTAATTGGAAAGTGAGCAACATTCTCCCAAATATCATCATCAAGAATTATTGTAACCCCTTTTACACAGGATGTAGCAATTTGATCTCTAAATTTGAATCTAGAGTAGAATACCCTAACTAAGTCAGGATAGTACGTACCTTGCATTTGGATAAATGGGATAACTCCTTGAATTTCAAGAAGATTTGGAAAATTGAATCCCCTATGAATGAATTGCTCACCTATAAGAAATTTGGGAGAAATAATAGCCTTTTCCTTCCAGTAGGTTAGAAATTCTTGTTGGCCATCTGCATCAGAGATCCATCCTTCTACAGAATTAGGACGGGGATGAGAGGAGGGTGCAGATCTTCTTCTAGTTGGGATCTTAGGGCGAGAAGATGAGGCCATTTGAAATAGTAGATGAATATTAAGAAAATTTAGAAGGACAAGTGATGGAATAAGGAGACAAAGAGAGTATAATAAGGCAAGAAAGCTTGATTTCAAGAGATAGAAGTGAGTAGAAGTGAAATAGAGGTCTCTATATATAGCAAAATCATGTCCAACGTTCATATAGAAGAGAATATAGGTCAAAAGATCCGTTGGCAACGGCTAGAAGGCTAAAGCTGGTCGGGTTTAATCGATTAAAATTCAGAATAATCGATTAAACCAATGATCGATTACATTTAATCGATTATTTTCAGTTGATAATCGATTATCGACTGGTTTTAATCGATTATTTTGCGAAATAATTGATTATTCCGAGAGAAGAATACTCTGTTTTTGGATGTTTTGAGGGAAAATAATCGATTATAACACTAATTAATCGATTATTCCGGAGGATACATCAAATTTTTGAGGTTTATACACATGATAACCTATGAATATCCTACACCACGAATTATAACATTACAATCATCCAAAAATAGTCAGATTAAGAAGAATTTAAGCTATTTCTAATATACCTAAGTCTCTTCTAAGATCATAGAATCTATCCTTGGGTAGAGGCTTAGTAAATATATCTGCTAATTGACGTTTGGTATCTACATACTCTATTTTACAATTTCCTTTCTTGATATGATCTCTTAAAAAGTGATGTCTTATTTCTATATGTTTAGTCCTAGAGTGCATTACTTGGATTCTTAGTTAGATTTATTGCACTCATATTATCACACATCAAAGGTATGTCATTTAAAAAGATACTATAATCTTCTAACTGTTGTTTCATCCACAGAATTTGAGCACAAC
The DNA here is from genome assembly GCA_963425845.1 of Sphenostylis stenocarpa. Taxonomy (NCBI): domain Eukaryota; kingdom Viridiplantae; phylum Streptophyta; class Magnoliopsida; order Fabales; family Fabaceae; genus Sphenostylis; species Sphenostylis stenocarpa. The sequence goes on along the minus strand of OY731403.1, from coordinate 67,617,326 downwards.
AACTACCAGTTGCAATATATTCGAGCTTCGGTGGTAGATAAAGCAACACATGCCTGTTTGTTAGAATGCCAAGATATTAAGGATGAACCTAACAAATGACATGTCTCACTAGTACTTTTCCTATCAATTTTACATCCACCATAATCGAGCATCAGAATATCCTATTAAACTCATACAAACATCGAGACGGATACCACAAACCAAAACCAAGTAGTTCCTTTTAAGTATTTTAAAATATGTTTCACTGCAATTAGATGAGATTCTTTAGGACAAGCCTGAAATCTAGCACACACACGAGACATAATGCATAATATCGGGTCTACTTGCGGTTAAGTATAACAGTGATCCTATCATACCTCTATACATAGTTTGATTAACTTCCAAACCTGATTCATCCTTGTCTAGATAGCATGAAGTTCCCATGGGTGTGTTAGCTTCCTTTGAGGTGTCCATACCAAACTTTTTTAGTATCTCTTTGCAGTATTTGGTTTGAGAGATGAAAATGCCATCTTTAAGTTACTTGATTTGTAGTCCAAGGAAGAATGTCAATTCTCCCATCATAGACATTTCAAACTCTCCCTGCATTATCTTAGCAAATTCTGGCAACAGGAGCATAAGTTTCATCATAATCTATACCTTCCTCCTGACAATAGCCTTTTGCAACAAGTCTGGCTTTATTCTTTGTTATGTTTCCATCTTCATCAAGCTTATTTCTGAATACCCATTTAGTTCCAATAACTTGATGTGACTCTTCTCTTGGGATTAATTCCCAGACTTGATTCCTTTCAAATTGGTTAAGTTCTTCTTGCATGGCTATGCACCATTGATCATCTTTAAGTGCTTCCTCAATGTTTTTAGGTTCAATCTTGAATCCTTTGTCACATAATTGGCTTATGCTAAGGAGATTATGCTTTAAACCATCAACAAGAAGCACATCCTTAATCTCCAATGTGTTTGCACCACCTATGTTTCCAATTCCGAGAATCTTCCCTTTGTTGTTATCCCCATAAGTCACATATCCTTGTTCTTTGGCTTTGAAACTCACAAATTTCGATTTATCTCCAGTCATATGTTTTGAGCATCCACTATCAAGATACCACATAGACTTCTTTGATTTGGAAGTTTCCTACAAAACAAGAACATAGTAAACTTAGGTCCCCATAACTTTTGGGTCCTTGGGGTTAGAGACAAACAAAATTATTTAACAATTGGAACCCAAATGTATTTACCTTTAGGAACACCAAAATGTTTAATTTTACATCTATTTGAGGTATGACCTTGTTTCATGCAATAAAAACATGCTTTTGATGTAGCTATGGAATAAGATGCATTATTTACCAAACATGCTCTAGATCCTTTTTCTACCCATACTCTTCTCTTTTTAGTTTTACCCTTTTTCAAAGGAACTCGTTGATTTACATTATTTTGTGCAAACACCATTTCATGCTTCTTAAGATCATCTATTTCCTTTTCGGCTTTGTCTAGCAAATGGTTAAGAATATCTATGTCATATTCATGCTCTTTACAGTTTGCACATGCTAAGTTTTTATCCTCATCTAAACATACAATTTTCGTATTAGCTACCTCCTTTTCTTCTAAACATGCAATTTTCAATTTTAAGGACTCATTTTCCTTTTCGGATCTACTTAGATTCTTCTTTACAACTTTATATTCATCTTTCAAATTCTTAAAAGCAATAAATAATTCATTGTAAGCATTTTTCAATTCATCATGGTCATTTTCATCACTAGAAGATGAGTCGGAATCACTAACCTCAAAATCCGAAGATATGTTGTCATTTGCCATTAAGCAAATGTTTGCTTCTATTTCCGAGTCACTTGATTCCGAACTTGAATCACTGTTGTCCCAAGCAATATAGGCTTTCTTCTTGAATTGCTTTTTGCCCTTGTTTTCATCGTTTTTCTTGTTTGGGCATTCGGTCTTTACATGCCCTGCTTCACCACAACTGTAACATTTTATATTTACGAAAGTACTTTCTCTTACCTTTCCTTTACCTTTGAAGGGATGTCTTCCTTTTTCTTTCATGAATTTGGTGAACTTTCTTATAATAAGACTCAACTCTTCTTCATCATTTTCCGAGTTTTCTTCTTCTTCCTTTTTATTTTTACCTTTGGAAATTTCGGTTTTGAAGGCAAGGTTCTTCTTTTGGTATTGACCTTCTTCCTCATTTAGCCTTCCAAGATCAAGCTCATGCTCTCTAAGCTTTCCAAATAACGCCGCCATAGACATTGTGGCAAGATTTTGTGACTCCGAGATGGCCATCACCTTAGGTTGCTATTTCCTATCCAAAGATTTCAAAATTTTAACATTTAATTCATCAACGTCAAAAATTTTACCTAGTCCGGTGAGATGGTTCACGATATGAGTGAAACGCTTTTGTACGTCAAAGATCGTTTCGCCTGGTTGCATCCGGAACATCTCATACTCTTGGATTAGAGAATTTTTGCGTGCTCTTTTAACATCGTCTGTTCCTTCATGGGTTACTCTAAGCATTTCCCACATTTCCTGTGCACTTTTACAAACAGAAATTCTATAAAACTCATCAAGTGTTAGAGCAGATGAAATAATATTTCTAGCCCTAACGTCAAATTGGGCTTTCCTATTTTCTTCATCCGACCATCTAGAAAATTGTTTTGGTACTTCTACTCCATTTTCAAAAACTTTAGGAATAAAAGGACCGTTTAAAATAGCGTCCCAAACGCCTCTATCAACAGACTCTAAAAATATTTGCATACGTACCTTCCAGAAAGGATAATTTTGACCAGCAAAAAGTGGGGGTCTGTTGATAGACGCACCTTCGGCAAAAGTTTGATTTTGTCCGGCCATTTTCGAAAATTTGAATGACTATCAAAGCAAGCTCTGATACCACTTGTTAGAATCGCGCAGCGGAATGATCGCGTGGTCGGACAAAAACCAAGAGGGGGCTGAATTGGTTTCTTAATAAAAATTAGGTTTTCAAAATTTCCCCCAAATTTTACCGATTAAAAACTGTGTAAATGTAAATAGAGAAGAGAAGAGAATCTTACACAGGAGATTTATACTGGTTCGGATCAAAAGACCCTACGTCCAGTTGCTAATCACTCAACAGAGGATTAACGTTGTCACTATAAACAAGTTGTTACAAACAGATTACAATTGAAAAGATAAAGATACGAAAACACCTCTCTTGAAATCCACAAGAGATGATGAACAACTTTCCCTAGAGACGGCACAACACACAATCCACTAAGAACTCCACTTAGTGATTCTTATCGCTTCTAGCCCATACCAGGTTCCAAAAGCCCCTTTTCCTTGCAACAAACAGTTCTCTGGCACTCACAGCACTTAACTTTTGTATGGAAAAGGTTGTTCTACTTTTCTGAGTGCCAAAGAAGAGTTTAAGTAGAGAAATTAGGGTTTAGGAATTGGGGATTTTGAAATTAGGGTTCTTGGTAATTGGGTTTTCGAAATAGGGTTAATTTGAAGTTTAAAATCAAAAACAGACTGAAATAATCGATTAAATGGAGTAATAATCGATTAAAACAGAGCCAATATCAACAGAACCCAAAACCTTTCTATTTTAATCGATTATAAGGAGTTTTAATCGATTATTTTGATGTTTAATCGATTAAAGCAGTGAGTTTATACTAAAAATGGTTTTTCTCACTGTTTTAATTGATTATTTCCCTATATAATCGATTAAAGCTGAGCCTGGATGATAAATTTGAGCTTTTTGAAGCTTCTAAGGTGTAGACTATGTACCGGCTATCTTAAACTCTAATATTACATACTCAATCTAATTAAAACAGAGTTATTACAATACAAAACAAGTCTTCAACACACTAAGTCTTTGAGTTCTTGAATCATCATCAAAATCAACAATCTTCATGTTCATCAAGTGCACCATCAAGTCCTTGAATGTTCAACATACAGTACCAACAGAAAAATGACGCCTCCATTCAGAGTTTAACCAATCAGATTGGTCAACTAGCTACTGTTGTAAATCAATTGCAAAATCACAATTCAGACAAGCTCCCTGCACAGATTGTGGTTAATCCTAAGAATGTGAGTGCCATCACATTGAGGTCAGGAAAACAGATTGACATAACCACTGCAGTACCTCCACCCTCATCTGTGCCTGCCTCAATTCCTGCACCTGATCAACCAGTTGGTGGCTGAAAATTGCATATAGATGGACCTTCTTCCAGCCCCAGTTCTGACCTGCAACAGCCTCCTATCCCTCTTCCATTCCCTCCCAAAGCAATTCCAATCAAAAAGATGGAAGAGGTCGATAAAGAGATTTTGGAGACCTTTAGGAAAGTTGAGGTGAACATACCTCTGCTTGATGCCATCAAGCAAATTCCCAGATATGATAAATTCTTAAAGGAGTTGTGCACCCACAAGAGGAAGATGAAGGGCAGTGAGACAATCAGCATGGGCAGAAATGTGTCTGCTTTGATAGGTAAATTTGTTCCTTACATTCCTGAGAAATGTAAGGACCCAGGTACATTCTACATACCTTGTATTATTGGCAATAATAAATTTGAGAATGCCATGCTTGATTTGGGTGCTTCAATTAATGTTATTCCTTTGTCCATTTTTAATTCTTTATCTCTTGGACCTCTACAACCTACGGGTGTGGTGATACAATTGGCAAATAGGAGTGTAGCCCACCCTACAGGTTTCATTAAGGATGTCTTAGTTTGGGTTGGTGAACTTATTTTTCCTGGTGATTTCTATGTGCTTGATATGGAGGAGGGATTCTCCCATGGATCTGTCCCAATCATTTTAGGCAGACCATTTTTGAAAACAGCCCGAACCAAGATTGATGTGTATGATGGTACATTGTCCATGGAATTTGGTGATATTATTGTCCATTTCAATATTCTAGATGCCATGAAACATCCATCTGAGTGCCATTCTGTTTTTCGTGTTGAGATCATTGATGATGTTATTGATGAGTATGTTTCTGATTTTCATTCCTTACATGTTAGGAAACATTGTTTTCTTTCTTATCTGTATACTTCTTTTGCATGCACCGAATCCGAATCTGATTTTGATATTGACATTGATCTTCATTCTAATTTTGAGTTATATTCTGAATTTAAATCTGATCATATGTTTGATGTTTTGGGTGTTGTACCTCCTATGGATATGAGTTCTTTAGAGTCAGAATGCACTAACCATGTTGCAGGAAGTATACATGAATCTGACTTGCAGGTTGAGGTACAGGCTGTGGAACCCATTCTTCTTCCCTCTCTGGTTCCTTCTGTTCAGCCAGGCACCCACTCCGAACTAAAGACTTTACCAGAAAACCTTAAGTATGCTTATTTGGAGGATGATGAGAAGTTTCCGAGTGATCATTTCCACCTCCCTTGATGCTGTTCAAGAGGAGAAACTATTGCATGTTCTGAAAAGGCATAAGAAAGCCATCGGCTAGACCCTGGCGGACATTTCTGGTATCAGCCCATCCACATGCATGCATAGGATATTATTGGAGGATGGAGCCAAACCAATGAGACAGCCATAGAGACGACTCAACCACTGTGATTTTGGATGTTGTGAAGAAGGAGGTGACCAAGCTTCTTCGAGCTGGGATCATCTATTCTATATCGAGATAGTCGGTGGGTGAGTCCACTCCGGGTGGTCCCCAAGAAGACGAGGCCTCACTGTTGTGAAGAATGAGAGGGATGAGCTCATTCCCACCGAATACAAAACAGTTGGAGGGTTTGTATCGACTACAGAAGGCTCAATCGAGCAACACAAAAGGATCATTTTCCACTGCCTTTCATTGACCGGATGCTTGAGCATCCGCGGGTAAATCTCATTACTCGCTTTCGGATGGTTTCTCCGGTTATTTTCGGATCCATATTGCTCCTGAGGATCGGAGAAAACCACATTCGCCTGCCCCTTTGGCACTTTTGCCTATAGGAGAATGCCTTTTGGCCTATGCAATGCCCCTGGTACCTTCCAGCAATGTATGCTTAGTATCTTTTCAGATTTCCTTGAAAATTGTATAGAGGTGTTTATGGATGATTTCACTGTGTATGGATCCTCGTTTGATGCATGCTTAGATAATTTGGATAGAGTTCTTAAAAGATGCATTGAAGCTAATCTTGTTCTGAATTTTGAAAAATGTCACTTCATGGTAGAACGGGGTATAGTTTTAGGGCATATTATTTCTAGTAAGGGCATAGAAGTTGATCCTGCAAAAATCTCTGTCATTTCACAATTGGCTTACCCCTCTTGCGTGCGAGAGGTTCAATCTTTTCTTGGCCATGCAGGTTTTTACAGGCGGTTCATTAGAGACTTCAGTAAGAAGGCCCTTCCACTATCCAATCTGCTTCAGAAAGATATGGAATTTGATTTTGATGACAGGTGCAAAAAGACGTTTGACTGCCTCAAGGAAGCACTGACCACCACTCCTATCATCCAGGCACTTGACTGGACAGTCCCATTTGAGTTGATGTGTAATGCATCTAATTATGCATTGGGGGCTATCCTAGCACAGAGAGTTTATAAGCTGCCTCGGGTAATATATTATGCTTTCAGGACTTTAGATGTTGCCCAAGCAAACTATACCACCACTGAGAAAGAGCTTCTTGCCATTGTGTTTGCTCTTGATAAATTTAGATCATATTTGCTTGATTCTCATGTTATTGTGTTCACTGACCATGCAGCTTTGAAGTACCTACTAAAGAAGGCTGAGTCAAAGCCTCTATTGATCAGGTGGATGCTCTGGCTCCAAGAATTTGATTTGGAGATCCGTGATAGGAGTGGAGCACAAAATTTGGTTGCAGACCATTTGAGCAGAATAGAGAGGTGTGCTGATGATGCTTCACCAATTTGGGATGACTTTCCCGACGAGGGTTTGTTTGCATTTTCTGCTTCTTTTCCAACACCTTGGTTTGCAAACATTGTTAATTATCTTGTAGGTTCTGTTTTTCCTCCCTTAGCATCCAGAGCTCAATGTGATAAACTTAAGAGTGATGCTAAGTATTATATTTGGGATGACCCGTATTTGTGGAAGTTGTGCAGTAATCAGGTTACTAGGAGATGCATTCCAGACCATGAGATTGACTCGGTCCTGCAATTTTGTCATTCTTCTGCAACCGGTGGTCATCTTGGCATTCAGAGGACAGCTTGCAAGGTGCTTGACTGTGGTTTCTATTGGCCCACCATCTTCAAGGATGCGTTGAGAATTTGCAGCACTTGTGAGCGAGTGTCGAGAGCGAGGAGGGTCCCTTACATGGAGACAGCGAGATGCCCCAACAACCCATGTTGTTTTGTGAGGTGTTTGATGTCCGGGGTAACGATTTCATGGGTCCCTTCCCTGTTTCTTTTGGTTTTTATTATATTCTCCTTGCTGTTGATTATGTTTCAAAATGGGTGGAAGCCAAAGCCACCAGGACTAATGATGCTTGGGTTGTTGTGGATTTTGTTAGATCTAACATCTTTTGCAGATTTGGAGTACCCAGAGCCATTGTTAGTGATCAAGGCACCCATTTCTGTAACAGGTCCATGCAGGCCTTGCTCAAGAAGTATGGGGTTGTTCACAAAGTCTCTACACCTTACCACCCACAAACTAATGGGCAGGCTGAAATTTCAAATAGGGAGATAAAGAGGATTTTAGAGAAGATTGTCCACCCTAACAGAAAGGATTGGAGCAACAGACTGGAGGATGCTCTTTGGGCGCATAGGACTACTTACAAGGCACCTATAGGGATGTCTCCCTATCGAGTTGTGTTTGGTAAGCCATGCCACCTACTAGTGGAGATAGAGCACCGAGCATATTGGGCTGTGAAATCATGCAACTTCTCACTTGATGAAGCTGGAGAGGAGAGGAAGCTACAGATAAATGAATTGGATGAGATCCATTTGGAAGCTTATGAGAACTCCATGTTCTACAAAGAGAAAACTAAGAGATTTCATGATAGCTCCATAGCTAGTAAGGAGTTCTTTGTTGGTCCGCAAGTGCTATTGTACAATTCTAGATTGGGTCTCATGGGTGGTAAGTTGCGTTCAAAGTGGATTGGACCTTTTATTGTTACTAATGTTTATCCTTATGGTGCAGTTGAAATTAAAAGTGAATCCACAGAAAAAAGCTTCAAGGTTAATGGCCATCAACTAAAACCATTCCTCAATAATCCTTCTCTAGTGGATGTAGTTGTGGAGGAGATATCCCTGATTGATCCCACTTACCTTCCACCATGACTTAGGGAGTTCTCTTTTTCCTTCTCTTTACTTTTATTGCACTTGTCCAATTGGTGATTTGATTGCTTGACTTGATGTTATGCTACATTGGGACAATTTGTAGTTTAAGTGTGGGGGAGACTGTTCTTTGTTTAGGATTTTTAGTATTTCAGGTTCGTGTTTTGTGTATAGTTTGCATGTTTCTTTTGGATCTATGGGTTTTGTTTAGGTTTCAGGCACCTTCTTCACTCTTGGATAGGAGTTGCTTTATGCTTTTTGGATTGAACTCCTTGTTTTTCTCTGCTTGTCAAGTTGGTTACGATGTTTGAGAGGTTGAATTGAAGGCGACAATCTTACCCTTTGTGAGGAATTGAGCCACTACCTATTCTGTCTTGAGTGTTATGCCTCTTGATTGCTTGTGCAGTAGCCTTGGCTTGACTCTGATTGATACTTCTTGATTCACATGCATGTTTGGAGATGATTAAGGCATTTTTGTTCTGATTAGCCTCTAGCCAAATGAGCCTACCTTGAATTAATTCCTTTGATAGCCCCTTTGAGCCTATGTGTCCCTTTATTTCTTTTGAAGCTCATTAAAAGCCTTAAGTGAAAAACCATGTTTACCTTAACCTTAGGGATTTTTGGAGCTTTGGAATTGTTTTGGGAATAAGTTATTGAATAAGTGTGAGGGTGCATTTTGTATTTCATTGGATGATGTACTAGCTAGTTGGTTATCTCTGTTGTACAGTTTTTGTGTTTTCCTTTCAGTATATTTCATGTAGTTAAAAAAAAAAAGGGATATATAAAAAAAAAGAAGAAAGGAAAGTTATGGTTGAGGCAAAAGACAATAGAGGAGGTGTGATATTAGAGGTTTGTTAGAGGTTTTTGGGCATGCATCTTGTGCTTATTTTTGACATATTCCCCATTGCTCCTCTAGTTCCTCTGGTTCACAGCTACTTATCCCATATGATATCCTCTACCTTGTCCCTACCCCCATTACAACCTGAAAAGACCTTTTGATCTTTTTGTGCATGTGCGTTGGGTGTTGAGTTTAGAGGCTTGCCAATTCTATCTGTTGTTTGCTTTTCTTGAGTATTTTGAGAGTATACAGTAGCCTAGACACATGAGAGATACAGTGCATCTTGTGAGGTTTTGTCACTTTGATTCACCTTTTGACCTGATTGACCTCTTGCCAGGTTTTGAAATGCTTGGATGATTTCCATGAGTATCTGGTTCCTCTGACTCTTTGTGTGTTGGATGTTGTCTACTCCTTTCTTTTCCCAAGATTCGTTAAGGATTGTGTAAATTTGTTTGTGTTTTGTGTGTCTTCTTGTTCTTTCTCCTTTTTGTTGTGTCACTCTCTTCGATGTCTTTGGAATTGCTCCTTGCTTTGCTTCTTGATTTTTCCCGGGAGTGCAAAAGGCTAAGTGTGGGGGAATTTGATGAGCCATTATTTTCCTGCATTTTCTTATCTTTATGTACTTATCTTAATTAGTGTTTTGGGCTTAACTTTCTATTATTAGTGAATTTTTACTAATTGGGCTTCATCGGGCCAATAATTCAAATTTTAATTAGTTTGAATCCATTTGATCTAATTTTTGCTCATTATTAATTTTAGGACTGTTAAAGCAATTTTGGGCCTAGAAGATTGGGCCAGATGCCATATTACAGTTTAAAACAATTTTGGGCTTGAAAAATTGTGTCAAATGTCATATTTTATTCAATATGAGTACTAACATTAGTTCACTGTTTTATTTATCATTTTTTCTATAAATCTCCAAAAATCATGATTCTAAAAGCATTATAAATTGGACACATTCAACCTTCCATACGGTCCAAAATCATTCAATTCAAAGCTAAATTGGATTTTACATAAATTATCCAAAATGGGTCAAGCACACCAGGCCGGCCCAATGGACATGCTTCAGTAATTTAAGTCTCCTAAATTCATTAGTCCTCCGAAAATAGTAGAAATAGTGGAGTTTTAAAGCTACCTCAAAAGGCTTTCAAAGGAGACCCAAATCTCTTAATTTGGATAAGTATTGCAAATACTGCACGTGTTTGAAGTTTACGGACCTGACTGAAACCAACTTGTGATGTGTTTTGTGGATCAGTTAGGCCCAAACCTAGACTAAGTTAGGGTTAGGGTTATTTATATAAGAGAGGCACATCACACATCACCCGACACACATCACACAAGGATTGCGCAGCCACCACACATTCGTCTTTCATCTTCTGCAATTTATATTCAAGTTTGCTTACTCTTGTGTCATTATTTTTAAATTCTTGTTTCGATTTTAATTATGTTTCTTCTATTGCGTTTTCAACTTTCCATGGATAGCTAAATCTTTGTATTGATTTTCTGAGGAGAATGCAAGTAGATCTTTGAGGTTTTGTTCTTCAATTTCATTTTGTTTTTTCTCTTAACTCTTCATCTTCTAATCTCAGTGTTGAATTATAATCTGTTTATGCTTAATAAACCGAAACTAATATCACCGTTTGTTTAATTCTGTGTTAGAGATGAGATTATGTGATGTATGCAATGCTTAATTGTATAAGGATAATTTGGGCTTAATCTTCGCTTAGTTGGTTAATTTCATGTTGGAATAAGGGTTAAGGAAAATTTAGGATTAATCTTCGCTTAGTTGGTTAATTTCATATTGGAACAAGGGTTAAAGCTAATTTGAGATTAATCTTCGCTTAGTTGATTAATTTTAAATTAGAATATAATTTGGGATTTATCTTCGCTTAGTTGGTTAATTTCGAATTAATTTCGTAATCTAGGATAAGTGACACTGCATTAAAATCAGGAAATCAATTGGATTTTAATCTGTTTTTAATCTGTATTTTTATAATCCGCATCAGGAAATCAATGATGGAGTACTCACTTTGTCTTATGAACTGGAGTAGCTCATCAGTCTCCTCCCTAGATTCTTTATTCTCTTCCTCTTCGGTCTCTTTGTTCTTCCCTTTATTCTTGGGGGTGCCTTCTTGTGACTCATTGGGGGAGTAGATTCTTCTGCTTCTTGTCATGCCCCCAATGTCGGCTATATTGGAGATGTTCTCATTGGTGGGTGATGATTCCCCGTATCTCCATGGTACAACTTTATTTGAATCGTAAGGGAAAGGACGGGGCATAAATAATCGCAAAGGCGTCCTTGCCCCCTCTTCTTTATTAACTTTGATGAGCAACGACCAAGGCTTATCGTCTTCCTTAGGTGGATCAGCTGTTGGGGAGAGCTTGATTACGAACGGTTTCCTCTCCATCGTTCTGATTGTGGAAGACACATCAGTTAATCTTTCCTTTTTATTATCTTATTAATTAAAAGTGAAGGAGGGATGAATGTGATTGAATGTAATGAATGCAAATAGACAGTTGTTTGAGTAAACAATAGGTGATTTTATTCATCAAGGAAAAAAGTGAACATTCTGGCATAAATGAAAAAGCCTAAAGAAACCCACAGGGGGGTTCTGATTCCTATGTAATTCCTCTTCGGCTTCTTGCACGTGACGAGCAAGTGTTTCGGAATGTCGATGGACTACCTGGCTCATATCATCACTATATTTTTTAGCCTCCTTTATTTTTGCCTCTTGATGGACGACCAAGGCTTGTAAGTTGTCAAGCTTCTCGATGGCTCAGTCTCTTTGTTGCAGAACTTGGCCGTATTGAGCTAATCCATCTCTCTCTCTGCAGCGTAGCTCAGCCAAGCTTCTATTAAGTCTTTGGGTGGTTTCCCACCTTCGTTGTGCTTCATATCGAGTCCTTTCGAGATCTTGTTGCATTATCTTGGTCGTCTGTGCGTGTCTTGCATATATGGCCTCAAGGTGTGCTAATTTGGCCGTCATCTCTTGGAGTTGATTATCCGAATTTACTCTGGCAACTTTGGATGCTCGGATAACCTCCTCGTTGGAGTCAGCACATTGGTCCTTAAGACACTCTATCTCTTGGTCTTTCTTCCTGCACTGCCTTTGTAGATCGTCAATGGTAAGGATAGACTCTTGTTCCTTCTCCTCAAGGGCCCTCAACTAGGCTCCCATGATTTCTATCCTTTGGGTCAAGGCATCGACTTGGGTTTGTAGCTCTCCGTTTGCTGATGGTGAGGCGAGTGGAGCGGGCGGTTGTAGCACCCTTCTACCTTTCCTCCAATCCTCATAGTCACTAGAAACAGCTATTCAAGCTCTGCCAAGCTCTTCATCCCCTATGTAGACTGGTCTCTCCCATGCTCTTCGGATTGCAGGCACATCCTTGAAGCTGCTAGAGTTACAAAAGAAACACAGTCCCCCGATTTCTTCCCGTGTTGGCGCAGTCTGGGTCCTCATAAGCTGCCTCATAGCTATCTTTGGGGAATAGGCTATGCAGCCCTGTCGTCATCAAAAGAGGCAGTCAGAGCGACGTGATGGTTTTGATTGACTCACATTTCTTAAAGAAGGTGTTCAACGCCTTTAGGTTGTCCGATAACCGGGATGGACCTAAAGGCAAGGTTTTCAAAAAGGTTCGATGGAGTCGCCACCGATGTTTTTACCATAAACATCGAAAAAGGATGAAAAAGGCATTGGTTTTAGAAAACCAACTTTGGCCGTTATAACCAGAGTTGGGTAAGGGAGTTAGTTACGTGTGGGGAAGGTGTTAGCACCCCACAACACCCCTTTCGGGTTCCCTATGATGGACTAGTTTAAAAGATAAAGACTAAGAAATTATAGTTTTACCCTATTTATTTATCTACTTGCAGAATTTAAATGTCTACATGGTCCTAATATCTAATGCATACAAGGAAAGTGATAAAGGAAAGCAGTAAAAGAGAGAGAATAAGGAAAAGAACCTCCGAAGCGAGCTTTTTTATTAACTCTTCAAAACTTGAGGAAACTTTTTGGCTGTCCCCGCACTCTAGAAGCACGATCCTCTCCCACAATAAAATAAACTACCCTTCTACTGAGTGCAGGATGTCTCAAAAGGAGACCTCCTTAATCGATTTCTACTTTAAACGGAAATCGGAAGGCTCTCGAACTCTGGAAAGTGCTCAGAGTTATCCTGAAGTTTTAAGAGAGCTTCTAGGATGAGAGAAGGGGTGAAAAAATGTGTGAAATTGTGTGAAATGAGGGGGGGATACTCCTATTTATAGGAAATCGCACTAGACAGGTCAGGACGGCCATCTGAACTTTGTCAGGTGAGACGACCATCAGGGATTTCAGGACGGCCGTCTCAGTTTCCTTGAATGGAGAGACAGCCGTCTCGACCCTAGGGAAAGTGAGACGGCCGTCTCGCCAAACGGGACAAACATCTCGTGTCTTTTGATAGATTTTCCTATTTTTCTTATTTTTTATGTACAAAAAGCCCTCCTATCCTTACATGGAGCCTAGTAATCATGCCTAAGGCCCTAAAGAAGCCTTGTCCATCTTCGAACGGAGGTTTTCTGGCTTTATTTGAGAAGTCGGGCAAGATTTGGGGTCTACAGCTGCCCCCCGTTCACCCGACCAATTGACTATGGGTTAATGTACCATAAGATCAATTGGTGGGTGAAGGAGTTAACCCTCTTGCCCAGTTCTCCTCCGGATGCTCTTCTCGACGTGGTAGCTGACCCTCAGGACCATAAGTGCAGTATGGTGTTGTCTTCAGGATGCTTCCTTGCTGTGGAGGCTGACCCTTCGGAGGATAAGTGTGAAGCTTCAGGATGTTCCTCTAATGCGGTAGCTGACCCTTTAGCTTTTGATGTAAAACCTTTTATCTTCAGGATACTTCCATGTTGCAGAAGCTGACCCTTCAGATGGTAAAAGTGGAGGTTTGGATTCCATGATCGTTGGTGATAGGCTTTTGTGTAGCTTTTATTCTCCTTCGATGAATGTGGTGAAGAATGGGTGAGTATGCTTGCTGACTCAAGTGATGGCAATGCTGAGCCGTGAGGAGTATTTTTGTTTTACCTTCGGAGTAGGCAAGGATCCTCTTGAGGATGACTAAGCCTTTCCATCGGCTTTTCCGTTGTTGATTGTGCCCTCCCTATATTGGGTAGCAGGATAGCGATTCGAGCTTTGACTTCTGGAAGCTCTTATTTTTCTGAAGTTGCTTAATTATTGGAGGCGACTTGCTCTGCTTTCTTGAGCGAGAGTATTATTTGGAGACCTGTTTTTGGCGCTTCCTGTTTTTCAATCACAAACATGTAGCTAGTCTCCTTATATGCATGAATTTGTTTTTTTTATTTACTTGGAGAGATATTTATTTTTTATTTTTTATTTTGACAGAGTCATATTGTGTAACTATTTGTGTGTGAATGCCCTAAATGTAGTCTATTCTTTTATGAGATGCATCTAGAAAAGTGATCGGTATTCTCCTATTGTGCTTTATGATTATGTTGATGGGCTCCTTTTTCATTCATATTTTTGTATTAGCCCTATCTTTTGCCTAGACCTGTTAGAATCGCGCATCGGAATGCTTAAGTTTCCGGACAAAAACTAAGAGGGGGGGGGGTGAATTGGTTTCTTAACAAAAATTAGGGTTTTAAAATTTTCTCCAAATTTCACCGATTAAAATGTTGTGTAAAGTAAATAGAGCAAGGATAGAGTATTACACAGATGATTTATATTGGTTCGGATCAAAAGACCCTACATCCAGTTGCTAATCACTCAAACAGAGGATTAACGTTGTCACTATAATCACAGTTATACAATCAGATTACAAATGAAAAGATAAGGTAAAGAATACACCTCTCTTGAGTCACACAAGATATGAACACCTCCTTTGAATCCCACAAAGGATGAAGAACAACTTTCCCTAGAGATGGCACAACACACAATCCACTAAGAAAACCCACTCAGTAATTCTTATCGCTTCTAGCCCACACTAGGTTTCAAAAGTCCCTTTTTCCTCTAACAAACAGTTCTCTGGCAATCATAGCTCTCAACTTTTGTTTGAAAAAGGTTGTTTTGTTTGCAGAGAGCCTTAGAGAACCTTAAGTAGAAAGATTAGGTTTTGGGGATTTTCGAAACCAGATGAATTGGGAATCGGTTTTTCGAAACTTGGTCCAATTTTGAAATTCAAAACACATATCTGACTGAAATAATCGATTATCTTGAGTGTTAATCGATTATTCCAGAGCCAAATTCGCAGGGAACCCAAAACAGCCCAATTTAATCAATTAACAAATGGTTTAATCGATTATTCCAGAGAGCAGATGCTGAAAATGGTTTTCTCTCTGTAATAATCGATTATCCTGCCATTTAATCGATTAATCTAGTATGTTTTTAAAAAAAATGAGTTTTTAGAACTTTTAAAGAGTAGACTATGTGCTGGCTATCTTAGACTCTAATATTACAGACTCAAAATCATAAAAATAGAGTTATTACATAACATTGCAAGTCTTCAAATCTTTAAGTCCTTTGTTCTTGAATCATCATCAAAATCTACAAGCTTCATATCCTTATATATTCAACATTCATATCCTTGTATGTTTCAACAATCTCCCCCTTTTTGATGATGATCAAAATTTCCTTTAAAGCCCTTTGTAATAACCTGTTTTATCTGTCACATCTAACAAAAACATTAAACATACCACATAACATTTAAAATTAATAACTATAAGAAACATAAGAGACTTCAAATAATTTCTCCCCCTATTTTTATTATGATCAAAAAATAAAAGCTCCCCCTCAATAAATGCATAATTTAGAAAATAACTCCCCCTCAAACAAAGCAAAAAATTACCAATTTTATTCCAAAAATTAAAGTAATTACAACAAAGAAAATATGAGGAAGGGATTAAAACTCTTCACTTGCATCGCTATTGAATTGAGCATCAAACCTATCCTCTAAGTTACAGACCCTATCATCTACATCTGAGATATGGCGAATGATTTCCTCATGCCGTTCTTGAGAGATTGTGAAGAATTCTTGCATTCTTTGATTCATATCAAAGAGCATATCTTCCATTGATTGACAGGATGTAGGAGGGGCAGATGATGTCCCAGTAGTATGTATATTTTCAGTAGGAAATTCAGCAGCTGCAGGCATCTCTTCATCAGAATCTTCAGCATTTTCAGCCATGTTGGGAGCGTCGTCTTTGTGCACATAGATTCCATTGACACGCACCATTTACAACTGTGTTAGCGTGCTGTCAAGCATTCTATTTGAATTTATCGTCCTTACCTTTTGTTCCCCTTCAACATTCACTCCTTTGTATTCTAAAATACGAGAAATGAGAAGAGCATATGGAATTTTGAAAGTAGGATGACGCTTGGCTTTAAGCATTGTCATGGTGACTAGACTACCCCAGTCTATTGCCTCATTATTCATAATGGCATGAATAATGCGAAGATCAATGGATGAGCATTGGGCATGGTTGGTTGCCTGGGGACATAGAATCCAGACAATAAGATGTAATAGAAATCGTTCCTTCTTCTTTAATGGGCTAGCTAGAAGGAGACACCCAATTTCCATGTAAGGGTTTCAGAGAAAAAATCGGTAGGCCATAATCCTGTCAAAGTCCTCTAACTCCGCAAAAATATTGATAGCATCTTCTCTTACATTAAAATGGGCAACATTTTCCCATATATCGTCATCAAGGATAGTCACACCCTTGACACGAGAAGTAGCTACATGATCTCTAAATTTAAAACGAGAATAGAATACCCTAACAAGATCATGGTAGTAAGTACCTTGTATTTGGATAAATGGGAGAACACCTTGAATTTCAAGAAGATTTGGAAAATTAAATCCCCTAATGATGAATTGATCACCAATAATGTATTTTGGAGTAATGATACCCCTTTCCTTCCAGAAAGTGAGAAATTCTTGTCTACCCTCATCGTCTGAGATCCATCCTTCAATAGAATTTGGACGGGGATGAGAGGCAGGAGTAGATCTTCTTGTTGTTGGGATATTAGCACGTGATGAGAAAGCCATTAGGATTAGAAAGAAAGAAAAGTAAGAGAGTTTTGAAGGCAAGTGAGTTTGGGAGAAGGCAAGAGAGCTTGAATGATGCAAGAATGCTTGCATTCAAGAATTTGAGGTGTGGAGAAGTGAAATGAAGGCTTCCTGTCGCCGCCGTCAAAAAGAGAGGCGGTCAGAGCGACGCGATGGTCTTTTTGACTCTCCAATTTTCTCGTTTTTTGTTGGTGGTTACAACGCCTTTAGATTGTCTGATAACCGGGCTGAACCTAAGGGCGAGGTTTTCGAAAAGGCGCTCTTGGATTGTCTGATAACCGGGCTAATCCAAAAGCTAGTTTTGAAAGGTTCTGTGGAGTCGCCACCGATGTTTTTACCAGAAACATCGGAAAAGGGATTAAAAGGCGTTGGTTTTCGAAAAACCAACTTTGGTCATTAGAACCAGAGTTGGGTAAGGGAGTTAGTTACGTGCAAAGGAAGTATTAGTTCCTTTACGATGCCCCTTTCAGGTTCCCTATGATAGGCCAACTATTTTTATTGATAAATAAACCGGAAAATACGCTTTTACCCTTTTATTTGCGGAATTAAAATATTATGACTACATGGCCCTATCTATTGCGTAATTTAAATAAAGCGGTAAAAGTGGAGAGGGAGAATGTAAACCTCCGAAGCACGCTTCTTCTATTAATTCTCTTTAAAAAAAGAGGGTGCTTTGTGGCAACCCTTCACTCTACAGCACCGGAAACCTCTCGAAACGCTCAGAAATCACTCTAAAGACACTCAGAAGCTCCGAAAATGCGTCAGAGGGATTCTAGGGAGAGAAATCCTAGAGAGAAGGAGGAGAGAATGCTGTGTGGTGTATGGAAATGAGGGGAAGGAGCCCCTATTTATAGGTTTTCGCGCCTGAAAGTGGCGAGACCGCCGTTCTCGTCTAACAGGGTCGAGACCGCCATCTCGCCAAACGAGACCGCCGTCTCGTCCTTCGCAGGTGGCGAGACCACCGTCTGGGAAAGCGAGACCGCCGTCTCGCCATTCGCAGGTGGCGAGACCGCCGTCTCGCCAAACGAGACGGCGGTCTCGCCATTTCCATGAGGCGAGACGACGGTCTCGATTTCGAGACGACGGTCTCGTCCCCAAAAAGGCGAGAAACCTTATTTTTGTGCTGAAAATCCTTCCTATCCTAGTATGGGGCCTAATAGTCTCTCCTAGTGGCTTGTTAGGCTTCGTCCATCTTCGAATAGGAAGTCTTTTACTCTTTATTTGGAGGCGGGGCAAGATTTGGGGTCTACACTTCCTATATATAGGGAACATGAAAAACGTTCATAAACGGTCATATTTGAGTGAAGGAGTGCAAAAAGTGCCGTTTGAAACGGCTAGAACAAGAAAACGTCCCCGTTTAATCGATTAAAGCTTCAGTTAATCGATTAAACCATCAACAGAACTAGATAATCGATTAACTGATGTTGTTAATCGATTAAATGAGTAGTTGATCGATTATTACTTGAAATAATCGATTATTCCAAAGAGAAACTTCAGATTTTGAACATTTAGGTGCAAATAATCGATTATTGCTTAAAATAATCGATTATTCCAAAGAGATCATCAAATTTTTAAAGTTTAGACACATGATAATCGATTAACACCCTACATAATCGATTATTATAGTACAATCATGCAAAATTGATTAGTTAAGCAGATTTTAAGCTATTTTTAATATTCCTAAGTCTCTTCTAAGATCATAGAATCTATCCTTGGGAACAGGTTTAGTTAAAATATCTGCTAATTGATGCTTTGTATCAACATATTCAATTTTACAATTTCCTTTACTAATATGATCTCTTAAGAAATGAAGTCTAATCTCTATATGCTTAGTTCTAGAGTGCATTACTGGATTCTTAGTAAGATTTATTACACTTGTATTATCACACATCAAGGGAATATCACTTAGAAAGATATTATAGTCTTCTAATTGTTGTTTCATTCAAAAAATTTGAGCACAACAATTACCAACTGCAATATATTCAGCTTCAGTAGTGGATAAAGCAACACATGCTTGTTTCTTAGAGTGCCAAGACACTAAAGATGATCCTCACAAATGACATGTTCCACTAGTACTCTTTCTATCTATTTTACATCCACCATAATCAACATCAGAATATCCTATTAAACTAGGAGAAGCTTCAGATGGATACCATAAACCAAATCCTGTAGTTCCTTTTAAATATTTTAAAATTCTTTTTATTGCAGTTAAATGAGATTCTTTTGGACATGCTTGAAATCTAGCACACACACAAACAAAATGCATAATATCAGGTCTACTTGCAGTTAAGTTTAACAGTGAACCTATCATTCCTCTATACATAGATTGATTTATTTCCAAACCTGATTCATCCTTGTCTAAATAGCATGAAGTTCCCATGGGTGTGTTAGCTTCCTTTGAAGTGTCCATTCCAAATTTCTTGAGAATCTCTTTGCAGTATTTGGTTTGAGAGACAAAAATGCCATTTTTAAGTTGTTTGATTTGAAGTCCAAGGAAGAATGTTAATTCTCCCATCATTGACATTTCAAATTCTCCCTGCATTATCTTAGCAAATTCTACACACAAGGAATTATCAATTGATCCAAAAATGATATCATCAACATATACTTGAACTAATAAGATATGTTCTTTTACTTTCTTAATAAACAGAGTGGAATCAATTTTTCCTCTAGAAAAATCATTTGAAGTTAGAAAACTACTTAATCTTTCATACCAAGACCTAGGAGCTTGTTTCAAACCATATAATGCTTTCTTCAATTTAAAAATATGATTGGGATATTTAAAATCTTCAAATACAGGGGGTTGCTCCACATATACTTCTTCTTTGATAAACCCATTTAAGAATGCACTTTTAACATCCATTTGATATAATATAAATTTCATCAATGAGGCATAAGCAAGAAGTAGGCGTATAGCCTCTAACCTGGCAACAGGAGCATAAATTTCATCATAATTAATACCTTCCTCTTGACAGTAACCTTTGGCAACAAGTTTGGCTTTATTCTTTGTTATATTTCCATCTTCATCAAGTTTGTTTCTAAATACCCATTTTGTTCCAATCACTTGATGAGATTCCTCTCTTGGAATTAATTCCCAGACTTGATTCCTTTCAAATTGATTAAGTTCTTATTGCATTACTATGCACCATTGGTCATCTTTAAGCGCTTCTTCAACACTTTTGGGTTCTATCTGTGAAACAAAAGCTACAAACATACAGAAATTGGTCATATTTCTAGTTCTTACCCCTTTTGAGATATCACCAATAATATTGTCCATTGAAAGTCCTCTTGGTGATTGCCATTCAGTTGGTTGAGAAGGCTCATTCTCATTCAAATACATTTCTTCAAGAGCCTCTCTTGTGTACTCATCATCACCTGCAAGTTCTTTATTTGACTCAAGAGGATTTCTCTCAAGGTCTACAATTTCATCAAAGGTGACATGCACAGATTCTTCAACATTTAAAGTTCTTCTGTTGAAAACTCTATAAGTTTTGCTAGTTAGAGAATAACCAAAGAAAATGCCCTCATCGACTTTTGAGTCAAATTTTCCTAAGTTATCTTTTCCATTATTTAACACAAAGCATTTACATCCAAATATTTTCAAATGAGCAACATTAGGCTTTCTACCATTTAACAATTCATAAGGAGTTAATTTTATAATTGGCCTAATAAGCATCCTATTTAACACATAACATGCAGTACTTACAGCATCAACCCAAAAATATTTAGGAACATTTGATTCATTTAGCATGGTGCTAGCAAGTTCCTCTAGTGGCCTATTTTTCCTTTCTACTACATCATTTTGTTGGGGAGTCCTAGGTGCAGAAAAATTATGCAAAATTCCATTTTCCTCACAATAATTTTCAAACCATTCATTTTGAAACTCTCCACCATGGTCACTTCTTAATACCTTAATTCTTAAGTCTTTCTCATTTTGAATTTGCTTTGCAAACTTCCTAAAGAACTTAAAAACTTCACTTTTTAATGTTAAGAAAAATGTCCAAGTATATCTAGAAAAATCATCAACAATCACAAGAGCATAATAACTTTCACCAAAACTTTTTATCCTAGATGGACCAAATAAATCTAAGTGTAATAATTCTAAAGGTTTTGATGTGGAAATAACATTCTTAGATTTAAAGGATGATTTCACTTGTTTACCTTTTTGACATGCATCACATAATCTATCTTTTTCAAATTTTAACTTAGGCAGACCAACAACTAAGTTCTTTGATATTAATTTGTTTAATTGATGCATATTTATATGAGCCGCTCTCTTATGCCATAACCATGGGTTTTCTTCCTTAGCAACTAAGCATGTTATACTAGTATCATGTATACAATCCAAATCAATAAAATAGATATTATTATGCCTAATGCCTTTCAATGCTACATTTTCAGAATTTATCAAATGTATGGTACAAAATTTACTTTCAAAGATTACCTTGAATCCTTTGTCACAAAGTTGACTTATACTTAGGAGATTATGCTTTAGCCCATCAACAAAAAGCACATCCTTTATCTCCAAAGTGTTTTCACCACCAATATTTCCAATTCCAAGTATCTTTCCTTTGTTGTTGTCCCCATAGGTTACAAATCCTTGTTCTTTAGCTTTGAAACTTACAAATTTCATTTTGTCTCCGGTCATATGTTTTGAGCATCCACTATCAAGATACCACATAGACTTCTTTGATTTGGAAGTTTCCTACAAAACAAGAACATAGTAATCTTAGGTCCCCATAACTTTTGGGTCCTTGGGGTTAGAGACAAACAAATCATTTAACTATAGGAACCCAAACATATTTTCCTTTAGGAACACCAAAATGCTTAATTTTACATCTATTTGAGGTATGACCATGTTTCATACAATAAAAGCATGCATTAGATGTAATTTTAGAATTTGATACATTTCTAACTATTGACGATTTAGTTCCTTTTTCAACCCATACTCTTCTATTTTTAATTTTAGCCTTTTTCAAGGGAACATGATGGATTTCTCTATTTTGAACAATAACAACTTTATCCTTATAGTTATCACTTATTTCCTTCTTAGCTTTGTCAAGCAAATGTCTAAATAAATCAAGTTCATATTCATACTCTTTACATGATGCACATGTTATATTCTTATTATCCTTTTCTTCTAAACATACAATTTTCGTTTTTAAGGACTCCACCTCTTTTTCGGATTTGTTCAAACACTTTTTCACAGATTTGTATTCATTTTTCAAGTCCTTAAAAGCATTAAACAATTCTTCATATGCATTTTGTAATTCATCAAAGTTATTTTCAGCATCACTTGAGGACGAGTCGGAATCACTAACCTCAAAGTCGGAAGATATATTGTCTTTAGCCATCAAGCAAATGTTAGCTTCTATTTCCGAATCACTTGACTTCGAACTTGAGTCACTATCATCCCAAGCAATGTAGGCTTTCTTCTTGAAGAATTTCTTGCCTTTGTTATCTTCATTCTTCTTGTTTGGACATTTGGTTTTTACATGTCTTGTTTACCACAACCATAACATTTGATATTTAAAGAAGTACTTTCTATTACCTTTCCCTTACCTTTGAAGGGTTGCTTTCCTTTGGCTTTCATAAACTTGGTAAATTTCTTTATCATAAGACTCAATTGTTCTACTTCTTCATTTTCTGAGTCTTCTTCTTCCTTCTTGTTCTTACTCTTGGAAATTTCAGTTTTGAAGGCTAGGTTCCTCTTTTGGTGTTGACCTTCTTCATCATTTAGCCTTCCGAGTTCAAGTTCGTGATCTCTCAACTTTCCAAAGAGCACCGCCATAGACATTGTTGCTAGATTTTGTGACTCCGTGATGGTCGTCACCTTAGGTTGCCATTTCCTATCTAAAGATTTCAAGATTTTTAGATTTAATTCATCAACATCAAAATTTTTACCTAATCTAGTGAGATGATTCACTATGTGCGTGAAATGCTTTTGAACGTCAAAGATTGTTTCTCCTTGTTGTATCCGGAACATCTCATATTCTTGAATCAATGAATTTTTTCGTGCTCTTTTTACATCGTCGGTACCTTCGTGGGTTACTCTTAACATTTCCCACATTTCTTGAGCACTTTTACAAACAAAGATCTTGTAAAACTCATCAAGGGTTAAAGAAGATGAAATAATATTTCTAGCCCTAACATCATATTGGACTTTTCTATTTTCCTCAGCCGAGGATCTAGAAAATGGTTTTGGTACCTCTTCTCCGTTTTCAGTAATTTTAGGAATAAAAGGATCGTTTAAAAATGCGTCCCAAACACCTCTATCTGTTGAAACATACAAGGACTTGATGTTGAACTTACAAGGACTTGATGTTGAACTTACATGGACATGAAGCTTGTTGATTTTAATGATGATTCAAGAACAAAGAACTTAGAGAGTTGAAGACTTGTATTCTTGTGTAATAACTCTGTTTTGATGAGTTTGATTCTGTAATATTAGAGTCTAAGATAGCCGGTACATAGTCTACTCTTTAGAAGCTTCAAAAACTTATTTTTATCAAAAAGCCACGGGTTTAATCGATTAAAAGACCAAATAATCGATTATTACAGTGACAAAAACCATTTTCTGTATCAACTCACTGTAATAATCGATTAACACACTTGTTAATCGATTAACATGGCAAATAATCGATTAAACCTGTGCATTTTGGGTTTTTGTTGATTTTGGCTCTATAATAATCGATTAACACTTGAGATAATCAATTATTTCAGTCAGATATGCATTTTGAACTTCAAATTAAACCTATTTTCGAAAACCCTAGTCCCAATACACCAAGTTTCAAAAATCCGCAATTCCCAAACCCTAATTCATCTACTTAAGGTTCTCTAAGGCTCTCAGAAAATTGAACAACCTTTTTCAAACAAAAGTTGAGAGTTGTGATTGCCAGAGAACTGTTTGTTGGAGGAAAAAGGGGCTTTTGGAACCTAGTGTGGGCTAGAAGTGATGAGAATCACTAAGTGGAGTTCTTGGTGGATTGTGTGTTGTGCCATCTCTAGGGAAAGTTGTTCTTCATCTCTTGTGTGACTCAAGAGAGGTGTTTTCGTTACTCTATCTTTTCATTTGTAATATGCTTGTATAAGTTTGATCATAGTGACAACGTTAATCCTCTTTTTGAGTGATTAACAACTGGACATAGGGTCTTTTGATCCGAACCAGTATAAATATTCTGTGTAAGACTCTATCCTTATTCTATTTACGTTTACACAACATTTTAATCGGTAAAATTGGGGATAATTTTTAAAACCTTATTTTGGTTAAGAAACCAATTCACCCCCCTCTTGGATTTTGTCCGTTCACGCAAACATTCCGCTGCACGATTCTAACAAGTGGTATCAGAGCTTGCTTTGATAGTCATTCAAATTTTTCAAAAATGGCCGGACAAAATCAAACTTTTGCCGAAGGTGCGTCTATCAACAAACCCCCACTTTTTGCGGGTCAAAATTATCCTTTCTGGAAAGTTAGAATGCAAATCTTTTTAGAGTCTGTTGATAGAGGCGTTTGGGATGCTATTTTAAACGGTCCCTATATTCCTAAAGTTACTGAAAACGAAGTAGACGTTCCTAAACCATTTTCTAGATGGACGGCGGAGGAAAATAGAAAAGCTCAATTTGACGTTAGGGCTAGAACTATTATTTAATCTGCTTTAACCCTTGATGAGTTTTACAGGATCTCCGTTTATAAAAGTGCTCAAGAGATGTGGGAAATGTTGAGAGTGACCCACGAAGGTACCGACGACGTTAAAAGAGCACGGAAAAATTCTCTAATCCAAAAATATGAGATGTTCCGAATGCAACAAGGCGAAACAATATTTGACATTCAAAAGAGCTTCACACACATTGTGAACCATCTCATCAGATTAGGTAAAATTTTTGACGTTGATGAATTAAATGTGAAAATCTTGAAATCTTTGGATAGGAAATGGCAACTTAAGGTGACGACCATCTCGGAGTCACAAAACCTTGCCACAATGTCTATGGCGGCGCTCTTTGGAAAGTTGAGAGAGCATGAGCTAGAACTAGGAAGGCTAAATGATGAGGAAGGACAATATCAAAAGAAGAACTTAGCCTTCAAAACTGAAATTTCCAAAGGAAAGAGTAAAAAGGAAGAAGAAGACTCAGAGAATGATGAAGAAGAATTGAGTCTCATGATTAAGAAGTTTACCAAATTCATGAAAGCCAAAGGAAGGCATCCATTCAAAGGTAAGGGAAAGGTAAGAGAAAATACTTCCGTAAATATAAAATGCTATGGTTGTGGTGAAACAAGACATGTGAAGACCAAATGTCCAAACAAGAAAAATGAAGACAACAAAGGAAAAAAGTTCTTCAAGAAGAAAGCCTACATCGCTTGGGACAATAGTGATTCAAGTTCAGAATCAAGTGACTCAGAAATTGAAGCTAATATTTGCTTAATGGCAAATGACAATATATCTTCCAATTTTGAGGTAAGTGATTCTGACTCATCCTCAAGTGATGATGAAAATAATATTGATGAATTGCAAAATGCATATAATGAATTGTTTAATGCTTTTAAGGACTTTAAAAATGAATACAAAATTGTGAAAAAGAGTTTAAGTAGATATGAAAAGGAGGTGGAGTCCTTAAAAACGAAAATTGCATGTTTAGAGGAAAAGGAAACCTTAGAAACGAAAATTGCATGCATAGATGAGAATGATGATAAGAATATAGCATGTGCATCTTGTAAAGAGTATGAATATGACATTGATATACTTAATCATTTGCTAGATAAAGCCGAAAAGGAGATAAGTAACATTAATAAAGATAAAGTTGTTATTGCTCAAAATAGAGTAAACCATCATTTTCCTTTGAAAAAGACTAAGATTAAAAATAAAAGAGTATGGGTAGAAAAAGGAACTAGAGCATCTATTGTTAGAAATGCATTATATTCAAAAGCTACATCTAAAGCATGTTTTTATTGTATGAAACATGGTCATACTTCAAATAGATGTAAAATCAAACATTTTTGTGTTCCTAAAGGAAAATATATTTGGGTTCCTTTAGTTAAATGAATTGCTTGTCTCTAACCCCAAGGACCCAAAAGTTATGGGGACCTAAGTTTACTATGTTCTTGTTTTGTAGGAAACTTCCAAATCAAAGAAGTCTATGTGGCATCTTGATAGTGGATGCTCTAAACATATGACCGTAGACAAAACGAAATTTGTGAGTTTCAAATCTAAAGAACAAGGATATGTAACTTATGGGGACAACAAAAAAGGAAAGATTCTTGGAATTGGAAATATAGGTGGTGCAAACACTTTGGACATTAAGAATGTGCTTCTTGTTGATGGGCTAAAGCATAATCTCCTTAGTATAAGTCAACTATGTGACAAAGGATTTAAGGTAATCTTTGAAAGTAAGTTTTGCACCATACATTTGATAGATTCCGAAAATGTAGCATTGAAAGGCATTAGGCATAATAACATATACTTGATTGATTTGGATTGTATACATGATACTAGTTTAACATGCTTAGTTGCTAAGGAAGAGAACCCATGGTTATGGCATAAGAGGGCAGCTCATATAAATATGCATCATCTAAACAAATTGATATCAAAGGATTTAGTTGTTGGTTTGCCTAAGTTAAAATTTGAAAAAGATAGGTTATGCGATGCATGTCAAAAAGGTAAACAAGTCAAATCATCATTTAAATCAAAGACTATCATTTCCACATCAAAACCTCTAGAATTATTACATTTAGACTTATTTGGTCCTTCTAGGATAAAAAGCTTTGGTGGAAATTATTATGGTCTTGTGATTGTTGATGACTTTTCTAGATATACTTGGACATTTTTCTTATCAATGAAAAGTGAAGCTTTTAAGGTCTTTAGGAAGTTTGCAAAGCAAATTCAAAATGAGAAAGACTTAAGAATTAATGTTTTAAGAAGTGACCATGGTGGTGAGTTTCAAAATGAAAGGTTTGAAAATTATTGTGAGGAAAATGGAATATTACATAATTTTTCTGCACCTAGGACTCCCCAACAAAATGGTGTAGTTGAAAGGAAAAATAGGTCACTAGAGGAACTTTCTAGAACAATGCTAAATGAATCAAATGTTCCTAAATATTTTTGGGTTGATGTTGTAAGTATTGCATGTTATGTTTTGAATAGAATGCTCATTAGGCCAATTATAAAATCAACTCCCTATGAATTGTTAAATGGTAGAAAGCCTAAGGTTGCTCATTTGAAAATATTTGGATGTAAGTGCTTTGTGTTAAATAATGGAAAGGACAACTTAGGAAAATTTGACTCAAAAGCCGATGAGGGAATTTTCTTAGGTTATTCATTAACTAGCAAAGCTTATAGAGTGTTTAATAGAAGAACCTCAAATGTTGAAGAATCTATACATGTTACCTTTGATGAAATTGTAGACCATGGGGGAAATCCTCTTGAGTCAAATAAAGAACTTGCAGGTGATGATGAGTACATAAGAGAGGCTCTTGATGAATTGTATTTGGAAGAAAATGAGCCTTCTCAAACACCTGAATTAGCAAAAGAATGACAATGACCAAGAGGACTTTCAATGGAAAATATTATTGGTGGTATCTCAAAAGGGGTAAGAACTATAAATATGACTAATTTCTGCATGTCTGTAGCTTTGGTGTCACAGATAGAACCCAAAAATGTTGAGGAAGCGCTTAAAGATGACCAATGGTGCATAGCTATGCAAGAGGAACTCAATCAATTTGAAAGGAATCAAGTCTGGGAATTAATCCCAAGAGAAGAATCACATCAAGTAATTGGAACTAAATGGGTATTTAGAAATAAACTTGATGAAGATGGAAACATAACAAAGAATAAAGCCAGACTTGTTGCCAAAGGTTGCTGTCAGGAGGAAGGTATTGATTATGATGAAACTTATGCTCCTGTTGCCAGGTTAGAGGCTATACGCCTACTTCTTGCTTATGCATCATTGATGAAATTTAAATTATATCAAATGGATGTTAAGAGTGCATTTTTGAATGGGTTTATTAAAGAAGAAGTATATGTGGAGCAACCCCCTGGATTTGAAGATTTTAGTTATCCTAATCATATTTTTAAATTGAAGAAAGCATTATATGGGTTGAAACAAGCTCCTAGGTCTTGGTATGAAAGGCTAAGTAGTTTTCTAACTTCAAACGATTTTTCTAGAGGAAAAATTGATTCTACATTGTTTATAAAGAAAGTAAAAGAACATATCTTATTGGTTCAAGTATATGTTGATGATATTATTTTTGGATCAACTGATAATTCTTTGTGTGTAGAATTTGCTAAGATAATGCAGGGAGAGTTTGAAATGTCTATGATGGGAGAATTAACATTCTTCCTTGGACTTCAAATCAAGCAACTTAAAGATGTCATTTTTGTCTCTCAAACCAAATACTGCAAAGAGATTCTCAAAAATTTTGGAATGGACACTTCAAAGGAAGCTAACACACCCATGGGAACTTCATGCTATTTAGACAAGGATGAATCAGGTTTGGAAATTCATCAATCCATGTATAGAGGTATGATAGGTTCTCTGTTATACTTAACTACAAGTAGACCTGATATTATGCATTATGTCTGTGTGTGTGCTAGATTTCAATCATGTCCAAAAGAATCTCACCTAACTGCAGTTAAACGTATTTTAAAATATTTAAAAGGAACTACTGGTTTTGGTTTATGGTATCCATCTGAAGCTTGTACTAGCTTAATAGGTTATTCTAATGCTGATTATGGTGGATGCAAAATAGATAAAAAAAGTACTATTGGGACATGTCATTTGTTAGGATCATCATTAGTATCTTGGCATTCTAAGAAACATGCATGTGTTGCTTTATCCACCACTGAAGCTGAATATATTGCAGCTGGTAATTGTTGTGCTCAAATTTTGTGGATGAAACAACAACTATAAGATTATAGTATATTTCTAAATGATATTCCTTTGATGTGTGATAATACAAGTGCAATCAATCTTACTAAGAATCCAGTAATGCACTTTAGGACTAAAATATAGAAATTAGACATCATTTCTTGAGAGATCATATAAGTAAAGGAAACTGTAAAATTGAGTATGTTGATACAAAGCATCAATTAGCGGATATTTTTACTAAGCCTCTTCCCAAGGATAGATTCTATGATCTTAGAAGAGATTTAAGGATATTAGAAATAGCTTAAATTCTGCCTAATTAAACAGTTTTTGGATGGTTGTAAAGTTATAATAAATTATGTAGGGTGTTAATAGATTATCATGTGTCTAAACCTCAAAAATTTGATGCTCACTTTCATAGTGATAGTGAAGAATTTTAATATTGTTTTCATTTCTTGTGTTGTAAATTACTTTCACTTATGAAATAAAAATTGTATTCTTTTATTGCTTTGTTTGAGGGGGAGTTATATGCATATTTTGAGGGGGAGCTCTTAATTTTTTTATCATAATCAAAATAGGGGGAGAAATATTTAAAGCCTCTTATGATTAAATTTAAATATTATCTGGTATGTTTAATGTTTTTGTTAGTGTGACAGTTAAAACAGGTTATTACAAGGCTTTAAAAGAAAATTTTGATCATCATCAAAAAGGGGGAGATTGTTGAAACATACAAGGACTTGATGTTGAACTTACATGGACATGAAGCTTGTTGATTTTGATGATGATTCAAGAACAAAGAACTTAGAGAGTTGAAGACTTGTATTCTTGTGTAATAACTCTGTTTTGATGAGTTTGAGTCTGTAATATTAGAGTCTAAGATAGCTGGTACATAGTCTACTCTTTAGAAGCTTCAAAAACTCATTTTTATCAAAATGCCACGGGTTTAATCGATTAGAAGACCAAATAATCGATTATTACAGTGAGAAAAACCATTTTCTGTATCATCTCACTGTAATAATCGATTAACAGGGCAAATAATCGATTAAACCAGTGCGTTTTGGGTTTCTGTTGATTTTGGCTCTGTAATAATCGATTAACACTTGAGATAATCGATTATTTCAGTTAGATATGCATTTTGAACTTCAAATTAAACCTATTTTCGAAAACCCTAGTCCCAATACACCAAGTTTCAAAAATCCGCAATTCCCAAACCCTAATTCATCTACTTAAGGTTCTCTAAGGCTCTCAGAAAATTGAACAACCTTTTTCAAACAAAAGTTGAGAGCTGTGATTGTCAGAGAACTGTTTGTTGGAGGAAAAAGGGGCTTTTGGAACCTAGTGTGGGCTAGAAGCGATAAGAATCACTAAGTGGAGTTCTTGGTGGATTGTGTGTTGTGTCGTCTGTAGGGAAAGTTGTTCTTCATCTCTTGTGTGACTCAAGAGAGGTGTTTTCGTTACCCTATCTTTTCATTTGTAATTTGCTTGTATAACTTTGATCATAGTGACAGCGTTAATCCTCTGTTTGAGTGATTAGCAACTGGACGTAGGGTCTTTTGATCCGAACCAGTATAAATCTTCTGTGTAAGACTCTATCCTTATCCTATTTATGTTTACACAGTATTTTAATCAGTAAAATTTGGGGGAAATTTTTAAAACCTAATTTTTGTTAAGAAACCAATTTATCCCCCCTCTTGGTTTTCGTCCGTTCACGCAAACATTCTGCTACGCGATTCTAACAGAATTGTGTGAAATGAGGGGGGGGAGGCTCCTATTTATAGGAAATCGCACTAGACAGATCGAGACGGCCGTCTGGACTTTGTTAGGCAAGACGACCGTCTGAGATTTCGAGATGACCGTCTTACTTTCCTTGAATGGTGAGATGACCATCTCATGTCTACTGACAGATTTTCCTATTTTTCTTATTTTTTATGTACAGAAAACCCTCATATCCTTACATGGAGCATAGTAAACATGCCTTGGGGCCTAAAGGAGCCTTGTCCTTCTTCGAAAGGAGGTTTTCTGGCTTTATTTGAGAAGTCGGGCAAGATTTAGGGTCTACAAGCCCCTAAGGTCCAACAATGGTATATTCGGGTGATCTCCGCATCTGTTGAGAATAGGACTGGGTCGGAACCAAGGACATGCCCAAGATATGTGATATATGTTCCAGTGTTCCAACTCGGTCTTCCACTCCATGGCGTGACGATGGCGGAGAGGGATCTTTGAGAAAATTCTCAAAGGGTGAAGGAATGCTCCCATGTGACTTGAGGCATGAAAGTGAGTGATGCCCCAAACATACAGTAATGTAGAACAACATCTAAGTGTTTTCCCTTGCTTGTGATGATAGAATTCTACTGACAGCAAGAAGCGCAAGCACGAGACTCTTCAAGTGTACGTCCCAGGCAAAGAAGGCATCCATCGCGGCGTGATCCACGGTGTCGTTATAGAAAGGGAACAAAAAGGTCTCAAACACAATTAGTGCTAGAGTCTTGTTAAATGTAGACCAATCTCCTTTATCAACCAAAGAGGATAAATGGTCTTCTAAAAGTGAGATCTTCCACCCTTAAACGCTCCCCTTTCCCATTAGGGCAAACTGTGGAAGTGGCAATCGGATAAGGTGGGCGACATTGTTTACCGAGACATAAGCTCCCTGGATAATGTAGAACCCGGTTGACTTGGGCCATCTGATCATAAGCTCATACTCTTCCAAGGTCAGAACCAAATCAAACTGAGGGAACTCAAAGCAATGTAGTCTGGAGCTCCAAAAGTGGATCAAGACTCTGACAAATATATGACCAATGCAGATTTTCAAGAGATTGAGGATCCATCCGTAAGATCTCTCGAAGTGGGATTGAACTTCCGGCGGCATAAGCGCACATAACTGCTCTAACCTCTCGACACGGTAACGGGGAATATCCACTTTTACCAACTGTCTACTGCTCGATCCCTCCATTTTTCTAGAAACGAAAAAAATGCATGCTATGAGTAGGATGATTTTGTAAAGACATGCATGAAAGTGTTTGGTTTCCCCTAAACATTATCATGTTTTATTTTCTACATGATGCATGATAGTGTTTATTTCTTACTTGGTTTTGCCAAAGAAAGGAAACTATTTATATGGATATTTATGAGTTTGATGTTCATTATCATGAAAAAGGTCTTATTTTTTTCTTATTACAGTTGTTTTCGAAATATTTTATTCATAATCCCTTATCTCTTCTATCGGTCCACATGGCTACTTAGCTTACAAAAAACCTGAAGTCAGGCTAGCTAAAATGTGAACTATACGAGATAAGGGTATTTATTATGAAAAAAGTTTTTTGAGATTTTATTTGTTGCTGCATGATTATGCTATGCAACAAACAAATGCGACAAACAAATGCACAAAAAAACAATTCACTCATCCACGAACTGTGAGATGACATTTTTATCACGAGGTAGGGGTATCCTGCAGAAAAGTGCATTGACAAAGGTAGGTTCTAACTATTCTCACCAAGGCCAGGCCCCCAAGGTGCTCCCATTATAGGGTCCCCTCTATCTCCTAGTCTTCAAACCATGCACGAATCTCTGTGTCGATGTTCTCAGACTAGAAAACAAAGGGTTATCACCTTGAGTGGTGGTTTCCGACAACGACCTGCTGGCACTAAGGCCATTACAATGACCGACCGTACTTACCACCCTCTCCCTATGTGTATTCTCTCTTGCCCCCAGGTATAGAGGGATTGTTGTGTGCAAGGGTTTGTGTACAGTTGTTATTTCAAAAAATTGCATAAAGTAGGTATACAACAGTTATTAAAGCCAAACAATAAATCATGTTATAAAATCAAGGAAGGGTAAAAGCATACGTTTAAGTTCTTATTGATTAGACTAGTCCATCACTAAATGGGATAAACTTTCTAGCTTCCATAACGGAGTCGCCATCTGTCGTCGCCGTCAAAAAGAGGTGATCAGAGTGACGCGATAGTTTTTCAATTCGACTTGGGTTTTAAAAGTGTGGTCATCACCCTTTGGATGTCCGATAACCGAACTATTCTAAGGGTGAAGTTTTCATAAATGGGTCTTGGAGTCGCCACCAATATTTTAACCAAAAACACTGGAAAAGGAAAAAAAGAAGGCGGTGGTTTTAAGAAAAACCAACTTTGGTCATTATCCCCAGAGTTAGGTAAGGGAGTTGGTTACGTGTGGGTGTAGACCCCTAATCTTGCCCGGCCTCATAATAAAGACCAGAAGACCTCCTTTTTGAAGATGGATGAAGCCTAAGAAGCCATTAGGAGAGACTATTAGGCCCCATACTAGGATAGGAGGGATTTTTGGCTCAAAAATAAGGATTTTCGCCTTTTAAGGATGAGACTGGCGTCTCGGATTCGAGACCGCCGTCTCGCCTTGCGCGAATGGCGAGATCGCCGTCTCCTTTGGCGAGACGGCCATCTCACCACTCGCGAATGGCAAGACCGTTGTCTCGATTGGCGAGACGGCCGTCTCGACCTTGTCAGACGGGATGACCCATCTCGACCTGATAGGCGCGAATCCCTATAAATAGGAGTGTCATTCCCTTAATTTCCAACAGTTCTTCCTCCTTCTCTCTAGACTTTTCTTCAAATTCTCTCTCTAGATCCCCTCCGAAGCATTTTCGGAGTTTCTGAGAGTTTTCTAGAGCGTTTTTTGAGCATTTTCGGCATTGTAACGAGCAGAGGGCTGCCAAAAAGCACCCTAGTACTTAAAGAATTAATAGAAAAGCTTGCTTCAGAGGTTTATACTTTCTCTCTCTATCTTTTATTGCCTTATTTTAAATTACGCAATAGACATTAGGGCCATGTAGTCATAATTTAAAATTCCGCAAATAAAAGGGTAAAAGCGTATTTTCACCGGTTTAATTATTTTTAAGTAGCTGGCCTATCATAGGGAACCCGAAAGGGGCGTCGTAAAGGAACTAACACTTCCTTTATGCGTAACTAACTCCCTTACCCAACTCAGGTTCTAATGACCAAAGTTGGTTTTTTGAAAACCAACGCCTTTTAAACTCCTTTTCTGATGTTTTCAGTAAAACACATCGGTGGTGACTCCAGAGAACCCTTAAAAAACTAGTTCTTGGTTTAGCCCGGTTATCGGACAATCCAAGAACGCCCTTTCGAAAACCTCGCCTCTAGGTTCAGCCCGGTTATCAGACAACCTAAAGGAGTTGTAACCACCAATAAAAACGCGAAAAATGGAAAGTCGGAATCATCGCGTCGCTCCGACCGCCCTCATTTTGACGGTGGCGACAGATGGCGACTCCGCTGGGGAAGCCTAGAGAGTTGATCTCATTTAGTGATGGGCTAGCCTAAAAATAAATAAACCAAGAAAATTACGCTTTTACCCTACCTTGTATTATAACATGTTTTAATACTTGGCTTTAATAATTGTTGTTTGTTTATACTTACGCAATTGTTTGAAATACAAACTGTACACAAACCATTGCACACAACAGTTCCCTCTATACCCGGGGGCAAGTGAGAAATCCATAGGGAGTGGGTGGCAGGTACGGTTCGTTGTAGTGATGACCTTGTGCCCACCAGTGTGATCGGAAACCACCACTCAAGGTGATAACCTTCCTCTTTTGGCACAAATACTGACTATGGCCTTAGTGCTAAGCATGGTCGGAAGGCTGGAGAGTGGGGACCCTATAATGGGGGCACCTTGGGGGCCTTAGCCTTGGTGAGAACAGTTAGAACCTACCTTCGGCAATGCACTTTTCTGCAGGAAAACCCTACCTCGTGATTAAAACGACTTCTCACCTGTTCATGGATGTTCGAATTGTGTGTGCATCTGTTTGTTGCATTTGTCTGTTGCATAGCATAACCAAACAACAAAAATCACAAAAAATCACAAAAAATTCTTTTTGCAATAAACACCCTTATCTCGGACAGCCTGCCTTTTAGCTAGCCTGATTTCAGGTTCTTTGTAAGCTAAGTAGCCACGCAGTCCGACAGAAGAGATAAGGGGCGTTAACTATTCTTTCGCATAAAGCCATTTTTTATCTGGGATAGTCTACCTTTTAGCTAGCCTAGTTTCAGGTTCTTTGTAAGCTAAGTAGCCACGCAGTCCGACAGAAGAGATAAAAGGCTATAAAATAAAAATAAAAAAATACGATTCCAAAACAATAAATGGGACCTGGTTCAAAATATTACCCCCATATAAGTAGTTTAATTTTTTCAAAAAAAAAAATATATACAAAACATGATAAATAAAAATAAACACTCGCATACATTCAATAAGCATCATTTTCATAAAACATGCATTTTGGTTTTAGAAAATGGAGGGGACTAGTAGACAATTGAAGAAGGTGGACATTCCCCGATACCATGCTGAAAAACTGGAACGGCTTTGCGCGATAATACCGCCTGAGGTCCGCTCCAACTTCGAAAAATCCTATGGACGGATTCTCGACCTACTGAACATCTGTGTCGACCAAGTTTTCGTCAGGGTACTAGTTCATTTCTAGAACTCTAGTCTACGCAGCTTCGAATTTCTGCAGTTTGATATGGTGCCCACCTTAGAGGAGTACGAAATCATGCTAAAATTTCCCAAATAAGCCAGGGTCCATATACGCCACAGGGCATATACTCCTGCAGCACAAGTCGCTCCCATCATTCAACTACCATTCCAGCAAACTACCCTGATAGGAAAAGGGAACGTCCAGGGTTGGAAGGTCTCAATGTTAGAAGACCACCTGTCCAATTTGGTTGAAAGGACAAAATGGGTCGCTTTCAACAAAACCCTGGCCTTAATTATATTTGGAACGATCTTGTTTCCCTTCCACCTCGACATAGTAGATCAAGTCGTCATGGATGCCTTCTTCGCCTGGGACGTGAACTCGAAGAGTCCCTTGTCTGCAATTCTTGCCGACACCTTGCTCTCGGTGGATTTCTGCCACCAGAAGCAAGGAAAAACACTTCGCTGTTGCTCTTCACTACTATTTGTGTGGGGCATTACACATTTTTATGCCTCCAGTCACATGGGGATGTTCCCCGATCCTTTGAGAAGCTTCTTCAAAATCCCTCTCCAACGATGCTTAATTTCAGAATGGAGGGATGAGTTGGAACAAAAGGACGCCAACAATTTATCCTAGGTCTGCCCTTGGTTCCGACCTGGCCCAGTTCTCATCAGATGTGGAGACTATCCGAATGTACCCTTAATAGGACTCAGGGGTTGCATAGCCTACTCACCTAGAGTGGCTATGAGACAACTCATGAGGACCCAAACCACAATTTCTCGAGGGGAACTCGGAGGACTATGTTTCTTCGGAGACCCATGCGCAATCGCCAACTCACTAGCCGTGAGAAAAGCATGGGAGAAACTAGTCTTTATGGGAGACAGAGAACTAGGAAAAGCTCAAGTGGCTGTCTCCAGTGACTATGAGGTGTGGAGAAAAAGAAGAGGGATGCCTCCACCATCCACCTCACTCGTTACAAGCGCCAATAGTGAAGAGCTGCAGGCTCAAGTCGACGCCTTGACCCAGAGGATAGAAATCATGGGAGCCCAGATGAGGGCCCTTGAAGAGAGAGAGCAAGAATCTATCCTCACCATTGATGGTCTGCAAAGGCAATGCAAGAAAAAGGATCATGAAATAGAGCGCCTCCAGGACCAGTGTGCTAACTCTAATGAGCAAGCTATTCGAGCATCCAAAGCTGCCAGAACCAGCTCGGATAGCCAACTTCAGGAAATAACTGCCAAATCAGCATGCCTTGAGGCCGAATCAGCAAAACAGGCTCAAACGATCAAGGACTTGTTGCAAGATCACACCAAGACTCGGTCGGAAATACGCCAAGAGCGGGAGACCAATCAGAGACTCAACAGAAGTCTCACTGAGCTACGCTGTAAGGAAAGAGACGAGCTAGCTCAGTACGGCCAAGTACTTCAAGAAAAAGACCGAGCCCTTACAAAACTCGATGAACTACAAGCCTTGGTCGTCCATCAAGAGGCAAAGATCAAAGAGGCTCAAAAGTACAACGAAGATATGAGCCAAGCAGTCCAAAAGCAAAGCGAAGCACTCGCTCGTCACGTCCGGGAAGCCGAAAGAGAATTACATAGAGATCAAGACCCGCCTGTGGGTTTCTTTAGGCTTTTCCGTTTTTGCCAAAAGTTGCTTCGTAGTATGGAATAGGGGAATGTACACCTTCTAATGGATGAATGAAATTTTTCTTTTATTCAACAATTGTCTACTTGCACGCATATCATTCATCTGCATATTTAATTTCCCCTCCTTCATGCTTAATAAATAAGATAATAAAAAGGAAGGATTAACTGACACGTCTTCCAAATCAGAAGAATGGAGAGAAAGCCACTCCTAATCAAGCTCTCTCCAACGGTCGACTCATCATGAGAGGAAAATAAGCCTCGATCGTTGGTCCTCAAGAATAAGGAAGAGGGGGCAAGGACACCAGTGCGACTATTTATGCCACGTCCTTTCCCCTACGAGTCTAATAAAGTTGTACCGTGGAGATATGGGGAATCTTCACCAATAAAAGAGGACATCACGAATATAGCCGGCATTGGGGGCATGACAAGAAGTTGAAGAATATACTCCCCCAAGGACCCACAAGAAGAGGGCCCCAAAAATAAAAAGACGGAAGAGCAAAAAGAAAATAAGGAATCCAAGGAGGAGACAGAGGAATTACTCCAATTCATAAGGCAAAGCGAGTATTCCATTATAGACCAGCTCAATGACACACCTGCAAAGATAACATTGTTATCTCTAATAATGAGCTCGGAACCGCACAAAAATGCCCTGATGAAGGTCTTGAGCGAAGCGCATGTACCTCACACCATATCCCAAGAAAAGGTTGAGAGGATCGTCGGTCACATTATGGCAAGCGATCACCTCACCTTCACAGAGGAAGAACTACCCCTCGATGGGTCGAACCATAACAAGCCCTTGCACATCTCGATCAAGTGCAAGGAGTACCTCATCGCCAAAGTTCTTGTGGATAACGGGTCATCCTTGAACGTGATGCCTAAGTGCACACTAGACAAGTTGACTATCCAAGGAACCCTTCTGCGCCCAAGCAGCACTATCGTTCGAGCCTTCGACAGGTCAAAGCGAGAAGTAGTGGGAGAAGTTAATTTGCCAATCCAAGTTGGACCCACTATCTTCAACGTTGATTTCCACGTAATGGATATTACTCCAGCATATAGTTGTCTCCTCGGCAGGCCTTGGATTCATGACGCTAAGGCAGTACCTTCGACGCTCCACCAGAAAGTCAAATTCATAGTGGACGACAAATTGGTCACGGTCCAAGCAGAAGACGATATCCTGATCAGTGGACCGTCCACCCAATCCTATGTGGATGCGGCTGAAGAGGCCCTTGAAACATCTTTTCAAGCGCTAGAAATTGCCAATATAGAAAGACTTCCCAAAAACATGAAGGTAGCCCGCATGATGATGAAGCATGGCTACCATCCTGGCCAAAGATTGGGGGCAGATTCCCAAGGCATGAGGGAACCCCCGGAATTCAAAGATAATCCTTTCAAACACAGCCTAGGATACAACCCTACTAAGGGCCGAGCAGAAAAAGGAAAAAGGAAGTCTCCCCTCCGCACACTCAAGCAAATTTTTTGATGTGGAGGGGTGCAAGCATCAAGAGCTACCCTAGTCATTAGGAAATCTTTTTCTTCATTTAAGGGATGTAAACCCCATGATTGTTAGAGATTATCCCCTGGGGCTAGCCCGAGCCCCGGGCATTTTAGGGCACATATTCCCTTATTAATTAATAAAGAATACTTCTTACAATCTGCTTCTTTTCTCATTATTTCTGACTAGACCTCACAATAACCCTGTCTAAGTAAACGAAAAAAGAAAAAGAAGAATAAAAAAAGGCGCGTCTAAATTAACCGAAATTCACCATTGCCATTACGGTCAAACTAATTGATTAGAAGCACCAAATAAGACTTCACCTCGCCATAAAGAAAGTCATGCTTCACCAATATTGTGAACAAAAATAAATACAAAAAAAGAAAAAAGTCCATAGAAGCCAAAGGCCAAAAAGAAAGAAGGGCAAAATCGGTAGGAAACCCACTAAGGGGGCTACGCAAAAGATAGGGTCAACCCGGTAGGAAACCCGAACAAAAATAAAGGGTAGCCTAGGAAAAAGGTAAGGTTACAAAATAAGGTCCGCTAGGATTCCTCTAAAATTCAAAAAGAGAGAACCTAGTTCGAAAACCCGAAGGGCGATCTAGGGACATCAACTAGCCATAGAAAAGCAATAGAAATAAAACTAAGGCGCAGGTACAAAAAAGAGGGGAAAAACATTTGCTTAGACGAAACCTAAACACCCAAGCCTAACCCTAGCTAACCATTCTTACAAAAACTCTTTCATAATAAAATCAACATTCTAAAACACAAGCCATTGAATTTATCTCCTTACTTCTCTTCTCTTGACCCTCGCAAAAATATTCTACTAATTAATCTGGGAATATGGAGGCGTATAGTCAACAAGAGGATTGAAACCCCTAAAGTGGAGAAAAAGGGACATTACATGGCAAAGAGTGCTCTACAGAAAAAAAAAAAAAGAAGAAAGAAGAGAAAAGGAAAAGCAATCTATCCTTCGGTCACAAGAAACCCGGCAAGGTACAACCAAACACAAGAACGCAGATCAGAGGGCTTTCGACGCTACAAGACACGTCAGTGAAATCCTTTTGAAAAATTAACTAAAAATAGGCATTATAGGGCATCAAACATGAAAACATTGCATGCATAAAAAAAATTTTTGAACCAGGTCCTATTTCCTTTGTCCACAAAAAAAAAAAAAAACCCAAAATTCGAGACGGCCGTCTGGACTTGCCAAACCGCCGTCTCAGCCCTCAGAAATTCGAGACCGCCGTCTCGACCAACGAGACCGCCATCTCGACTTAGTCGAAAATGAGACCGCCGTCTCGCTTGGCGAGACGACCATCTCATTTAAGGTTAAAGTCGAGACCGCCGTCTCGAGATCCCAGACGGCCGTGTCAACCTGCACA
Organism: Sphenostylis stenocarpa; assembly: GCA_963425845.1. Classification (NCBI taxonomy): domain Eukaryota; kingdom Viridiplantae; phylum Streptophyta; class Magnoliopsida; order Fabales; family Fabaceae; genus Sphenostylis; species Sphenostylis stenocarpa. The sequence goes on along the minus strand of OY731403.1, from coordinate 67,577,377 downwards.
AATTTGAGACCACCGTCTCGACTTCCCAGACGGCGGTCCCGAATCCGGTTTTTTCCCTATATATAGGGGGGGCGTTTTGAAGGTTCCTCACAATTCCTCTGCGCTCCAACTCTCAGATCTCTCACTTTCAAGCACTTTCTGGTCAAGATGTTCCGTGGAAGTCAATCTAGGAAGAGAAGAGGCACTGCCGACGCTAGCAGTTCCTCGGCACCAGCCCCCCAAGATCCTACTCAACTCTCGTCGCAGCATCTAACCCGCCTCGAGCACATCCGGGGTTATATGTGGCATCCCATGTTCAAGCTTGACTTCGGCATCCTTGCCGAGTTTGGATGGGAGGACGATGTCTGGGCCCACATAGATAGCATTGGGTGGGGCTTCCTGCTACAGCCTCCACCTACCCACGTGTACCCTCAAGCGGTACTGGAGTTCCTGGCCTCCATCTCCTACGCCGAGGCTCCCTCCATGGTCCCGGGCCTGCCACCAACCAAGATGGTAAACTATTTCATGGGTGGGACGTACCGGACTACCACCCTCGACGAATTCAATGTGAGCATTGGGTTCGTCTGGCCTGAGGATGTGCTAACTCGGGAGTACCGGGAGGCCATCTTCAGCCGTCCCACCAACCTCACCGCCGATGAAATGTGGGAAGAGCTCACCAGGTCGCCCATGCTGCCCACGCTGATGAAGGGGTCGACACTCCCCCCAGCCCTCCGCATTTGCCACAAACTACTGGCTGGGACTGTCCACGGGAGGAAGGAGAGCCAGGGTAAGGTAACCCTCCCAGACCTCTTCATACTTTACTGCATGAGCCAGAGGCGACGCTGCAACCCTGGCTACTTCTTCCTGAGGGCCCTTAAGGACTTCGGGAGCAGACCAGTGGGAGTCGTCCTCATGGCTCCTCTTATCACTCCACTGGCAGAGAAATGGGGGTGCGCTGGCCGGGAAGAGCTGGCCTCCAGCCTACGACCCGAATCCATCAACGGGTCGATTCTGGTCAGCATGGGGATGCTGATATGCCACGGGACTTAGTTGGTCCTTCATCCCTCGCTGGATTTCGCACTGGACCTCCAGGACATCGTGACGATGCACGATCTCCCAACACCTCCCGACTTCCAACAACCACATCAGCACCAACAACCACCGCAATACATAGATGACTTTGCTGGCGTAAACTGCAACATCTACGATCTGCGCCAGCAATTCGATCAAATGTCTGTGTGGCAGGAGCAACTGTCCCTAAGGCAGGAAGCCTTTGACACCCGGCTGGAGACGATGTACCAATATTAGCAGGGAATGCGGCAAGACTAGACAACATTCCAACAAGAATACCGCGACGAAACCCGGGAGCAAGCAGAATTTCGGGAACATATGTACTAGCAATTCCCCTATCATGGATCGTCTCCAGAAGATAGCCCTTAGGGATAGTGCTTGAAATGGCTGTAATAAAATATTCCCTTATGAATAAAATTTTTATTTCATGCATTCGTTGCCACCCCTTTTTTCAAAAGTCAGCGTAATTAAAAGAAAATAAAGAGTAAAAAAAAAAACTTACGCTCAATGAAAAAGCCAAAATCCAGAATCACGAGAAAAAAGAGATAAAATCGTGAAAAAAGGCAGGATTGAAACAAAGTCAACCACCTTGACCAACAAAACTTCGACAACCAACCAAAAGTCGAACACAAACAAGGTTCAATCCGACCAACCAGCAAGAGTCGGATGATCATCATCAAAAGACCAAAAACAAAGAATCCCCAGCAACCAACAAAGTTGGATGAACACCAACAAAATCCCCGACGCAGACCGGATGACCAAATCAGAGAACACATCTCAACACCAGCGCATGAGCTAGAGCAGTAAGCCGCCACCACAGCCAAAGGATCGGCTACCGCAAGAAGGAGAATCCGGAGGCATAACACCAGATGGGGGTATGTACTCATCAAGCCTTACAAAAGGGGCTTACCAGACGGGGTCAAACACCAGATGGGGGTATATACTCATCAGGCCTTACAAAAGGGGGCTTACCGGACGAGGGTTCATACTCGTCAAAACCAGATAAGGGTTCGTACTTATCAGCCGAAAGGATCAGCTATCACCTGAAGAAGCATCTTGGAAGCACACTTTTTCCCGGAAGATCAACCGCCACAAAGACGGAAAATCTGAAGGACAACCGGGCATCTTGTGGTAAGCAGGGACATATAAGAAGTGATTGTCCAGAAAAATCCAAGAATAAAAATAAGAAAAACATGAGGTATAAAGGGAAGAAGGCCTATATAGCCTAACAAGACAATGATTCATCCTCAAGTTCTAGATCTGAAAGTGAAGAAGTGAATCTATGCTTAATGGCTGGCTATGAATCTTCTTCATCCCGTGTAAGTTCAACCTCCACAGAGAATGAAATGAATTACAACACATTATTATCTGCTTTCAATGAAATGCATGATGAAGCTAAGAATTTATCCTATACAAATAATCAGTTAAAAGGACTAAATAACTAGTTAGAGAATAGGGTTAAAGTTTTGGAAGAAGAATTATTAGAATGCAAAACAGATATGGAACATCTTCAAATGATCTATAATAATTCATCTTATGATAATGGTACTGCTAACAAAGATTGTGAAAAGTGTATCTCTCTGCAGAAAAAGGTTGAGTATTTGATCAAAACTCTATCTAAATTTACTCAAGGTAAAGCAAATTTAGATGCACTTCTTGAGTCTCAAAACTATGTTTTTGATCATACTGGCATTGGTTATAAACCTAAGTTTGGGGTTAAAACCAAAAGGTATTTGAATTTCTTCTCTTTCAGAAAATCAACATCATCTCCCTTCTCATCTTGTTTCTATTTTATGAAAAAAGGGCATACTGTAAAATTCTGTCATATTAGAAAACATCTTGTGCCACAGGGAAAAATAAGATGGGTTCCAAAATATGTCAAACATAAAACTTGACCATTAAGGAACCAAATTATTTAAGGGTACCAAATACTTGATGCTTGATTTTTTAGGAACACTAGCAATAATCTCTTTGGTACTTGGACAATGGCTGCTCAAGGCATATGACATGTGATATTTCCAAATTTCAAAAATTGAGATTGAAGACTGGAGGTCACGTAACATATGGAGATAACAACAAGGGAAGAATCCTAGGATCTGGAGACATAGGAGATCGTGAGATCGTGACCATTCAAAATGTTCTTTTAGTTGAAGGTCTCAAGCACAACTTAATCAGCATAAGCCAATTATGTGGTCTTGGTCACAAGGTTATCTTCAAACTAGAAATCTGCCTAATGTGTGAGCCAAAATCAGATACGGTAATGCTGGTTGGTAAGAGATTCAACAACATTTACATGTTAGATATCAAGCATTCTATCTCATCTCAAAGTTGTCTTCTTACTAAAGAAGAAGAATCTTGGTTATGGCATAGAAGTCTTGCACATATTCATCTCAATCATCTTGGCAAATTAATTTCTAAAGATTTAGTTTCTGGACTGCCTAAGCTTCAAATCTTGAAAGACAAAATTTGTGAAGCTTGTTTAAAAGGTAAACAAACTAGAAACTCTTTTTCAAATAAAAACGTTGTTTCTACTTCTAGACCTTTTGAACTACTCCACTTAGATTTGGTTGGTCCTTCATGAAACAAAAGCATAGGTGGTAATCTTTATATCATGGTAATTGTTGATGATTTTTCCAGATTTACATGGACTATTTTTCTAAAAGCCAAATCAGATTCTTTCAGATATTTTAAAAAGCTTGCCACAGTTTTACAAAATGAGAAAGGTTATTTCATTACCTCTATTCAAAGTGACAATGGTGGAGAATTTGTAAATGAAAAGTTTGAATTATTCTGTGAAAAGTATGGCATAAAACACAACTTTTCTGCTCCAAGAACTCCTCAACAGAATGGTGTTGTGGAAAGAAAGAACAAATCCATTGTGGAGCTTGCTAGAACAATGCTTTGTGAAAACTCTTTGCCTAAATACTTTTGGGCAGATGTTGTAAACACTGTTGTCATGTTCTGAATAGAGTTTTGATAAGACCCATTCTTAAGAAAACTCCATATGAACTTTACAAAGGAAGAAAACCCAACATAAACTATTTCAGAGTTTTTGGATGTAAATGTTTTGTTTTAAACAATGGGAAAGAAAATATTGGCAAGTTTGATGAAAAATCTGATGAAGGGAACTTTCTTGGCTATTCTTGTAACAGTCATGCATATAGAATTTATAATTTAAGACTAAAAACTGTTGAAGAATCAATACATGTTTTTAATGAGTCTCCTCAAGTGTTGCAGAGAAATCCAGTAGGTACTGAAGATGATATCGAATTAGCTGATACTTTTTATCAGTTAAAACTTCCCAGAAATACAGAACAACGCACTACTGATCTTGTTGAAGAAAGTGATCAAGTGATTGACCCTACAAAAGTTGACTCACTAGAGGAAATTGTTGAAGAATAGGAAGAAGACTACTTGGATGAGCTTCCTAAAAATTGGATTGTCCCAAGAGATCTTGTTAGAATCACGCAGCGGAATGTTTGCGTTTAGGGAAAAAACCAAGAGGGGGGTTAATTGGTTTCTTATAAAAAAAATTAGGGTTCTAAAAATTTTCCCCAAATTTCACTGATTAAAATGCTTGTAATGTAAAGAGATAAGGGAAAAAAAATTACACTGATGCTTTATACTGGTTCAGATAAAAAGACCCTATGTCCAGTTGTTAATCACTCTAAAAGAGGATTAACGTTGTCACTATAATCACAAGTTACAACATATTACAAATTGAAAAAGATAAGGAATAGAAAACACCTCTCTTGAGTCACACAAGAGATGAACACCTCCTTTGAATCCACAAAGGATGAACAACAACTTTTCCTAGATGACACAACACACAATCCACCAAGAAACCCACTCAGTGATTCTTATCGCTTCTAGCCCACACTAGGTTTTCAAAAGCCCCTTTTTCTTCCCTACACAAAGTCCTCTATCAATCACAACTCTTAACTTTTGTATGAAAAAGGATTGTTATTTTTGCAGAGAACCTTAAATAGAAAGAATATGGTCTAGGAAATAATGATTTTCGAAACTTGAAGTATTGGAAAAAGAGATTTCGTAAATTGGTCCAAATTTAAAATTCAAAACTCATAACAGACGTAGATAATCGATTATCTTAAGTGATAATCGATTATTACAGAGCCATTTTTGCAGAGGAGTAAAACTGGACCAGGATAATCGATTATCTAGCTTGATAATCGATTATTCTAAAGCTTTCAAACTGGGATAATCGATTATCAACCCAGATAATCGATTATTCCAGTAAGGATTTCAGAAAATATGTTTCAAAGCATGATAATCGATTATCGTGAGTGATAATCGATTATTACAGAGTTGTTTTGATAAAAATGAACTTTCAGAGGATGGATTATGTGCTGGCTGTCTTGGACTCTAATTTTACAGACTCAAAAAGACAAAACAGAGTTATTACAAGTAAATACAAATGATTATCAGTCTTCAAGTCTTTAAGTCCTTTGTTCTTAAATCATCATCAAAATCTTCAAGCATCATATCATTGTATGTTCAACAATCTCCCCCTTTTTGATGATGATCAAAATTTGCTTTAAATCCCTTTGTAATAACTTGTTTTTACTATCACAACTAACAAAACTATTAAACATACCAGGCAACATTATGATTGTTAAACATATCAGGCTTTAAAATATTTTCTCCCCCTATTTCGATTATTATCAAAAGAAATAAAAGCTCCCCCTCAACATGTGCATAAATAGAAAAGTAAATAAGTCCTCCTTAAACAATGCAAACATAGACTTTTATTCAATGATTCAATGTAATACAAACAAGGGAGAGAAAAAAAATTAAAACTCTTCACTCTCATCACTGTTGAATTGGGCGTCAAATCTATCTTCTAAGTTACACACATGATCATCTACATCCAAGATTCGTCTTATGATTTCTTGATGTCATTCTTGAGATATAGAGAAGAATTCCTGCATTCTCTGATTCATATCGAACAACATGTCTTCCATGGAAGAACGAGATGTAGAGTGAGCAGTAGAAGACATTCCAGCAGCATGAACATTATTAGCAAGCATATCAGTAGCAGGCATGTCCTCATCATCAGAATCTTGAGCAACATCAGCCATGTGAGGAGCATCACTTTATGACCATAAACTCCGTTTACATTCACCATCTGCAGTTGAGTAAGCGTTATGTCAAGCATTCTATTTGAATTTAGTGTCCAGGCCCGTTGTTCCCCTTCAACATTTACACCTTTGTATTCAAGAATCCTGGAGATGAGAAGAGCATAAGGAATCTTGAAGGTCGGGTGATGCTTCGCCTTGAGCATTATCAAGGTTACAAAGTTGGGCCAATCAATTGGCTTGTTATTCATGATAGCATGGACGATGCGAAGGTCAATAGAAGAATATTGTGCATGGTTGGTCACTCGAGGACATAGAATCCATACAGGAAGATGCAGTAACATGCATTCTTCTTTCTTCAAAGGACCGGCCAAAAGTTGTCTGCCAATTTCCATGGCAGGATTATGAAGAAAGGAACGATATGCCACAATGCGATTAAAATCCTCTAAATCAGCAAGGACATTTACAACATCATCTCTTATAGGAAAATGAGCAACATTTTCCCAAATATCATCATCAAGGATGATGGTTACACCCTTGACTCTGGAAGTAGCAATATGATCTCAATATTTGAAACGAGAATAGAAAACTCGAACTAAATCCGGATAATATGTACCTTGCATCTCGATAAAAGGAAGAACACCTTGTTGCTCAAGAAGATTGGGAAATTGGAATCCCTTGTTTATGAATTACTCTCCAATAAGAAATTTAGGATTAATAATACCCCTTTCTTTCCAGAAATTCAAAAATTCTTGTCTTCCCTCTTCGTTAGAAATCCACCCTTTAAGAGAATTTGGGCAAGGATGAGAAGCAGGAGTGGATCTTCTCCTTGTTGGAATCTTTCTTCGGGAAGATGAAGCCATTTAGAATGAAATGAAATAAAATTGAAAGATAAGGAGTTTTGAAGAGAAGCAAAGCTTTGAGGAAGACAACAACACAAGAATAAGATGTAGAATCTATGCAAAAACTCTTGAAGAGAAGTTTGGAAATGTTTTGATTTGATTTTGAGCCCTCCTATATATAGAAAATGATTCCAACGGCCATAAACAACTAGTTTGACAAGAATTAAAGCAAAAAGAGTTGTTACAAACAACTAGATTATCTCCAACGTCGCATGATAATCGATTATCACCCCTTGATAATCGATTATTTCTGCATCCCTGCCCAGAAAATGCATGGATAATCGATTATCACTTGAGATAATCGATTATTCCAGAGAGAAATTACTGATTTGGGTCAAGGAAGTACAGATAATCGATTATTATCCCAAATAATCGATTATTACAGAAAGATTTTTCATGAACCACTCATTTAAGCCTCAATAATCGATTATTACTCAAGATAATCGATTATTCCAGAGAGATTAACAAATTTAACATGTATTAGACACAGGATAATCAATTATTACCCTATATAATCAATTATTCCAGTACAGAATGCAAAGATTTTTTTAGTTAAGTAGAGTTTAGACTATTACTAATATTCCTAAGTCTCTTCTAAGATCATAAAATCTATCCTTTTGAAGAGGTTTGGTAAATATGTCTGCTAACTGATGTTTTGTGTCTATATACTCAATCTTACAACTTCCTTTAGAAATGTGATCTCTTAGAAAGTGATGCCTAATCTCAATGTGTTTGGTTCTAGAATGCATGACACGATTCTTTGTGAGATTAATTGAACTTGTATTATCACACATTAAAGGAATATCACTTAGAAAAATACTATAATCTTGTAGTTGTTGCTTCATCCATAGAATTTGAGCACAATAATTGCCAGCTACAATATATTCAGTCGCAGTTGTGGATAAAGCAACACATGCTTGTTTCTTAGAATGCCAAGATACTAAGGATGATCCTAACAGATGACATGTTCCACTAGTGCTTTTTCTATCTATTTTACATCCTCCATAATCAGCATCAAAATAACCTATTAAACTAGGAGAAGCTTCAGATGGATACCATAATCAAAATCCTTGTTGAATTATTGGCAAACGTACCAAAATTATCAATCGTAGTATAATATTTCGATTAAATAAACGTTGATCCCACGAGGAACGATTTCAATGGAAATTCCCAATTATATGCTTACTAAGTAGATTAAAACAGAATGAGTTTTTCATAAAGAGTTGAATTGAAATTAAATGACAAAGAACTGTAAATTGTTGAGAAAATATCAATTAAAGGCATTTAGGATTTGCTTCCTTCCTTATCCCTCTTTTGTAATGGTTATGTCACTTAAGAACGTCAATTAACCTAACAATATTGATGCCACCTAATCAAATAATCCATGTTGATTCCTCACACATGAAATTCATAAGAAAACCTAATAAATGTTGATTCCTCACACAATTAAGAGATCTTCTAGCATTAGGTTTAGGGTGTTAAGTAATTGATACATTCATTCCATTCCTGGATATTAAAGTAACAAATATTCTTACCGTGATCTAGGGTTCAAGATATATTTTCCAATCATACCCTAAACATCAATAATCAATCATTCCAAAGCACAAAGGATAAGAATAACAACATCAAAATATAGATTAATATCTCAAAATATCACCATGATACAAAAGAGTTCAAAGGAAGTACACCCAATCCCAAGAGAATGAAGTTAGCCACTCATGTTGGCCATTACAATGCTCCAAATGTGAAAGAAGTGAAGAATTGATGAAGATTGATGTTGGCCATTACAATGCTCCAAATGTCAAAGGAAGTACACCCAATCCCCAAAACCGCTTATTTTTCTCAAAACACATCTTCTCTTTTTATAGGAAAAATTAGGATTTTGGGCTTCGCGTCTTTCGCTCAAGCGAAAGTTGCCTATTTTCGCTCAAGCGACAAAACGCTCACTTGAGCGAGTGAACTCCAGATAAGAATAACTAACATTCGCTAAAGCAAATTTTCTTGCGCTTGAGCGACTGACTTCCAAAGAAGAATAACTGATATTCGCTCAAGCAAGAGTCCATCCCACTCGAGTGACTTCCATGCTGAAAATCTTTTTCCTTCTTCCAATTTTACTCCAATTATGCTGACAATTATGCTCCTTACTCTTGTATCAATGTATTCTCGAATTCATCCTACATTGAGAGAAAAATAGATTAGAATTAACATAAGTTAAGTGGTTTCATAACAATTCAAGGCATAATTATATCAACTTTTTACCACTTAACAACTTCCCCCAACCGAGAATCTTGCTTGTCCCAAGCAAAGTAATTTTTCCAAAACAAAATCATCACCTATTATCTCTTTCTCTTCCAAAACCACAACATAAAATTAACTTTTCAGATGTGATGCTCACAACTCCAAATGAAAATAGAATACATAAGCATTCAAGTTACAAAAACTAACAAAAAATAATTAGTCCTCAACTATCCTCAAAGAAGCATGATCTCGTAAATAGAGTTATATATAATCATCTCTAATTCTCATAGGTAAGTGTTTATCTCATTCAATCACTTCATTTAGACAATCCAATATTGATAAGCATCTTCAAGCAGTCAACATTTGTTAAGTAAGACTTAAATCAAAAGGTCTTTTGAGGCTTGTAATGGGGCTGGGCTAAGAAGGAATTCGTTGGTTGTTGTGGGATATACAAAAGTATTTGAGAAATTCAACTCATATGAATGATTCCTGTTTAATATTTCCTCAAGTCGGGTTTCAGACTTCATGCTTTTGCTCCTAACACAATGATAGTGAGTTAATAATCTCACAAGTTATTATTCCCCCCTTTGAACTTTTTTTTTTCTCCTACTTTGCATTTATCCTTTCTAGCTTTGCCACAAGATTTATGCTTTCCTTTTCCTTTTTCTTTACACTTTTTTTTAACACCCCAATAATACCCGTAGGATAACAATAGCAATACCCAACAATAGGAAAAATAATAACATTCATACTCATTTCCTTTCTCAAATATAGGAAGGTAGATAAATATTGTTTAGGCATTAATTATAGGGGTTCTGTTTACGAAATAATATTGTTTTTGGTTCAGAAGGGGTTCAAATGGATGTCCTATAATTAATGCATGGTTGGCTATTTGGCTGTGGGTTATATCTACTACAAAGAAAAAAAATGCCTTTATCATTTTCAAGTCTCACTAACACACAATCACATCAAAGAATCAATCAATACTAGTTATCATCACAAAGTGTTGACACTCAATTTATCTGTTTTTGGTTCTCTACTCACCTGGGTTTTGGCTAGCTTCTCCAATTCAGTTAATTCCTAATTCTCCTTGTCGCCACTGTCAAAAGAGGCGGTCGGAGCAACGCGGTGGTTTTTCTTCGACTCGCGTTTTTTTAAAGTGATGTTTCAACGCCTTTAGGTTGTTCGATAATCGGGTTGGACCTAAAGGCGAGGTTTTCAAAAAGGGTTTTGGAGTCACCACCAATGTTTTATCCAAAAAACATTGGAAAAGTAAGAAAAAGAAGGCATTGGTTAAAAAAAAAAACAACTTTGGCCATTAAAACCAAAGTTAGGTAAGGGAGTTAGTTACGTGTAGGGAAGGTATTAGCTTCCCTACGACGCCCCTTTCGGGTTCCCTATGATGGACCATTTATTTTATAAATAAAAAACTCTAAAATTACGCTTTTTGCCTTATATATTTATTTGCGGAATTTAAATTAATGACTACATGACCCTAACAGCTAATGCACAGATAGATATAATAAGAAAGCGATAAAAAAAGATAAGAAATATAGGAACCTTCAAAGCTAGCTTTGTATTAATATTTTTGGTAAGGAAAGGCACTTTTAGACAACCTCTATGCTCTATAGTGCTAATCACTCTTTCTCGCAACACTAGAAAATGCTCACTAAGAATACTAAGAAACTACGGAAATGATTCGGAGGGATCCTAGGCGAAGAATTTGAGAAATTTACAGAAGGGAAAGTTGAAGAATACTGTGAAAAGGATGAGGTCGCACCCCCCTTTTATAGGAATTTGTGCATGTCAGGTCGGGACCGTCGTCTCATCAAATGGGACGGTGGTCTCGCCCTTGGCAAATGGTGAGTGGCAAAAAGGCCATCTCGCCAAACGAGATGGCGGTCTCGCCATTGGCAAGTGGTGAGATGGCAGTCTCGGCCTTCTACGTGGAATTTCTTATTTTTCCCGTACAAAAAACCTTCCTACTCTAATATGGGCCTATTGATCTATCCTAGGGACCTTTTAGGCCTTGTCCATCTTCGAATCGGAAGTCTTCCACTCTTTATTTTGAGGCGGGGTAAGATTTCGGGTCTACACTCCTCATCAATTCCTTTTCACTATCATACTCATCATCCCAAATCACTTGTTATTGGAGCAATCAAAATGCTTTTCTTCAAGTTCCAGATTTGAATTAGACAATAGCAATAATTTCATAATTGAGTCTAATCCAAATTGTATGGGACAAAAATTTAATCACATCAATTTAAAACATTCACCACATTAAGTGTCAAGTCAAATATTCAAAACAAAACATATTAAAATAATAATAAAAAACTTAAAAAACATCAAATTAATAAAACAAATAACTTAACACACCAAAAAAAACTTAAACTTAAATTAAATTGTTGCCTCCCTTTTATTCTTCTTCACTTACTGATTCTCCTTCTTCTTCTTGTGCCTCCACCTTAGCTGCAGACTTTCTCACCCCCTCCCGGAAAAGTTGGACTGTCCCTAGGCCATTGAAGTAAGACTTCAAAGTCTTGAGGAGAAGTTCACTATGTACCTGGAGCAATCTTACAATGAAAGAACCTAAGGAAGAAAAATGCACAAAAAACTTAAACTGCAAAAAGAAAAAAAAAACAAATTCAAAACATTGGGTTGCCTCCCATGAGCGCTTGTTTAACGTCTTCATCTTGACACCTATTTGCTTTAGGGCTCATGCAGGTGAGTGTTCAAGGTGATCTATACGCATTCTCCATCCCTTGGCTGTCCTTGTGGGAATGAATTTATTCTTTTCATTGTGAATAACCTTACGACTGTTAGAGATTGGATAAATCATACCTGCTTCAGGATGTTTCAGTACCTCTCTTTGAACAGCTTCCTTCATAGTCAGATTGAGATGTCTTTGGGATTATGCAACAGGCTTGTAATCTTGTTTTTCAGTTGAGATGGGTAATTCCTCCAAAGTATCTATTATGAGGCAATCATTCTTGTCATCCGGTTGTTGTACAACTTCAAACAGATTAAAATTAACTTCATCATCTCCACTTCTAATTTTCAACTTGGCCATGTCAACATCTATAATTACTTTGGCAGTCTTCGTAAATGGCCTTCCCAGAATCAATGGGACTTCCTCATTTTCCTCCATGTCCATAATCACAAAATCAACAAGAAATATGAATTTATCCACTCTAACTTAAACATCTTCTGCTACTCCATAAGGAATTTGTATTGATCTGTCAGCTAGTTGCAGAGTCATTCTAGTTGGTCTAACATCTAAGTCTCCTATTCTTTTGAGTCTCTTATTCTTCTGCTACTCCATCAAGTAATGCTTTTTTCACTGGTAATGTACCAATTGTGACTGGTATAGTGAAGCTTCCAGGGTCCTTAGATTTTTGAGGCAATGATTTCTGGAATATAGTAGTACACCCTGCCTCTAACTCCACTGTTCCATCAGTAAATCTCCTTTTCTTAGTTAAGAGCTCTTTCATGAATTTGGCGTATGTTGGCATTTGCTCCATAACTTCCACAAATGATATATTAATCTGCAATCTTTTGAAAATATCCATAAAGCTGTTGAATTGTCTTTCTTTGTCTATCTATGAGGGAACCTTGGGATATGGTAACTTCTCTACAAATGGTTTTTGACTCCCTCTTTTTTCTATCTTTTGTTTTTTCTTTCCCTCTTCGTTCTTCTTATTAGGAATACATCTTTCTTTCGTACTATCCTCTTCTTGCTCTTCATCTTCTTTTACCAGAACTTCTTCTTCAACAACTATCACTACTACAGATAAGGCTTTCCACGTCGGTTATGGAAGGCCTTCAACGGCGGTTCTACAACCGACGTTGTATCAGGTGACATTGAAAGTCTACACTTTCAACGTCTGTTCTTTATAACTGACATAGAAACGCTGATTGTAAAGAAAAAAGGGAAAAATGCATGTGGGTTTTAACTACATCAGTTATGGTACAAACCAACGTTGATTTATAACTTTCTATAGTGGTTATTGACACAACTGACGTATAAAGTCTATCTTTTTTTTAAATGCCCACTCTGTTTATACAGGGCATCCCAATGTTGTATACAATGTATCTGCAAATTTAAATACAGCCCACGTAGACAATATACAATATACAAAGTAATTGAATGTGCATCCAAAATTAATAATTGTATCCAAAATTACAAAGTATAATACTTGAATGTGTATCCAACTACACTTATCTAACAAATACACTAACTACTAATCTAACTACTAAACTAACTACTAATCTTACTACTAAACTAACTAGTAAATGAATAACTAAACTTGACTACTTCTAACTTCAAGAAACTTATCACCCAGGTGTTTCTAATATCTTCTATGGTCTCTATGGGCAACGCTTCTCTGTCTGAAAATACCTGTTACAAGATAACAATATAATTTAACAGAGTATCCAATGACAATTTTTAATTTAATTGAATACTAAATTTAAGCAAACTTGATTCCATGTATCCTCAGTCTTGCTAACAATAATCAGCCACATCCAGTGCATAACATAATATCTCGCACTCACAAGATCCTGGTTGCCTATTACACTACAAAAAATAATATATTAATTTCGAGATATAAAATGAATCATATAATACATAAATATAGAATGACTTACATTAACAAAAATCCAATTTGGATTTGTGCTTTTGCTTGTGTGTACTTCATCAATTGTATTACAAACCTTAAATGCACTATGCAATACAAAATATAATGAAACAATTAAGTAACAAAATGACTAATAATTGAGTAAATTATTATAAGAATGTGTACCTATTTACAATGTATTTAATATCTGCATCAGGTCTCTTACCCAATGAGCAGAACCAAGCAACAACATTCTCCTTTGGGCAAACAACCAACAGCTGCCAATGATGTCTAGTAACATTACAAAAAGTTAGGATTCATAGAATACACTATAAAAGCTAATGCGAATAATTTCATACGCTTAAATACTTACTGATATAAGTAATCACCAAAGTAAACTTTCTTCCTTGACTTCATCATCCAATTCTGGATGTATATTTGAACTTCTTCTCTCTTGTTTCCTGATTTTTGTATGAATTGGGGCTCAAAAAATCCATACACATCTTGGGTGCGTTGTTGCTCCGACAATTCATTCATCATCCTAAAGTAGGCAGTTCAAAGTACATTAAATATGCCGATAACTTCAAATAACATAATTAGTAAATAAAAATATATACTTACATTGTCCAAAATTGTAACACTACTATGTTTTGACACTGACTTCCAACTACTATCTCCACAGCATCGGTGTGGGCAATGTAAAGGGGAAAATTCTTATTGTCTACCCCTAACTTATCTGCATCCCACTTCACTTGAAAATATTGAATATACAACTGTGGGAAAATTGGATTTTCTGGGACATCTACTTCCTTACCTTTACTAGGTTGGGAAGTAGGTACCTTTAGGCAACTGGGGTGGCTTTTGAACATCCTACATAAAATAACATTGAAACAGAAAAAATAAAAAATAGCACGATACTACATATGATCATTAACAAAAAATATATGCAAACCTTTTTCAAAATAGGCCTTATTAGATGTCTTAGGCCATGCAGTGAAGGTCTGGAGGGCTGTCCCACTGTCATCACCTCGTCTATGGGCACAGGTACAAGAGCAGAAGCATCTCGAACCTCTTCAATGACCACTTTGGCAAAGTTAGGTGCTAAAGGCACACTATGAATTGTAGAGGCCCCATCTTCAATTGAACCAATCGCCACCAATCGTGGTTCAGATCCATCCTCATCAACATAAAATTCACACTGACCTGATTACACAAAAATAAGACATTAATTATTTAATATGCACATTAATTTTTGTCATCAAGATATAATCCACACATACCTAACTGGTCAGTTTTGTCTGCAACAACAACTTCAGTTGTAGTAGCATCAACAACAACATCTTCATTAGTAGTAGGAGCATCTTCATCAACAGCATTTGGGTCAGCACAACTACCCTTAGTGCTAACCCGTGCGACAGATGGAGGAGGAACATCCATAGGTGGTTGGGTAGGTTGTGTGAGACCCATGGATGCTAGACTTGAACCAAATACACGCATCATCTCCGCTTGGACTCGTGCAGTAATGGCTGGTGTCAACGTCGCTGTCAACTCTTCAACCATCGTTGGTCTCAGCTTCGCCGTTAGACTCTCCTCCAACTTGCCCATCTCCTGCTGGCTCAATGATGTGGTGTGGGTATACTCTGATGATGCAGCTCCAAAATATGCTCGAATACCCACACCAGCTCCAACAGCACGAACACGCCCTGGGTGTTCTGGGCGTCCAATAGTAGCAGTTAAGATATCTTCACGACCACATGGAATGAATGTTCCCTATGTAAATTGCTCCTCTAAAGAATCCTACAATTGAGCATTATATATTGTAAAAAAAATTGATGAATGACAAAGCAAGGTTAATAAGGTTGAAAGAAACAAATTTGACTTACAATCCGCTCAGCAATCAAGCGGGCCTCCTCTGATGTCATTTCACCTGAGGGCTTCTAGCGAGCCCTCTTCCATTTTTGATCATGCTTTGGAGGAGATGGTGAGGAAATTTATTTCTGGCTTACACCAGAGGAGGCTAACTTAGCTTCTCGGAGTTTAGCCTTCTCCTCCATCATGCATTGCGTCAACAAATCATACCCCCCACGAGACAGACGGTGGGGGGCCACATTCAGCCTCTGAATCTCCTTTCCTTTTATTCGTTTCTCCTGCAACATAATATGATATTTGAATGTGATAAATTAATAAGACAATGTGGAAACATACCAAAGTGTTTAAATAGTAACATACCTCCCACTATGGATCAGTCCTAATGCTGACAAACTGCTTCCAAGTCTCCTCATTTATGCCATAACGCTGACAAGGAGTTAATCCTTTGCTAATGGCTTGCTCATCAAATATCCATTTCGAAGTCAATGTCACCTTGAATTTCCTCCACATTTTTGGAAATAGATAACATGACTTTTCTCCTAACTTGTTCAGAGTTAACAATATCGAAGTGATTCTACAAGAACAACAAAATAAATTAGGATAAAAAGTTTAGGATCTAACTTAACAACATAACTTAAACAGTTAACAAAACTAACCACAATATCTTGCCAAATTAAATTTTTGCAAGTCTCCTCTACATAATCCCAAGATGGATGCAAAATAGATACCTAATTATGAACTTAAAATGTTAGATATCAATCCATTTACATATGCTGAACATATATGCATAACAACTTAAAAACTCTAAAAATTTACATACCTTTTTTCTAGCAAGAGTACCCAAGTAGGACCTAAATTGGGTGTGATGTGGCCCTAATATCTTGTCAGTCTTTGGATCCACAGTCACAACCGATTTATCTATTGCCATATGATGAAGGATCAACTTTTTCAACCGTGTGGCTTATCGAGTCCTCTTTGGAGATGGGGGGGGGGGGTGGAGATGCTGGAGGAGATGTCATTTTCCTGTTTAAAAAAAAACAAATAGTTAAGTTTTTGCATAACTTGAAATATAAACAAAATTTATCACATATTTGAAATATAAACACAAATTAGCTATAATTTGAAATATTAACACAAATTAGCTATAAACACATAACTTAAATAGTTAAGTTTTCCCATATGCCTTCATCATGATCTTTACGAATAACATGAACCAAGTATTCTTGCATATCGTCAATAGTACTAGGCATCCGTGATGGAGTGGGGATGTTAATAATATCATCTGATTCATCATCTTCTTCATGCATAACATCATTCCCTTTTGCTTGGAGTACCACTGACCATCTGTCATTACATGGATCAGTTATATAGAAAACTTGTTTTGCATGGTACGCCATTATGAATGGCTTCTCCTTATGTCCTATCTTCTTAAGGTCTATCAAAGTGAATCCCATTTGATCAGTTTGAACACCAGTATTAATATCAATCCACTTACATTTGAATATAGGAACTCTGAATTGAATGTAGTCAACCTCCCAAATCTCCTCAATCACTCCAAAGTAACTCATAGATGCCATAATTGGGTTCTTATCCTTTGAACTAGAAAAGTGCACGGATGTCACCTTAATAGATACTCCACTATTTTGGACTGTACTTTTTTCATCTTGTAACTTTGTGTAGAGTGAGTATTTGTTAATGTCATACCCAGTCCAAGTCATGACGTTCTGTTTAGGACCATGTGCTAGCCATTTCAAAGTATCAGATGCATTGTCCTCGGAAAAGATTTTTGTTTTAAACCAGCTAACAAAGTTATTATTATGTTCATTAACCAACCATCGTTCACTCATTTTGGGTTTAAGGGTCTTCAATATTGATTGATGAGCAGATATGTAAGGAATAACTTCATCTGTGTTATTTAGAATATACAGGTGTGCCTTGGTCAACTCACTAGCATCTTTTGATTGTATTTTTACCCCACGAGTGCCCTTACCATTTATTCTATCACCATGTCGTTGAGTAGGTACACCCACTGCTAGGGCCTTTCCTAAATATTCTGAACAAAATTCTATAGCTTCTTCTGCAATATACCTTTCAACAATAGAAGCTTCAGGTCTGTATGGATTTTTTGTATACCCTTTGAAGATCTTCATACATCGCTCAATTGGGTATCCACCTCAAATAAATCGGACCACAAAGTCTTATCTCTCTTACAAGATGAACTATTAAGTGCACCATAATATAACCACAACTTCATTTTCCAACTGCTCCAATGATTTCTCATCAACTACCTTGGCACATATAGCATTGAAGAAGAAAAAAAGATGCATAATTGCATGTCGTAGATTCTTTGGCAGTATATCACGTATAGCTATGGGTAAGAGTTGTTGCATCAAAACGTGACAATCATGCGACTTCAACCCAACTAGCTTCAGATCTTTCATGGACACAAGACTCTTAATATTTGAAGAGTATCCTTGTGGCACTTTAATACTGTGAAGAAACTGACATAAACTAGTCTTCTCCTTCTTTGACAATGTGTGACAGGATGGTGGTAAATATGTTCTCTTGCCTTCAGGTCTTGGATGTAATTCTGGACGTATTCCCAATTCACAGAGATCCTGACGAGCATTGACTCCATCCTTTGTTTTTCCTTTAATATTCAATAGTGTGTCAATGAGACAATCACATACATTCTTCTCTACATGCATAAAATCAATGCAATGTCTCACATCTAGATTACTCCAATATGGAAGGTTAAAGAAAATTGATCTCTTTTTCCACAATCTTTTATCAGACGACTATTTTTGAGTCTTTCCAAAGACAACATTAATGTTTCTAACCCGTTCCTAAACTTGTTCAACAGTAAAGGTTGTTTGGAAATTTTATCTTCCTACTGACCATTAAAAGCTTACTTCAGTCTTCGGTATGGGTGGTTATGTGGAAGAAATTTTCTATGTCTATTATACATAGTCTTTTTTCCATGCTTCAATTGTAGAAAACTTGTATCTTCCTCACAAATAGGACAAGCATGATGACCCTTGACACTATACCCACTCAAGTTTCCATATGTTGGGAAGTCATTGATAGTACAAAACAACATTGCATGTAACTTGAAGCTCTGCTGCTGATAGGCATCAAACACCTCCACTCCTTCCTCCCACAATAGCCTTAAGTCATCTATTAATGGACTTAGATACACATCTATGTCATTACCCAACTGTCTTGGACCTGCAATCATCATGGATAACATCACGTACTTGCGCTTGAAAATCAACCATTGTAGAAGGTTGTAAATCACTAAAAGAACTGGGCATGAGCTGTGATTACTAGTTAAGTTACCAAAAGGATTCATGCCGTCTGTGGCTAGTCCTAGTCTAAGATTTCTTGCATCAGTGGCAAAACTTGGAAATAGGCAGTCAATTTTCTTCCACTGTGGAGAATCGGTCAGATGGCGAAGCAATCCTGTCGCCATCGTCCGTTCCGACGTCCAGGGACATCTCGAACGTTAATGCGAGCAGTCACGAAAAGATGGTTGAGACTCGCATTTTTTGTTAAAAATATGTTCATTGCTTCCGAGGCGCTCAACGCTGAACTATCCTCTAATAGAAGCAAGGTTTTTGAAAAGGGTTCTTTTGGAGTCGCCACCAATGTTTTGACCATAAACATTGGAAAAGGAGAAAAAGGCATTGATTTTAATAAAAACCAAACTTGGTCATTATAACCAGAGTCAGGTAAGGGAGTTAGTTATGTGTGGGGAAGGTATTAGCACCCCACAACACCCCTTTCGGGTTCCCTATGACGGATTAATTCATTTAAGTAAAGATTACAAGAAATTACGCTATTACCCTATTTTATTCGTACAGTATTTAAATATGGCTATCTACATTGTTTTATCTACATTGCATACAGAAAGCAGTAAATAAAGCAATAAAAGGGAAGAGAATTGAGAAGAACCTCCGAAGCAAGCTTTATATTATAAGTCTTTTACACAGAGGACGCTTTGCGGCAATCCTTCACTCTACAACGACTCTCCTCTCGAATAAACTCGACTCGACTAAAATTTTCTAGAAGAATCGAATGTCGGAATACAAATTCCTTAACTGATTGTTACCTATTAAAGGCAATCAGAGAGATCATTCGAAGGAGGGAGAGAAGAAGACAAGTCTTGGAGTTGTCTCGGGTGTGGAGAATGACAAATGAGGCTCCTATATATAGATTTCATCGCTCGGAAATGCGGGACGGCCGTCCGGGTTGGGACGGCCGTCCCAACTGTGCGTTTTGCACTTGGGCCAAGCTGGGGGAGAGTGGGACGGCCAGTTTGGGTTGGGACGGCCGTCCCACTTGAATTTAGGGGCATGGGACTGCGTCCCAAAGGTGAGACGTGTGTCTCACTTGTCTTTTGATGTTTGGGACGGCTGTCCCAACCTGTCTTGGCCTGTTTTCACGTTCTGGGACCCCTGGGAAGCTTTCCTTTCCTTTTTCGGACGTAGATTGATGCCGATAGATGTCCGTTGAAGCTTTATCTTCATATAGGTAGTCTTCTTGGCCTTTATTAAGATTCTGGGCGAGCTTTATCTTCGTGTAGGAAGTCTCCTTAGTCTTTATTGTGTGGATGGGTGAACCCCGTCTTATTGCGGGAGGTCTTTATCGGTTTTTGATATGAAGCCAGGTGAACTTTATTTTCGTGTGAAGTTTCCCTAGCCTTTATTTTGAGAGGCCGGGCAAAATTAGGGGTCTACAGCTGCCCCCCCCCCCCCTTCACCTGCATAATTAATTCTTTGGTTTTAATATACCGACAAAATTATTTGGGAGGGGAAGGAGTTAACCCTTTTGCCCGGTTATCCTTCGGATGCTGCTTCTTTGCTGATCCTCCGGATGATAAATATTTTGATAGGTACCAACCCCTATCTGGTTTGAGCCTCCTTTTATAAAGCTCACGGTGAGTACTTACCCTCACCTAGTATAAGTCACGTATTTTACTAGACTTTTGTGGGTACCTACCCCCACTAGGTATGAACCTTGTTCTTACAAGGTTTTGGTGAGTACCTACCCTCACCTGGTATGAGTTCGCATTTCGCTAAACTCTTGTGGGTACTTTTCTTAGAGGTGCTCAACACTAAACTATCCTCTAATAGAAGCAAGTCTTTGTACCCGCTTTTAGAAATGCTTCGGTGAGTATTTTTACTCTACCGATGCATTTTGCTAAGTTTTGATGAGTATCTACCCTCATCCGGTACAAAAACTTATTTTTAAGGTTACGGTGGGTACCTACCCCACACGGTACGAATCTGTATTTTTGCTAGATTCGATGAGTACTTACCCTCATCCAGTACTGAGACCTTATTTTTAAGGTTTTGGTGGGTACCTACCCCCACCGGTACGAATACTGCATTTTTGCTAGATTTTGATGAGTATTTACCCTCATCCGGTCCGAACCCGGTTACGCAAGGTTACGATGGGTACCTACCCCCACACGGTCCGAATCTCGTTACGCAAGATTCGATGGGTACCTACCCCCACCCGGTCCGAACCCCGTTACGCAAGGCTACGATGGGTACCTACCCCACCAGGTCCGAATCTCGTTACGCAAGATTACGATGGGTACCTACCCCACCCGGTCAGAACCCCGTTCTGCAAGGCTACGATGGGTACCTACCCCCACACGGTCCGAACCCAGTTCTGCAAGGTTACGATGGGTACCTACCCCCACTGAGTCAGAATCTCGTTACGCAAGATTCTAATGGGTACCTACCCCCACCGGTCAGAACCCCGTTACGCAAGGCTACGATGGGTACCTACCCCCACCTGAGTCAGAACCCAGTTACGCAAGGTTACGATGGGTACCTACCCCCACACGGTCCGAATCTCGTTACGCAAGATTCGATGGGTACCTACCCCCACACAGTCAGAACTCCGTTACGCAAGGTTACGATGGGTACCTACCCCACACAGTGCGAACCCCGTTACGCAAGGTTACGATGGGTACCTACCCCCACCGGTCAGAACCTCGTTACGCAAGGCTACGATGGGTACCTACCCCCACCGGTCAGAATCTCGTTACGCAAGATTCGATGGGTACCTACCCCCACCGGTCCAGAATCTCGTTACGCAAGATTCGATGGGTACCTACCCCCACCGGTCCGAACCCGGTTACGCAAGGCTCGATGGGTACCTACCCCACCCAGTCCGAACCCCGTTACGCAAGGTTACGATGGGTACCTACCCCCACTCAGTCGAATCTCGTTACGCAAGATTCGATGGGTACCTACCCCCACTCGGTGCGAACCCCAGTTACGCAAGGCTCGATGGGTACCTACCCCCACACGGTCCGAACCCAGTTACGCAAGGCTACGATGGGTACCTACCCCCACCAGTCAGAACCCCGTTACGCAAGGTTACGATGGGTACCTACCCCCACACAGTCCGAATCTCGTTACGCAAGATTACGATGGGTACCTACCCCACTTGGTCCAGAACCCCGTTCTTCAAGGTTCGATGGGTACCTACCCCCACCCGGTCCGAATCTCGTTACGCAAGATTCGATGGGTACCTACCCCCACCTAGTCAGAACCCCGTTACGCAAGGTTACGATGGGTACCTACCCCACCCGGTCAGAACCTCGTTACGCAAGGCTCGATGGGTACCTACCCCCACACGGTCGAATCTCGTTACGCAAGATTACGATGGGTACCTACCCCCACTCGGTCAGAATCTTGTTACGCAAGATTACGATGGGTACCTACCCCCACCCGGTCAGAATCTCGTTACGGAAGATTCGATGGGTACCTACCCCCACCGGTCCAGAACCCCGTTACGCAAGGCTACGATGGGTACCTACCCCCACAGTCAGAACCCCGTTACGCAAGGTTCTAATGGGTACCTACCCCACACAGTCAGAATCTCGTTACGCAAGATTACGATGGGTACCTACCCCCACCCGGTCCGAACCCCGTTACGCAAGGCTCGATGGGTACCTACCCCACACGGTCAGAACCCAGTTACGCAAGGCTACGATGGGTACCTACCCCCACTGAGTCCGAACCCAGTTACGCAAGGTTACGATGGGTACCTACCCCCACACGGTCCAGAATCTCGTTACGCAAGATTCCGATGGGTACCTACCCCACTGGTCAGAACCCAGTTCGCATGGTTACGATGGGTACCTACCCCCACCCGGTCAGAATCTCGTTACGCAAGATTCGATGGGTACCTACCCCCACCTAGTCGAACCCCGTTCTGCAAGGTTACGATGGGTACCTACCCCCACCCGGTCCAGAACCTCGTTACGCGAGGCTGTGATGGGTACCTACCCCCACCAGTCCGAATCCCGTTCGCAAGATTCGATGGGTACCTACCCCCACCGGTGCAGAATCTCATTCCGCAAGATTCGATGGGTACCTACCCCACACGGTCAGAACCCGGTTCTGCAAGGTTACGATGGGTACCTACCCCACCCGGTCCAGAACCCAGTTACGCAAGGTTCTCATGATGCACTTTTTGGTAGTTAATCTCGTGATTATCTGTTTTTGGAGATGTGTTAGCGGCTTACTTGTTTTACGATTATGCGCCTATTCCATGGGGAATAATTTGTTTTGACTTTTTTAGTCATCGGTTTTGCTGGGGATTCTTTGTTTTTGGCTTTTTTCTTTTAGCCATCCGTTCTTGGCTCAGGGATTCTTGTTGATTGCCTCTTTTTAGGCGGGAATCCTCTGGGGATTTTGAATTCTCTTCTTGATTGTGCCTCTTGATTAGGCGAGGATTCATTTAGGGATTTTGTTGTGCCTCTTGATTAGGCGAATTCTTCAATAGTGGTGAAGACTTTGAGGGTTTGGATTGCCTCTTACATAGGTTGATTTCCCATTTCTTGGGGATATTAGTTTTTTGCTTACTTGTTGCAAGTGAAGGCTTTGTGCTTCACTATGGATATCCGTCTTTGGGCATTATGAGCGATTAACTCCCTGTGGATATAATTTTGTAGTTTGCCTTTGTCGTAGGCTCACTGGGGTAGTTTTCTTGTTGGTGATCCACTGGGGAATTAATTTCATTCTGGAGATCTGTCTTGAATTGTCCCTCTAGGGAGAAATGGAGTTTTTTTACTCTTTATTGGATGTTGTTGTTTGTGCTGGTTTTGCCTAAGCTCTTATTTTGCTGGGGAATGGGTTTTTACCCTTTTCTCGCGATTTCTCTTTTTTTGCGATTTGGTTTTTGTATGTGTTCTCTTTTTATGCACATTGGCTTCTTCTTTGAATGAAAAGATATCTTTTTCTTTTTCTTTTCGGTGATCCACAGGGAATTTTCCTTTATTTCTTGGGGATCCAACTTTGATGATGGAGTCTTGGCTCTTGGCTTTGTGAAGTTTTTATTGATCGGGGTGAAGATTTTTCTTCTTTTCCTCTTTGTGGAGATTTTTCTTGATATGCTCTGTTTAGAGACATTTATTTGGCCTTTTTTACGTAGTGGCCTGCTATTGCGGATGAAAAATTTTCTTTCTTTTCTTTTTGTTGCCCCCGGTGATATAGGGAACTTGACTTCGTATGATGGACTCTTGTGTAACCCTTGTTCTCCGTTGGGGAATGAAGCGGAGATCCTTATATGAGTGTGCTTGATGACTCATGTGGTAATGAAGCTGAGTCACGAAGTAGTCTTTTTCATTTTGCCTTTGGAGTAGGCAAGGATCCTCTTGGGGATGATCGAGCCTTTTCGTCGGCCTTTCTTCTTTGTTGATGTCTTTTCTGGATGGAAGGATGCTGATTGCGGCTCCAAGTGATTTATGTTTGACGACTCATGTGGTGGTGTTGAGTCGGGGAGTATTTTTACGCCTTTGAATAGGCAAGGATCCTCTTGAGGATGGTCAAGCCTTTTCCATTGGCTTTTCTTCTCCTTCTTTTATTGGTGTAGAAGGTTGATGGTTGGAACTAGTTTCCTTGAAGCTCCTTATTCTGTTGAAGATAATTTTGATTTTGCCTTTTTCTATCGCGATTTAATTTTATCGCGAATTTTTGAAATCCGGCTTTTTAGTATATCATGTGTGCCTTTTATTTTATAGTTTTTGTACACATGGGCTTTTGAAATATGAAACAGAAATAACTACTTTTATTTATTACTTGCTTTTTGTTTGATACATTCAAGCATTTTTCAAAATACTAAAAATTATAAAAAGACTCCTCCTAATCATGTCGCCTACGGACTGGAGTGGGAGGACGGTGCGCGAAGGGAAGCGGCGGAGTAGGCGGCAGCTGGAACCTCGTCGATTCACGGACCAAGCTCTCTATACGGCGGTCCAGTCCTATCTTGCCTAATAGTCGGTGACTAAGCTGGCGGCGTATGAATTGGAACTCTCCTTCCATGTATGCATGCTCCTCGTCCGGGCATCGGTACGGGCCGGGGAAGTGCGGATCGCGTGGCTAGCTGCTGGGATTCGGAGGTAGTAGGGATGTCTTGCGGCATATCAAAGTCGTGCATATCCCATGAAATCGAGATGATAGGGTTTAAGATGAACCACTGTCCCTTGCCTGCGAGGATGTTCATGTGTGTCAACACTCCTCGGTTGATCGGCTATTGTTGGAGTTCGAGTGGGAGATCTTCTCCATCGGTGCATCCCCAATACTCGGCCAAAGGGGTAAGGAGGGGAGCTATCATGATAGCTCCTGCTGGTCCCAAGTACCGCATTCCTTTATGGCCTTCGGGAATGCGTATCCGGGTTGCACTTATACCCCTGGTGCGTACGGTAGACGATGAAAAGGTCGGCCGGCGTTACCTTCCCCTGGCTTTCCTTACGAGCTGTGTAGGGTCCGGCGAGCGGTTTATGGCATATGCGGAGCGGAGGAGAAAAGGATGCCCCCTTCAAGTGAGTTGGCGAGGTTGTGAGCTCCGGTGATCTCTTTCCACATGCTAGTGGTGGTGAGAACAACGGGTTTTTCCGGATATGCGGACCGGTATTACGGTGTTCTTGTATCTGCTCGTTGGCGAAACCCATTATGACATTAAAGTCATCCGGAACGGTGGTCCGGTAGGCTCCCTCCATCCGGTAGGAGACAACTTGAGTTGGTGGCACTCGGGAGTTGTGGATGGCATTTCCATCATGTTGACGAGAGGCAAGAAATTCCATTGTGGCGGTGCGGTGGATCCGAGTAGGTGGCTCACGGAGCGGAAAGTCTCATCCTATGTTGTGGATGAACTTTCGACATCTTGCTCCCAGTCGAATGTAGCTAAAATTTCAAAATCCGGTCACGACATAGGATACCGAGGCAAATTGTTGGATATTTGCCGGTCGTTGTTGATGTGCCTCTGCTAGCAACATGCTGGTGACGGGAGTTCTTACGCGGCGAGTCTGGTGCGCTTTCTCTGGATGAGGCTTCTCCACGTTCCATTGTGAGCTCTACTCTCTTAGGGATGCTAAAAGTGTGTAGAGAAGGAGGAAAAGCAAGATAGGAAGCTTGGATTGAGGTACTGGAGCCAAAACCCGCGCCCCACCTATATAGGCCGCGCATGGAGGTTTGGGACGGCCGTCTGGGTTGGGACGACCGTCTCAACTGAAAAATTTACACACAGGCCAACCCCCATATGAGACGTGCGTCCCAACTGAATTTGGGCACTTGGGACGGCCGTCTAGACTTTGGGACGGCCGTCTCAAGCTTCTTATGTTGATTTTTTGTTTTTTTTTTGAGTTAATTTTCGTGTTTTTTGATGAAATTGAAGATAGGATTCCCTTCATTTATGCTTTAATGCATGTAATGCTTCATGATATGCATCCTATGATCTATTTCAGTTAATATTTCGAAAGTTTTAAGTGATGTGCTTTGACTTCGGGCGCATTCTCGCTGTTGTGCCTTTACATCATCTTGTTTATTGATCAACAAGCTAAGTTGTATTGATTTGCCAGTCTCGGAATTTTCTTTGCTATGGCAGAAGAACTATCTTACGTTCGTAGGGCAAGCTGCCATATCAATGCCCTCCTTCCTTTCCTTAGGGATTTCGACCTTCCTATTGATCACTATGTTACCACATTCCCCTTTATTACTTGAATGCTTTATAGTGAAATGGTCAAGAGAAGAGAAAGAAAAGGATTTACAACAAAGGTTTGTGTTTTAGAGGGATATTTTTTATAATAGAGGTTTTTGTAAGAATGGCTAGCCAAGGTTGGTCGGTGTTTAGGCTAGTTTAGATAAACATTTCATTCTTATGATGTGGCATCGTTGTTTACTGATTTATGGCACCTTTTTGCGATCGATTAACTTCCCTAGGCCGCCCTTTCAGGTTTTCAGTCTAGGATGTTGTGCTTATGTCCTAACTTTTGTCTAAGTTTCCCTTTTTTTGTATTTATTTTTAAGGAATACCTAGCGGACTTTTAATTACCCTAACTTTTGCCCAGGCTACCCTTTATTATTGTTTGGGTCTCCTGCTGGGTTTACCCTAACTTTTGTGCAGCCCCCTTTGTGGGTTTCCTGCAGGGTATTTTGCCCTTTTATTTTCTTGTCTCGGCCTTTGGCCTCGACGGGCTTTTCTTTTATATGCATATATATTTTTTTTTGCACAACATTGTCGAAACTTGATTTTGTCAAGATAGATTTCATTTGTGTTTCTAGTTAGTCAATCATTTTTACTTTACTTTGCGGCGCTTTAATTGTTCGGACGCATTTGGAACAAAACGTTTTATCTAAACCTTGTTTATTAAAATGGGGTATAGATACATTTAGTAAGAAAAGAAGCGAGATAGTAAGAATAGCATTCTTTTGTAATTTCGGGGAAATGTGTGCCCTAAAGATGCTCGGGGGTCGGGCATACCCCGAGGAGTGATCTCTAATAGTCACTAGGTTTACATCCCTTAGAATCAGAAGAAGGACACCTAATGACTAACGCTACCCTTTGCGCTAATACCCCTCTTTTTCGGAATATCGTCTTCGAGGGGTAAGACTTCCCTATTTTTCGTATGATTTGATCTTTTGTGGGGTCGTACCCTAAACCATACTTTAGCGGATTATCCTTGAAATCCGGTGGCTCTCTTATCCCTTGAGCATTCTTTCAGAGCCCATGTCCTGGGCGATATCCATATTTTTTCATCATATGGGCCACCTTCATATTACCAGGGAGTCTTTCTATGTTGGCAATTTTGAGCACTTGAAAAGATGTTTCAAGAGCCTCTTCGACCGCATCCACATATGGTTGGACGGGCGGTTTGCTAATCGAGAAAGTCTTCTTCGACTTGAGCTGTGACTAGTTTATCATTTGTCATAAACTTGACTTTACGGTGGAGCGTTGAAGGTATTGCCTTAGCGCTATGAATCCAAGGTCTACCAAGGAGACAAGCTGTATCTTGGCGTGATGTCCATCACGTGGAAGTCTATGTTGAAGATAGTAGGGCCAATTTGGATTGGTAGACTAATCTCTCCTACTACTTCACGTCTTGATCCAGTCAAAGGCTCGAACAAGCTTGTATTACTCGGGCGCATGTGGGTTCCTTGCACTTGTTATCTTGTCGAGTGTACTTTTAGGCATAACATTTAAGGATGACCCATTATCCACAAGAACTTTGGAAATGAGATATTCCTTGCATTTGACGAGAAATATGCAAGGGCTTATTATGATTGGACCCTTCAATAGGGAGTTCTTCATTAGTGAAGGTAAGGTGATTATTAGGCTGTAATATTACCAATAATTCCTTCAAACTTGTCTTGGGATATTGCATGCGGAACGAATGATTCATTCAAAACCTTTAACAATGCGTTTCGATGCGGTTCAGAACTCATGATGAGTGATAACAAAGTTATCTTTCTTTGGAGTACGATTGAGTTGATCGATGATAGAGTACTCACTTTGTCTTATGTATTGGAGTAACTCATTTGTCTCCTCCTTGGATTCCTTTTCTTCTTCGGCCTTATTTTTCGCCTTCTCTTTAGGAGTATTTTCTTGTAATTCCTTGGGGGAGTATATTCTTCAGCTTGAGTCATGCCCCCAATACAGGCTATATTGGAGATATCTTGATTAAGCTGGCAATTCTTACGAGTATCTCCAAGGTACAACTTTATTTGATGAATAAGGGAAAGGACGCGACACGAATAAACATAAAGGCGTTATTGCTTCTTCCCTTTTATCGATTGGAATGATTAACGGTGCTTGTTTGTTATTATCTTCGGGTTTATCGGCCAGTCGTAGAGATTTTGATGACGAAAGGCTTCTTTTCCATTTTTCGATTTGTGGAAAGCACATCGGTTAATTCATTCTTTTTATTATCTTTATTATTAAAACGAGGAGGGATATGTGAATGTATGCAACTTATGAATGCAATAGACAATTTAAGGAGAAAAAAAATCCTTTTATTAGAAAGTGTATATCCTTTTATACAATGCTTTGAAGCAAGTGTTGACAAAAGCGAAAAAGCTTGAAGAATCCTATAGGTAAATTAGGCTTTCTTCGTAATTCGTCTTCGAGTTGTTATTACGTGATTTACGAGCGTCTTGATTTGCTCGGATCGCTGGCTCATATCTTCACTATATCGACGAGCCTCTTTTATCTTCTCTTCTTGATGAACGATCAAGGCATGCTTGCTGATCAGACCTCTTTATTATTCGGTCTTTTTCAAGAAGTAATTGACCATCTTGAGCTAATCCAGTCTTTTTCTTTCTCATGTAGCTCCTCTAGGTCTACTCTGTATTTTCAGCGGTTTCCCACCATTTACGTAGCTTCGGCCAGAGTATTTGCTAGGTCATTACTGTATTAACTTGATCGTTCTTGCATGTTACTGCAAGCGTGCTCTCAAGATGTGCTATTTCGTCATTCATGTCTCGGAACGAGACTATCTTGCTCAAGTCTCGGAATCTTCAATGCTTGTTTAGTCTCTTCACGATAATCGGCACAATCATTCTTAAGACGCTCTATTTCGTGGTCCTTCTTTCTACATTGCCTTTTTAGACCATCTATTATAAGGGTTGATTCTTGCTCTTTTTCTTCAAAAGCCCTTAGGCTGTGCTTCCATGACTTCAACCCTCTTGTTTAAGGCATTGACACTGCAATTGTAGCTCTTCAGCGACTAACGTTGTGGTGAATGCAGCGAGATGGTTGGGGTATCCCTCTATTTTTCCTCCATTCTTCATATTCATGGGATGTAGATACCTGAACCTTTCAGAGTTCTTTATCTCCCATATAGGCTGGTCTTTCCCATGCTTTCCGGACAGCGGATACTTCTTCAAAGCTATGGGAATAATGGCATAGACTCAGCCCTCTGAGCTCTTCCTGAATTGGTGCGGTATGGGTTCTCATAAGTTGTCTCATAGCCATCTTAGGAGAATAGGCTATACAACCTCTAAGACCTAGAAGTGGTATGCTCAAGTAATCTCCGCATCGTATGAGAATATAACTGGGTCGGAACCAAGGGCAAACCCATGATACATGCTCTATGTTCCAGCTTTCTAACTCGGTCTTCCACTCTAAAGCTTGACGATGTTGAAGAGGGATTTTTGAAAAACTCCTTAGAGGATCAGGAAATACGCCCATGTGGCTTGAAGCGTAGAAATGAGTAATGCCCCACACGTATAATAATGAAGTGCAGCATCTAATTAGTGTTTTCCCCTGTTTACGTCGGCAAAAATCTACGGAAAGCGGGGTGTCGGCGAGGATTGCGGGTATAGGACTCTTTGAGTACACATCCCAGGCAAAAAATGCATCTATTGCGGCATGATCCACAATGTTCACATGAAATGGGAATAATATGATTCCAAACATTGCCAATGCTAGAGTTTTGTTGAATGTAGACCAATCTTTCTTTTCGACCGGAGAAACTAAGTGGTCTTCTATTACGACCATTTTCCAACCTCCGATATTCCCTTTTCCTTCTAGGGTGGATTGATGAGGAGGCGGTCGTATGATAGTAGCAACCTTACTCATGGCTACGTATACTCCCAGAGCAAACATAGACCCCAAGCGGTCGAGGCCATCGACCATGAGTTCATATTCTTCTAAGGTTGGTACCAAGTCAAGCTGCGAGAACTCAAAGCGGTGTAGATTGGGACTCCGGAAGTGGACCAATGCTCTAACAAATATCGGATCAATGCTGATCTTCAAGAGGTCAAGAATTCTTCCATAAGACTTCTCAAAACTAGCACGAGACCTACGCGGCATATATGTACACAAGCGCCTTAACTTCTCTACACGGCATAAAAGGATTTCCACTTTCTTTAATTGTCTATTACCGGATCCCTCCATTATCTAGCAAAAGTGAAAATGCATGCTATGAGGATGAATTTTTGTAAATGCATGTGTTTATTTTTCTAAGTATTATCATGTTTTATTCCTAATATGATGTATGATAGTACTGGGTTTTTCTTGAAAAGAAAGCTTATCTATATGAATGTTTATGGATTTTAATGAAGAGAGTCCTATTTTCTTCTCTTTTTATTTTTATGAGCAACAAGTGGTATGAATTATAGGACTTTTGT
Source organism: Sphenostylis stenocarpa (assembly GCA_963425845.1). Classification (NCBI taxonomy): domain Eukaryota; kingdom Viridiplantae; phylum Streptophyta; class Magnoliopsida; order Fabales; family Fabaceae; genus Sphenostylis; species Sphenostylis stenocarpa. Next base: position 67,546,175 of record OY731403.1, on the reverse strand, counting down.
TAAAAAACTTTTATTTTGTAACGAGAGGTATTTTCATGGCTTTGATTTGTTTTTATATTTTTTATGACCCTTTATCTCTTCTATCGGTCAACGTGGCTACTTAGCTTACAAAGAACACGAAACCAGGCTAGCTTAACTGAAGACTGTCCGAGATAAAGGTCTTTTATCTTATCACTTTTTGTGATTTTTGGGGTTTTTCATTTTTTTGTTTGTTGTATGATTACCCTATGCTAATGCATCAATACAAATGCGGCAAACGTATGCACACACAATTCATACATCCACGAGCGAGCCACGCTTATTTAATCATGAGGTAGGGTTTTCCTGCAGAAACGTGCTTGGTTTAGGTGGTTCTAACTGTTCTCACCAAGGCCAAAGGTCCCCAAGGTGCCCCCATTATAGGGACCTCTCAATCTCTCGATCCTCGGGTCATGCACGGAACTCCGTGTCGACATCCTTAGACCAAAAGAAGAGAGTTATCACCTTGAGTTGGTGGTTTCGAGCAACGGTTGTAGCCCGTGTGCCAACAAGACGGTCGTATCTGCCACCCACTCCCTATAGGTATTCACTCTTGCCCCGGGTATAGAGGGACTGTTGTGTGCAAGGGTTTTTGTGTGCAGTTTATATTTCAGACAATTTGCAGAAGTAATCATACAACAGTTATTAAAGCCATACAATCAAAATATAGAAAAGGGTAAAGGCGTAATTTCAAATCTTTACTTAGTTTGAATTTATCCGTCACTAAATGGGATCAACTCTCTAGCTTCCCCAGCGGAGTCGCCATCTGTCGCTACCGTCCGTTCCGACGTCCAGGGACATCTCGAACGTTAATGCGAGCGGTCGCGAAAAGATGGTTGAGACTCGCGTTTTTTGTTAAAAATATGTTCATTGCTTCCGAGGCTCTCAACGCTGAACTATCCTCTAATATAAGCAAGGTTTTTGAAAAGGGTTCTTTTGGAGTCGCCACCAATGTTTTGACCATAAACATTGGAAAAGGAGAAAAAGGCATTGATTTTAATAAAAACCAAACTTGGTCATTATAATCAGAGTCGGGTAAGAGAGTTAGTTACGTGTGGGGAAGGTATTAGCACCCCACAACGCCCCTTTCGGGTTCCCTATGACGGATTAATTCATTTAAGTAAAGATTACAAGAAATTACGCTATTACCCTATTTTATTTGTATAGTATTTAAATATGGTATCTACATGGTTTTATCTACATTGCATACAGAAAGCAGTAAATAAAGCAATAAAAGGGAAGAGAATTGAGAAGAACCTCCGAAGCAAGCTTTATATTATAAGTCTTTTACACAGAGGACGCTTTGCGGCAATCCTTCAGTCTACAACGACTCTTTTCTCGAATAAACTCGACTCGACTAAAATTTTCTAGAAGAATCGAATGCCGGAATACAAATTCCTTAACTGATTGTTACCTATTAAAGGCAATCAGAGAGATCATTCGAAGGAGGGAGAGAAGAAGACAAGTCTTGGAGTTGTCTGGGGTGTGGAGAATGACAAATGAGGCTCCTATTTATAGATTTCACTGCCTGGAAATCTGGGACGGTCGTCTGGGTTGGGACGGTCGTCCCAACTGCGCGTTTTGCACTGGGCCAAGCTGGGGGGAGAGTGGGACGGCCAGTTTGGGTTGGGACGGCCGTCCCACTTGAATTTTGGGGCTTGGGACGTGCGTCCCAAAGGTGAGACGTGTGTCCCAAAGGTGAGACGTGCGTCTCACTTGTCTTTTGATGTTTGGGACGGCTGTCCCAGTTTGGGACGGCTGTCCCAACCTGTCTTGGCCTGTTTTCGCGTTCTGGGACCCCCGGGAAGCTTTCTTTTCCTTTTTCGGACGTAGATTGATGCCGATAGATGTCCGTTGAAGCTTTATCTTCATATAGGTAGTCTTCTTGGCCTTTATTAAGATTCCGGGCGAGCTTTATCTTCGTGTAGGAAGTCTCCTTAGTCTTTATTGTGTGGATGGGTGAACCCCGTCTTGTTGCAGGAGGTCTTTATCGGTTTTTGATATGAAGCCGGGTGAACTTTATTTTCGTGTGAAGTTTCCCTACCCTTTATTTTGAGAGGCCGGGCAAAATTAGGGGTCTACAAATCCATCACGTTTTTTTGTAGTTGAATGCCATATAGTATTCTTGACATCTTCTCCATTGGCAAACAATCACTTAAATCTTGGAATTATTGGAAGATACCATATAACTTTTGCAGGGGGTCTCTTTCTATTAATATATTCATTGATATCATTCCCGTCTTTCAATTTGTAACGCGATACACCACATCTTGGACACTCATGTAGGCTTTCAAACTCTTTTCTATATAATACATAATCATTAGGGAAAGCGTGTATCTTTTTATACTTTAAACCCATTGGACAAAGTATTTTTTTTGCTTCATACATACGATCAGGCAAGGTGTTATCTCTTGGGAGCATATCTTTCCAAACTTCTAGTAACTCAGTGAAACTTTTATCACTCCAACCAAATTTGGCCTTCAAATTTACCAATCTCAATACAACTGACAATCACGTGAATGTTGTACATCCAACATACAGAGGTGTCTCTGAATCTATCTTCAATTTATCATAGACAGGAGCATGAGCTTGCAGAAAATTCTCTTGACCCACATCACGAATCATGTCTTCTATTCGATCTTCCATTGTCACATCCTCAACTTCCTCAGCTTGTGTTACCACTGGAATATCAATCACTTTACCATGCCATGTCCATACGATATAATTCTTCATTATCCCATCACATAAAAGATGTTCCCATATTGTATCTAGTGTGTGTACTCTCCCATTAATGCATTTAATGCATGGACAATACATTTTTCCATTAACCTTGGTGCCATTGTGTTCGGAAAATCGCAAAAATTCTTCGACTCCATTCTCATACTCTTCTGATATACGACTTGCATTTAACCAACTTCGATCCATTTTGGAATTGGAGTCTACAAATGGGAAACTAATAAAATGATTAATACTAATAATCGTTATCTCTAATGAAATCTATACAAAAGTAGATTAAATTATAATGAAAATTCAGCAGAATTTCATCTATTTTTTGGTAAAAACCAAATTTTTATAAATTAAAATCATAGAGCCTCACGGGCACAATATTATACACAATTTATATCGTCACAATTTTGTTATTACCATCACTTATATAACTACATTGCTATATGTAGTTTTCATAATTCACACTTAATGATTAATTTCTAACGAAAATTCGGCAGAGTCTCCTCTGTTTTTTGGCAAAAACAAAAAATGACACAGTGAAACCTGCCAATAAAAAGCCCCACGGGAACATTCAAACAATCCAAGTATAATTGTAGGCATCATCAATACATTGAAAAAAACTATATTCATCTTAATTTTAAAACTGTATCATTACTTGTCTTGACTTTACTGGAATCTATTTCCTCGGCTGAAGTTTACATCCAATCACCATTTTATGGCGACAAAATGTATAAACAATTGAATCAACAGTTAATGGCCAACAATAATATCACTAAGATTCTCTACCTATGAATTGTATATATCAAGCAATGTGCTAAATAAAATTATAAAAGAATGTCTTAAAATCATCGTACAGTAACACGATAAATTATTAAAATAAGCTAATTACATGGTTACTGTCGCCGCCGTCAGAAGAGGCGGTCGGAGCGACGTGATGGTTTTTATATTACTCGCGTTTTCTTTTAAAGAAACGGTTAAACGCCTTTAGGCCGTCTGATAACCGGGCTAGACCTAAAGGCGAGGTTTTCAAATAGGTTCGAGGAGTCGCCATCAGTGTTTTAACCTTAAACACTGAAAAAGGTAAAAAAGAAAAAGGCAGTGGTTTTAGAAAAAACCAACTTTGGCCATTACAACCAGAGTCGGGTAAGGGAGTTAGTTACGTGTGGGGAAGGTGTTAGCACCCCCACAACGCCCCTTTTGGGTTCCCTATGATGGACTAACTTAGAAAATAAACACTTAAAGAAATTACATTTTTCCCCTATTATTTGATCTACTTGTAGAATTTAAATATCTACATGGCTCTATTATCTAATGCACACAAAGAAAGCGATAAAGAAAGTAGTAAAAGAGATAGAGAATAGAGAAGGAACCTCCGAAGCGAGCTCTATATTAATTCTTCTAAAACGTGAGGACGCTTTTTGGTAGTCCCCGCACTCTACAAGCACGCTCCTCCCGCAAAATAAAGACAAATCACTCTACTGAGGGCCGGATGCCTCAAAAAGAGACTTCCTTAACCGATTTCAACCTTAACGGAAATCAGAAAGCTCCCTCAAACCCCGGAATAATGCTCAGGGTCACTCTCAAGTGCCAAAAGGCTTCCAAGAGAGTGGAGGAGTGGAAAAGTTGTGAAAATTCGGAGGAATGAGGCCCCTATTTATAGGGATTCGGGCCTGGAAAAGATGGACGACCGTCTAGACAAAGCGGACGGCCGTCCAGGGCAAAAAGTGGCCATGGACGGCCGTCCATGGCAACTTTTTGCCATGGACAGCCATCCAAGCTAAGTGGACGGTCGTCCATGGCCTTAAAGTTTCCATGGACGACCGTCTGCTTGTCATGGATGGCCGTCTGCCTGCTCTGGACGGCCATCGGCCTGTTCTGGACGGCCATCTGCTGTCTCCGGCGGATTTCCCGATTTTTAATGCCTCTAAAAACCCTTCCTATCCTAAATGGAACCTAGAACAAGCTACTAGGGACTTGATAAAGTCTTAACCATCTTCAAAATGGGCGATCTTCGGCTTTATTAAGGGTCCGGGCAAGATTTGGGGTCTACAGCTGCCCCCCCTTTACCCGACCAATTGACCATGGGTTAACATACCATGATGTCTATTGGCGGGTGAAGGAGTTAACCCTCTTGCCCGGTTGTCTTCTGGATGCTCCTCTTGTTGTGGAGGTTGACCCTTCAGACGATATGCTGTGAGACTTCAGGATGCTCCTTCGGTGCGGTAGCTGACCCTTCGGCTAACACGTAGAGAATTTCGGGATGCTACTTCGATGCGGTAGCTGACCCCTCGGTTGATGAGTATGAACCCCCATCAGGTTAGATGCCTCAGGATGCTCCTTCGACGCGGTAGCTGACCCTTTGGTTGTGGTGGCGGCTTACTGCTTCTGGTCATGCGCGGTTTTGCCTGTGTGCAGGTCTTTGTCTTCAGGTCTTTTGTTTCCTGAAGAGGTGGTGGCGGCTTACTGTTTCTGATCATGCGCCGGCTCCATGGGGAGTGATTGTCTTTGACTTTTGTGTAGCCCTCCGGTATGACCCAGGAGGTGCCCTGACGGGTGAGCATGCTCATGTGGGCGAGTACTGGACCATCTATGAGTTCCGGTCGCAGGGCAGCGGGGATGTCTGAAGCACTTGGTGGATTTGATGAAGACATAGATATAACTTAGGTTGTGGGTGTGTAGATGATTAGGTTTTTAAGTTTAAGCACTTAATCTCTTGATAGGCCATTATATTTTGTGATAAGCACCTTAAAATATTGCATATCATTGAAAATCATTTTTACGCATGAAAAACTAACATCAAAGTATTAAAAGAACAAACTAAGTTTTTCAATCTGTTGAAAAGGATTTTCAATCTGTTAAAATCACTTAAAAGAATAAGTGGTCATACATAGTTGTATTTTCAATTGATTGATTCGCGGAATCAACAAGTTAAAATAACTCAATGAATTTTTCAATATCAAAGTTTCGCATTTTCAATCTGTTGAAATGATTTTTAAATCTGTTGAAACAGAAAGATTTTTCGGTCCAAGAGTTTTTAGAAAATCAATCTGTTGAAATATTTTTCAATCTGTTGAAACGGAAAGACTATTTTTTCAGTCTAAGAGTTTTCGGAAAATCAATCTGTTGAAATAATTTTTAATGCTGTTAAAACGAGAGGTTATTTTATTAACTAAGTGTTTGCGGGTTTTCAATCTGTTGAAATAATTTTCAATCGATTGAAAGCGAGTTGTCATTTTTCATAAAGTTGTTTCAATCCATTAAAAACTCGAATCAATCGATTGAATGGAGCTTTAAATGAAATCAATCGATTGAATCGATGTTTTAATCGATTGAAATATATTGATCGATCATAGTTTTATTGATCGATCATAACTCGATCGATCGATCATAGTTTCATTCGATCGATCATAACTTCGATACGATCGATCATACTTGAGTTCTAATCGATCGAGTCTCTTCTAAGCTGTTTTACTTCAATCTAATCGATCTTTTGACTCTCGAAACGAGTTTTTGACGGTTGGAACATTCGATTCTATGCTTTACTCTATATATACGAGAATTGATCTATCTTTTGAATGACACACAAACAATACACTACTTGAGAAAACTTGTGAAATCAATCTGTGAAACTTTCATACGTGACTTTCTCGCATTCAAGAATCTTTTTCATATCATAAGGTCTTGTGATCAGAATTGTGGTCAATCAAAGAGAGAAAGTCTTGTTAGAATTTGTTACGGACAATTAGAACTTCAAGTCCAGGTTTTTCTTTCCATACTCTTTTGTAAAAGTGTGATTGTGCAGGTTGGATTGTGATCTGCACTTGGTACGATAGCTTGGGTTTGGTTCTTGGGTGGTTTTCAAGATTCTGTCTTGTGGGTTTGCAAGATAGTTCTTGGGGTAGATTGGTGAGTATCTACTTGGTTGTAAATTTTCACTTGGTATTAGTGAAACTTGGCTAGTTTGTCAGAAGCTGGATGTAGCTACTGGATTAGAGTGAACCGGTATAAATTTGTGTGTTAATATTCTTCTTTCATCTCTTTTATTTTACATCAATTAACTTGTTGTGTTTAAACCAAACTACCTTCGCAAAGATTGAATAAAGATAACTCATTCTTCCAAAAGAAAGTAAGTTTTGCGAAAAAGTTTTAAAGTTCAATTCACCCCCCTCTTGAACTCAACCATTAATTCTTTCAATTGGTACCGAGCTGGTTCTTGTAAGTTACTCAAGAAATCGGTCCAATGGGCTGAGGGAAAGATGAATTTTTTAGAAGGAGCCTCCATAAACGAGGCCTCCACTTTTTACGGTGTGAATTATTCTTTACGGAAGGTTAGAATGAAAATCTTTATTGAATCTCTTGATAGAGGCATTTGGGAAACAATTGTTAATGGTCCTTACAAACCAACTCATACTTGTAGATGGTAAAGTAGTCGAAAAAGATTGGGCTGAATTAAGCTGATGTAGAAAATAGGAGAGTCAATATGATTATCTTGCAAAAAATATTATTACCTCTGCTTTAAATCTTGATGAGTTTTTCGGGGTGTCTCGGTGTGCCTACGCAAAGAGATGTGGGAAATTTTAGAGGTTACACATGAAGGAACATCGATGTGAAAAGGGCAAGAAAGCATGAGTTAATCGGGGACTATGAGTTGTTTAAAATGCGGCAAGGAGAAACAATTGCGGATGTGCGAGAAAAGGTTCACGCACATAGTCAATCATCTAATTGGGTTAGGAAAGACTTTTGACAAAGAAGAGTTGAACATCAAAATCTTAAAGTGTTTGGACAGAACGTGGCAACCAAAGGTGGCGGCTATATCGAGAATCAAGAGACTTGGCTGAAATGACTACCGCTTCACTTTTTGGTAAGTTGAGGGAACATGAGTTGGAAATCAATCGGTTCAAAGAACAAGAGAATGCAGAAAAGAAAAGTAGAAATATTGTTCTCAAGACAATTGAAGAAAACAGTGGATCTGAAGAAGATGAATCGAGAGAACTGACTTTGTTGGTTAAGAAATTTGGGAAATTTCTTAGAAGAAAGAACGAAGCTGGCCAAGTAAAAAGGTACAATGATAAAAAGGCTGAATCTGTTCAAAATAATATTACTTGTTATTCTTGTGGTAAACGGGGTCACATAAAGAGTGATTGTCGGAAAAGACCAAGAATCAGAACAAGAAAGAATCAAGATACAAAGGGAAAAAGGCCTATATAGCCTGGCAAGACAATGATTCATCTTCCGGCTCACGAATCAGAAAGTGAAGAGGTGAACACTGTGTTTGATGGTATGGTTGTGAATCCTCTTCATCACATGTAAGTTCAACTCCTACGAGAGAATGAAATGAATTACAGACACATTACTAAATGCTTTCAATGAAATGCATAGTGAAGCCAGAAATTTATCTCATACAAATAATCGGTTGAAAGGTTTAAATAGCTGGTTAGAAAATAGAGTTAAAGTTATGGAAAATGAACTATTAGAAAGCAAAACAGATTTAGAACATCTAGATATTATCTATTCATCTGCGGATAATGTTGTTGTTAATAAGAATTGTGAAAAGTGTATTGTTTTACAAAATAAGGTTGATTACTTGACTAAAACCTTGACAAAATTTACTCAAGGTAAAGAGAATTTAGATGCACTTCTTGGGTCTCAAAATTGTGTGTTTGAACATTACGGAATCGGGTACAAACCTAAGAATGGGGTAAAAACTAAAAAATATTTGAACTTCTTTTCATACGGAAAAACAACGGCATCCCCTTTCTCATCTTGTCATTACTTGCATGAAGAAAGGACATACTATAAAATTTTGTCATGCTAGAAAATATTTTGTGCCGCAAGGTAGGAAGAGATGGGTTCCAAAACATGTTAAACAGAAAATTTGACTCCTAAGGACCCAAAATACGTAAGGGTACCAAATACTTGATGTTTGATCTTTCGGGAACAGCAACAAGAGTCCCTTTGGTACCTAGACAGCGGATGCTCAAGGCACATGACGGGTGACATTTCAAAATTCCAGAAGCTGAAATTGAAGAATGGAGGTCATGTGACTTATGGAGACAACAACAAAGGAAGAATTCTAGGTTACGGAGATATTGGAGATAGTAAATCAGTAACCATTCACAATGTTCTTCTTGTTGAAGGTCTCAAGCACAATCGATAAGCATAAGTCGGTTATGTGATCTTGGTCACAAAGTCATTTTCAAACCGAGAAAAGTGCCTTATCTGTGAGCCGAGAATCGACACGGTAATGTTGGTAGGTAAGAGGTTAAACAACATATACATGTTAGATATCAAACAGTCTATATCATCTCAAAGTTGTTTTCTTACTAAAGAAGAAGAATCTTGGTTGTGGCATAGAAGGCTTGCTCATATACATCTTAACCATCTTGACAAGCTGATTTCAAAAGAATTAGTTTCAGAGCTGCCTAAGCTTCAAATCTTGAAAGACAAAATCTGTGAAGCTTGTTTGAAAGGCAAACAAACTAGAAAATCTTTTTCAAACAAAAACATTGTTTCAACTTCTAAACCTTTGGAACTGCTTCACATGGATTTGGTTGGTCCTTCAAGGAATAAAAGCCTAGGTGGTAATCTTTATATCATGGTAATTGTTGATGATTTTTCAGATTTACCTGGACTATTTTTCTTAAAGCCAAATCTGATTCTTACAAATCTTTCAAAAAGCTTGCCAAGGTTTTACATAATGAAAAAGGATATTTCATTACATCTATTCAAAGTGACAATGGTGGAGAATTTGTAAATGAAAAGTTTGAATCATTTTGTGAAAAGTTTGGCATAAAACACAATTTTTACTGCTCCAAGAACTCCTCAGCGAACGGTGTTGTGGAAAGAAAGAACAGATCTATTGTGGAACTTGCTAGAACAATGTTGTGTGAAAATTCTTTACCTAAATACTTTTGGGCAGATGCGATAAACACTTGCTTGTCATGTTTTGAATAGAGTCTTGATTAGACCCATGCTTAAGAAAACCCCATATGAAGCTGTATAGAGGAAGAAAACCCAACATAAACTATTTCGGGGTTTTTGGATGTACATGTTTTGTTTTAAACAATGGGAAAGAAAATATTGGCAAGTTTGATGAGAAATCGACAAAGGAATCTTTCTTGGTTACTCAACTCACGGCCATGCATATAGAATTTACAATTTAAGATTAAAATCGGTTGAAGAATCGGTACATGTTGTATTTAATGAGTCTCCTCGAGTGGTGCGAGAATAGAACAACGAGTGCTGCGAGATGAAGAAGATTTAAGCGATAATTCTTATCGGTTGAAACATGCCGAAACACGAGATCAGCGTCTTGTTGAAGAAGATGATCCATCGGTGGACCCTGCAAAGGCTGATCCACCAACAATTGCTGAAGAACGGGAAGAAGATGTTCGGAAGAGCTTCCTAAAGAGTGGATTGTCCCAAGAGATCTCTCTCTAGACAATGTCATCGGGCAAATTAATAAGGGAGTATCTACTAGACATTCTCTTAATCAATTTTGTAATCATATGGCATTCATTTCACAAATAGAGCCTAAGGCAGTTAAAGAAGCATTAAATGATGAATACTTGGGTTAGTGCCATGCATGATGAGCTTAATCAATTTGAAAGAAATAAAGTGTGGGAATTAGTTCCTAAAATCAAAGATATCAATGTAATTGGTACTAAGTGGGTATTCAAAAACAAGCTAGATGAACACGGCATTATTACTAGAAATAAAGCTAGATTGGTAGCCAAAGGGTATAACCAACAAGAGGGTATTGATTTTGATGAAACCTTTGCACCTGTAGCTAGACTTGAAGCTGTTAGATTGTTATTAGCTTATGCTGTTTAAGTGGTTTTAGATTACTACGAGATGGATGTCAAGAGTGCCTTTCTTAATGGACTCATCAATGAAGAAGTATATGTTTCTCAACCTCCTGGGTTTGAAGATCACAAGCATCTGACCATGTTTACAAATTGAAAAAGGCCCTTTATGGTTTAAAGCAAGCACCTAGACAATGGTATGAGAGGTTAAGTAACTTCCTAATTGATCAAGGGTACAAGCGAGGTGAGGTTGATAAAACTCTATTCATTAAGAAATCAGGAACTGACATTATTACGAGTGCGGGTGTATGTGGATGATATCATTTTCGGTTCCACTAATAATGCCATGTGTAATAAGTTTGTAAAAGAAATGCAAAGTGAATTTGAAATGTCTATGATGGGAGAATTGAATTTCTTCCTTGGTCTCCAGGTTAAACAATTAAGAAATGGCATCTTTCTTAGTCAATCTAAATACTGCAATGAATTGTTAAAGAAATTTGATATGCACAATTGCAAGGAGTCCTCTACACCCATGTCTACTAAGCTGTTGTCTAGACTTAGATGAAAAAGGAAAACACTGTTGATCAAACTAAATATAGAGGTTTGATTGGTTCACTACTATATCTAGCTGCTAGTAGACCGACATTATGTTTAGTGTGTGCCTTTGTGCAAGATTTCGAGGCAAATCCAAAGGAATCACATCTTACCAGCTGCCAAAAGGATTACGAAATACCTTAAGGGAGCAGTTAATGTTGGACTATGGTATCTGAAGGTGCATCCCTTAAACTTGTTGGATTTTACGATTCGACTTTGCGGGATGTAGATTGGACAGAAAAAGTACCTCCGGTACTTGTCATTTCTTGAGGAGCTTGATCTTATATCGTGGCACGGCAAAAAGCAAGCGTGTGTTGCTTTGTCAACTGCGAAGTTGAATACATTGCGGTAGGAAGCTGTTGTGCTCAAAGCATCTACCTCAAGCAACAAGCTGACAGATTATGGAGTAACTCTAAACAAGGTACCTCTGGTTTGTGACAATACTAGTGCAATAAACTTAACTAAGAATCCTATTCAACACTCTAGAACTAAGCATATTGAAATTAGACATCACTTTATTAGAGAACACGTATCTAGGGGTGACTTGTGAGATTTTATTCGTTGAATGCGAAAAACGGTTAGGTGATTTATTCACTAAACCACTTCCTAGAGATAGACTTAATATGCTTAGGACTGAATTAGGAATTCTAGATATATCTAGTATTGCATAAGCTGATTCGATTACGGTGATTGTATGCTTTTTAACAGGTGATAACAAGTTCAATCGATTAATAATTGCATGAATAACTTGATATTATTTGTTTCAATCGATTGAAATTGTGAAATAATCTGTTGATTTTCGATTCTTACTCAGCGATATTGATGTGTTATTAGTTCAATCGATTAGATAAGCTTTTAATCGGTTTATTTCATTAACCTTGTAGCTCTGCATACTTTCTTCTATAAATCAATCGATTAAATCTTCGATTCAATCGATTGAATTCACTTATGGTACTCTGCATGCTTGTCTCTTACAATAACAATCGATTTAATTCTCGATTCAATCGGTTTATTTTACTTACGAGTATCTGCGATTACAAAATCAATTGGTTTCACGGAATATCAATTGATTATTTTTTTAGGGCTAGTTGTATGTACTTTGTCTCTAAACAATTTACGCGAGTGGATTGAATGCATTTACAACAAGATAAACTTCAACTACTCTCTTAAATATCAAAGATATCCAATAAAAGTTGATTGACTCCGATTGGATATCGAGATGTGAGGTAATTAAAGTGTACGGTAGCAATTCTCTCTCCTCCTTTATCATCAACTGCGCAGAAACAATAAAACAGTAAAGACAAAAATTTTTGAAGCTGAAAGGTTTGTGTATTCTTATTCCTGTAGTATTATTTCCTTCTTTGAACTTTCTCTTTTCTCGGTTCTACTACATTACTGCTCATCCAAAAAATCAAGTATGCTCAAGCGCACAAAGTACGGTAGGAAGAAGTCCAGCGGAGGCGAGTCTTCTCCTGCAAGGCGAGAACAAAATGTTGGAGGAAGGATTGAGACTTGGTTCAATGGGGACCAAGAGAAAATGGATTTGTTTATCCATGAATTGAGCGGGAAGCAAGTCAACATTCCAAAGATGTTAAAGTTTTCCTGGTTTGATCTTGAAGGATTCGAGAGGCATTCGGAAGTTCTTGCAACATCAAAAACTTCGAAGTTTACGGAGTTGAATGGTAAGATTTACCACGACTTAATTAAAGTCTTTTTCACTAACTTGTCCTTTGAAGGTTCCACTCTAATAACTCAAGTCAAAGGAGTAGACATTGAGATAACACCTAATGTCCGGAAGGAGGTTCTTTGGAATAAAGGATGTAGGTGTGAAAGTCACCAAAGGGTGTACTTCGGATGTTGAAGAATTTAATAAAGTTCGGTATTTCCGCTCTTGCACTGAAGAATAGGCATGATTACGTAAGTTCATTCAACATTGGGAAGTTGAAGCTGGAAGAAAGGATTCTCGCTTTCATCGTTTCTGGCGGCTCACACCCAGGGAAGCAATCATGCGGTGCTAAGCGAAGGAGATTTAGTGCTGATGTCTCGCATTCACCACGGGATACGGGTGAAGCTGGGTCTTCGTCATCAAGGACCACATGATCAAAGCCAAGAGGCTAAGTGATTTCGGGTATCCTTATGCTATTACGATTTCTAAGTTTTTAACACATTTTGGTGTTGATCTGGAAGGGGAACTTGTTGAAGCTGTTCGACCAACAAATGAAATAAACAATTACTGTTCTTCACAAAATGGGGTTCATCAAAATTGATGGTGAATGGATTTCCAAAGAAGAAGGCTGGAAAAAGTGAAGAAAGTGAAGAAGAAGAGCAAGAGGAAGGAATCAACAACGATATTCCTGGAACTTCTGCGGCACGTCCGTCGATCCAATGGAAGAAGTGAACCCAATGGAGATGATTCCATACAATCCACCGCTGGCCAGTGGCACGCCTCTGTCTCGGTTCGAAAGAACAATGTTACATCAAATGAGCGAGCTGCAATCGAGACCAAAGGAGGCATATGGAGATGACTAGCTGCTACGAGGGCTCGGCGGCATTATTTGGATGAAAATTTCATTGCAAGGTTCCAGCATATTGATAATCAACTAGAAGACATTTACAACGGAATTGTGGAGCTGCAATTCAACCAAGGCCCGGGGACGAATGAAGATTTTCTATGTTTACGCTATTCTATTTTCTTTTCCTTAGTTTTTAATGTTCTATTTTATATTCGGGGTACCCACGTGGCCCCATTGGACTGTAACTAAAACAATCTATTTGATGCGGTCAAATAGGGGAGAAGTATTTTGCTTAAAGCTGTCACTACACACACACCACAAAATATATGTCTACAGTGCATTATTTTTGTTTTGCGGGTGCGGTGGTTATTTGTCTCCATCAAATAGGGGAGATTGAAGCACTTGGTGGATTTGATGAAGACATAGATATAACTTAGGTTGTGGGTGTGTAGATGATTAGGTTTTTAAGTTTAAGCACTTAATCTCTTGATAGGCCATTATATTTTGTGATAAGCACCTTAAAATATTGCATATCATTGAAAATCATTTTTACGCATGAAAAACTAACATCAAAGTATTAAAAGAACAAACTAAGTTTTTCAATCTGTTGAAAAGGATTTTCAATCTGTTAAAATCACTTAAAAGAATAAGTGGTCATACATAGTCGTATTTTCAATTGATTGATTCGCGGAATCAACAAGTTAAAATAACTCAATGAATTTTTCAATATCAAAGTTTCGCATTTTCAATCTGTTGAAATGATTTTTAAATCTGTTGAAACAGAAAGATTTTTCAGTCCAAGAGTTTTTAGAAAATCAATCTGTTGAAATATTTTTCAATCTGTTGAAACAGAAAGACTATTTTTCGAGTCTAAGAGTTTTTGAGAAAATCAATCTGTTGAAATAATTTTTAATCTGTTAAAACAGAGAGGCTATTTTATTAACTAAGTGTTTGCAGGTTTTCAATCTGTTGAAATAATTTTCAATCGATTGAAGCAGAGACTGTCATTTTTCATAAAGTTGTTTCAATCCATTAAAAACTTCGAATCAATCGATTGAATGGAGCTTTAAATGAAATCAATCGATTGAATCGATGTTTTAATCGATTGAAATATATTACGATCGATCATAGTTTTATTCGATCGATCATAACTCGATACGATCGATCATAGTTTCATTCGATCGATCATAACTCGATACGATCGATCATACTTGATTCTAATCGATCAAGTCTCTTCTAAGCTGTTTTACTTCAATCTAATCGATCTTTTGACTCTACGAAGCGAGTTTTTGACGGTTGGAACATTCGATTCTATGCTTTACTCTATATATACAGAATTGATCTATCTTTTGAATGACACACAAACAATACACTACTTGAGAAAACTTGTGAAATCAATCTGTGAAACTTTCATACGTGACTTTCTCGCATTCAAGAATCTTTTTCATATCATAAGGTCGTTGTGATCAGAATTGTGGTCAATCAAAGAGAGAAAGTGCTTGTTAGAATTTGTTACTGGACAATTAGAACTTCAAGTCCAGGTTTTTCTTTCCATACTCTTTTGTAAAAGTGTGATTGTGCAGGTTGGATTGTGATCTGCACTTGGTACGATAGCTTGGGTTTGGTTCTTGGGTGGTTTTCAAGATTCTGTCTTGTGGGTTTGCAAGATAGTTCTTGGGGTAGATTGGTGAGTATCTCTTGGTTGTAAATTTTCACTTGGTATTAGTGAAACTTGGCTGGTTTGTCAAGAACTGGATGTAGCTCTGGATTAGAGTGAACCAGTATAAATTTGTGTGTTAATATTCTTCTTTCATCTCTTTTATTTTCTGTCAATAAACTTGCTGTGTTTAAACCAAACTACCTTCGCAAAGATTGAATAAAGATAACTCATTCTTCCAAAAGAAAGTAAGTTTTGCGAAAAAGTTTTAAAGTTCAATTCACCCCCCCTCTTGAACTCAACCATTAATTCTTTCAATGTCTTCTCCATCAGTGCATCCCCAGTACTCAGCTAGAGGAGTGATAAGGGGGCCAACCATGAGTCATCTTGCAGGGCCTCGTGTCCCAAAGTCCTTCAGGGCCTTCAAGAAAAGGTAGCCCGGGTTGCATCGGATCCCTTGATGCATGCAGTAGATGACAAACTTGACTTTCCTTCCGGCTAAGAAGGGTGCCTGCTAGCAACTTATGACAGATGCGAAGAGGCGGGAGGAAGGCGGTCCCTTTTGGATTGGCGGGAACGTGCTGGGAGCCGGTGACCTCCTCCCATATTTGACTGGTGGTGAGGGTAATTGGCCTTTCATAAAATGCCCCCCTGTATTCCGATGTCTGGATCTCTGCGGGCTGGTGGAACCCCATGAGGACGTTGAAGTCGTCTATGACATTAGTTCGGTAAGCCCCATTCATCCAGTAGATGACTGCTGGGACAGGTGGAAGCCCGGGGATCATAGATGGTAGGTCTATGAGTGTTACCGAAGCAAGGAATTCCAGCGTGGCCGTGCGGTGGATGCGGGTAGGTGGATCTTTGAGTAGGAAGTCCCATCCTATACCTTGGATGTACCTCCTTACATCTTGATCCCAACCGAACATGGCTAGGATGCTGAAGTCTAACCAGAGCATAGGGTGCCAAACATACTGGCTGATATTGGCAAATGTGGCCTGGTGCTGCTCGGTCAGTTGAGTGGGAACTTGAGGAGGAGGGATGCTCCTTATGGGTCCCCGGGAGCGCTTCCAACGTGTAGACGACTCTCCACGATCCATTACTCAACCAAGAACACTCAAAATATGCAGAGGGAGGTGTAGGAGGAAGGGAGAATGCAAGAATGAGGTGCCATGAACCATTTGGGGCGCCCAAATTTATAAGCAAGAAAAACAGGGGCGGACGACCGTCTGCTCTAGGTGGACGGCCGTCTGCCACCAACGGTTACCCATGGACGGTCGTCTGGCAAGGGTGGACGACCGTCTGCCCCCAACGGAAACCTCTGGATGGCCGTCTGGCAAGGGTGGACGGCCGTCTGCCCCCCAACGGCCCCTTCTGGACGGCCATCTGCCTTAAACGGATGACCATCTGCTCTTTTTTTGCTGTTTTATTATTTTTTCTTTTGTTTGTTATTTTTGAAGGAAATAGGACCTTATTCATCAATATCTATGCATGTAATGTTCATGATATGCAACTTATAATGCTATTTCAATTAATTACTTTCAGAAAAGTTAATTGATGTACTCCTGATGAGGGAATTCTTCTGGTGTTACCTTCAGCTGTACCATTTCTGCCGTTTTGGATTTGCCTTAACCGAAGAATGATCGTGATTAAGAGCTATTTCGTCATACTAGTGTGCTTCTTCCCCTTTTTGGAATTTCAATCCTCCTATTGATTACTATGCTCTCATATTACCCGGTTAATCGCTAGAATATCATAGTGATAAGGGTCAATAGAAAAGAAGGAAAAGGATGATTAAATCAAAGGTTTGTGTTTTTAAAGGGGATTTCTTGAAACCAATGGTATCTGTAAGCACGGCTAGCCAAGGTTAGTCAAACTGTTTAGGCTTAGCTTTAAACAAAACGTTTGTTTGCAGGGTTGCGTCTTTGTTTGGTGAGCTTTGCGGCGCCTGCTAAGACTAATTGTCTTTCCTAGACCGCCCTTCAAGTTTTCAATCTAGGATGTTGCATTTCGTCCTAACTTTTGTTGGGGTTTCTTTTTATTATGCTTTTAGAAACCCTAACGGACTCCGTTTTGTAACCCTATCTTTTGCCTAGGCTACCCTTTATTATTGGTCGGGTTTCCTAGCGGGTTGACCCTAACTTTTGCGTAGCCCCCTTTTGTGGGTTTCCTACCGGGTTAGATGCCCTTTCTTTTTGGACTTCGGCTTTTATGGGCTTTCTTATTATTTTGGCAATGTTGGCAAAACATGGTTTCACTATGATGGGGTAAAACCTTATTCGTGTTTCCTGATCAATCAATGATGGTTTAATTTGTTTCTTTATTGTTGGTGCGCTTTCAAGTTTTTAGACGCCTTTTAGAAACGTTTGCTTAAGCATGGTTATTAATGAGGTGTAGACATGATTAGTAAGAAAAAAAGCAGATAGTAAGAATTATATTCTCCTATGATTAAAAGGGTAATATGTGCCCTGAAAATGCCCGGGGGTCGGGCTGCCCCCGGGGAGTAATTTCTAATAGTCATTGGGTTTACATTCCTTAAAAAATGGAAGAAGAACACCTAATGACTAAAGTTGCTCCTGACGCCTGTATCCCTCCGCTTCGAAAGATTTGATTCAGTGGGCAGGGGGGGGGAGACTTTCCCTTTATTCTTGTATTAGGGTTGTACCCTAGACCGCGTTTCAAAGGATTGTCCTTGAAATCTGGTGGCTCTCTTATTCCTTGGGAATTTGTACCGAGTCCCTGGCCTGGGCGGTATCCGTACTTTGTCATCATATGTGCCACCCTCATGTTATTGGGAAGTCTTTCAACATTGGCAATCTCTAGCGCCTGGAAGGATGTTTCGATGGCCTCTTCTATTATATCCACATAAGGTAGGGTAGACGGCTTGCTGATCAAGATGTCATCTTCGGCTTGAACTGTGACCAGTTTGTCGCCTACCACGAATTTGATCCTTCGGTGGAGCGTTGATGGGATTGCTTTGGCGTCGTGAATCCAAGGCCTGCCGAGGAGAAAACTGTAAGCAGGAGTGATATCCATCACATGGAAGTCCACGTTGAAAGTAGTGGGACCTACCCAGATTGGTAGATTGATTTCTCCTACTACCTCACGTTTTGATCCGTCGAAGGCTCGAACGCGGTGTTGCTTGGACGCATATGGGCTCCTTGAATTGTTAATTTGTCGAGCATGCACCTAGGCATGACGTTCAGGGATGACCCATTATCCACTAGGACTTTGGCGATGAGGTATTCTTTACACTTAACGGATATGTGCAAAGGTTTGTTATGGCTCGACCCTCCAGGGGGAAGTTCTTCATCGGTGAAGGTAAGATGATCACTGGCTGTGATGTTCCCAATGATTCCTTCGAACTTGTCTTGGGATATGGTGTGGGATACGTAGGCTTCATTCAAGACCCTCAGCAATGCATTTCAGTGTGGTTTCGAACTCATTATCAGAGACAACAAAATTATCTTCGCGGGAGTGCGGTTGAGTTGGTCTATGATGGAGTATTCACTCTGCTTTATGAATTGGAGTAAATCGTCTGCTTCCTCCTTGGATTCTCCTTTGTTTTCTTCTTCGGTTTCTTTTTTTTTTCTTTATTTTTGGGGGCATTTTCTTGTGAATCCTTGGGAGCATATATTCGCCCACTTCTGGTCGTGCCCCCAATGCCGGCTATATTGGAAACGTCTTTGTTTACTGCGTATTTCCATGGTACAACTGTGTTTGATTCGTAGGGGAAAGGACGAGGCATAAATAGTCACAATGGTGTCCTAGTCCCTTCTTCTTTACCGATCGTGATAACCAACGGTTGAGTTTTATTATCCGTCGTGGGTGGCTCAACCGTTGCGGAAAGACTGATGATGAGTGGTTTCCGTTCCATTCTTTATGTTGTATGATAGCACATCAATTAACCTTTCTTTTTTATTGTCTCATTAATTTTTAAAGCAAGGAGAGATATGTGAACAAATGCGAGATGAATGCAATAAACAGTTATATAGATAAACAAAACGTGATTCTATTTATTCGAAAAAAGTGTACATTCCCCTAGACCATGCTACGAAGTACATTTTGGCAGAAACGGAAAAGCCTAAAGAAGCCCACAGGCGGGCTCTGGTTTCTACGTAACTCCCCTTCGACTTCCCGTACATGATGAGTGAGTACTTCAGACTGGAGATGGATCGCCTGGCTCATATCTTCATTGTATTTACGAGCCTCCTCTATCTTTGCCTTTTGATGGATGACCAATGCCTGTAAGTCATCAAGCTTTTCAAGGGCTCGGTCTCTTTCTTGCAACACTTGGCCGTACTGGGCTAATCCGTCTCTCTCCTTGCATCGTAGCTCAGCCAAGTCCTTGTTAAGTCTTTGGGCGGCTTCCTTCTTTTGCAATGCTTCGGACAGAGTTCTTTTGAGATCTCGTTGCATCATCTTGGTCACCTGTGCCTGCTTTGCCAATTCGATCTCAAGGTGTGCTAATTTGGCCATTATTTCCTGGGTTTGATTATCCGAGTTAGCTCTAGCAACTTTAGATGCTCGGGCAACCTCTTGGTTGGAGTCAGCGCACTGGTCCTTGAGACGCTCAATCTCTTGGTCCTTCTTCTTGCATTGCCTTTGCAGACCATCGATGGTAAGGATAGATTCTTGTTCTTTTTCTTCAAGACCTGTCAATTGGGCTCCCATAACTTCTATCCTTTGGGTCAAGGCATCGACTCAGGTTTGTAGTTCTGCATTTACCGATGGTGGGGGGGATGGAGTGGATGGATGTGGCACTCCTCTATTCTTCCTCCATTCCTCAAAATCACTAGAGACTGCTATTCGAGCCCTACCAAGCTCTTCGTCCCCCACATAGACTGGTCTCTCCCATGCTTTTCGGATTGCGGAAGCGTCCTTGAAGCTGCTGGAACTGCAGAAGAAACACAATCCCCCGATTTCTTCCTGTGTTGGGGTGGTCTGGGTCCTCATGAGCTACCTCATAGCTATCTTCGGAGAATAAGTTATGAAACCCCTGAGGCCCAATAATGGTACACTGGGGTGATCTCCGCATCGGATAAGAACGGGGCCAGGTCGGAACCAAGGACATGCCCAAGATATGTGATCTATGTTCCAGTGCTCCTTCTCAGTCTTCCATTCTATGGCACCATGATGATGGAGGGGGATCTTCGAGAAGCTCCTCAACGGGTTTGGGAATGCTCCCATGTGACTTGAAGCATAGAAGTGAGTGATACCCCAAACGAAGAATAATGCAGAACAACAGCGGAGTGTTTTTCCTTGCTTGTGATGACAGAATTCTACTGACAGCAAGCTATAGGCAAAGAAAGCATCCATTGCGGCATGATCCACAGCGTCGTTATGGAAAGGGAATAAAAAGGTCCCAAACATAATTAATGCCAGAGTCTTGTTGAATGTGGGCCAATCTCCTTTTTCAGCCTGAGAGGATAGGTGGTCCTCTAAAAGTGATATCTTCCACCCCTGAACGCTCCCTTTTCCTTTCAGGGCAGACTGTGGAAGTGGTAATCGAATGAGGTGAGTGACCCTGTTTACTGAGACGTATGCCCCCTGGCTAATGTATACCCCAGCTGACTTAGGCCATCTGATCATAAGTTCGTACTCTTCCAAAGTCGGAACCAAAACAAACTGAGGGAACTCGAAGCAGTGTAATCTGGAGCTCTAGAAGTGGATCAGGACCCTGACGAACACGTGGTCAACAAATATTTTTAAGAGGTCCAAAATCCGTCCGTAAGATCTCTCGAAGTCGGATCGAACTTCCGATGGCATGAGTGCGCACAACTGCTCCAACTTCTCAACACGGTATCAGGGAATGTCTACTTTTCCCAACTATTTACTGCCCGATCCCTCCATTTTCTAGAAATGACAGAAAATGCATGGTATGAGTATGATGCTTTCGTATGCATGAAAGTGTTTGTTTTTTCTAAATATTATCATGTTTTATTTTCTATATGGTACATGATCTTTATATATATATATATATATATATATATATATATATATATATATCTTTTTTGAAGAATAATAAAACTACCCGTATGATGGATTCGATGCTTAATATGAAAAAGGCCCGATTTCCTTTCATTTATTTTTATTTATTTTAAAACCTTTTATCTCTTCTGTCGGACTCGCGTGGCTACTTAGCTTACAAAGAACCCGAAACCAGGCTAGCTAAAAGGCAGGTTGTCCGAGATAAGGGTGTTTATTGTAAAAATATTTTTGAGATTTTGTTTTATATATATTTTTTTGTATGATTATGCTATGCAACACACAAATGCAAAAAACGAATGCACAAACAATTCACTCATCCGCGAACAGAGTGACGTTTAATTATGAGGTAGGGGTTTCCTGCAGAAAAGTGCATCGGCAAAGGTAGGTTCTAACTGTTATCACCAAGGCCAGGCCCCCAAGGTGCCCCCATTATAGGGACCCTTCAATCTCCCAGTCTTCGAACCGTGCACGGATGTCCGTGTCGACGTTCTTAGACCGAGAAAAAGAAGGTTATCACCTTGAGTGGTGGTTTCCGACAATGACTTGCTGTCACTATGGCCATTACCATGGTCGGTCGTACCTGCCACCCACTCCCTATGTGTATTCTCTCTTGCCCCCGGGTATAGAGGGACTGTAGTGTGCAAAGGTTGTGTACAGTTTATTTCAGACAATTGCAGAAAATAAGCATACAACAATTATTAAAGCCAAATAGTAAAGCATGTTATAAAAGCAAGAAAGGGTAAAAGTGTAATTTCTAGTTTTTATTTCCTAAACTAGTCCATCACTAAATGGGATTGTCGCCGCCGTCCGTTCCGACGTCCAGGGACATCTCGAACGTTTAATGCGAGCAGTCGCGAAAAGATGGTTTAGACTCGCGTTTTTTGTTTAAAGTGTGTTCATTGCTTCCGAGGTGCTCAACAACTGAACTATCCTCTAATAAAAGCAAGGTTTTCTAAAAGGGTTCTTTTGGAGTCGCCACCAATGTTTTTACCATAAACATTGGAAAAGGATAAAAAGGCGTTGATTTTATTAAAAACCAAACTTGGCCATTATAACCAGAGTTAGGTAAGGGAGTTAGTTACGTGTGGGGAAGGTGTTAACACCCCACAACGCCCCTTTCGAGTTCCCTATGACGGATTAATTCATTTAAGTAGAGATTACAAGAAATTACGCTATTACCCTATTTTATTCGTACAATAAATATGGCTATCTACATGATTTTATTTACATTTTATAAAGCAATAAATAAAGCAGTAAAAGAGAAGAGATTTGAGAAGAACCTCCGTAGCAAGCTTTATATAGCAACTCTGTTACAATAAGGACGCGTTTCGGCAGTCCCTCGCTCTACAACGACTCTCCTCACGACAAAACTCGACTCGACTAAAATTTTCTAGAAGAATCGAATGCCGAAATCTAATTCCTTAACTGATTGTTACCTATATCAGGCAATCAGAAAGATCATTCGAAAGAGGGAGAGAAGTAGACAAGTGCTCTGAGTTGTCTGGAGTGTCTGAGGTGTGAAAAAGTGCCAAATGAGCCTCCTATTTATAGCTTTCGCTGCCTGGCACATCTGGGACGGCCGTCTGGGGTGGGACGGCCGTCCCACTTGAATTTTTAACACAGAGCCTGCCCCCCTGGGAAGTGGGATGGCCGTCCCACATGTGGGACGCGCGTCTCACTTGTCCCAGGATAGTTGGGACGGCCGTCCCAACTCTGGGACGGTGGTCTCGACTTGTTTTGTCCAGTTTTTGTGTTCTGGGACCCTGGGAAGCTTTCCTTGCTATTTTTGGACATTGTTTGATGCCGATAGATGTCCCCTGAAGCTTTATCTTTATATGGGAAGTCTTTTGGACCCTTATTGAGATGCCGGACGAACTTTTATCTTTGTTTATAGGAGGTCACTTCGGCCTTTGTCGAGGAATTGGATGAACTCCGTGTGATTGTAGGAGGTCTTCTTGGTGTTTATTGATAAGCTGGGCGATCTTTATCTTCGTGTGACGTTTCCCTAGCTTTTGTTGAGAGTGTAGACCCCAAATCTTGCCCGGCCTCCAAAGAAAGTCAGAAAGCTTCCTATTTGAAGACGGCCAGAGCTTAACAAGCCATTAGGAGAGACTATTAGGCTCCCGTACCAAGATAGGAAGGTTTTTTTACCCGAAAATAAAGTTTCTCGCCCTGAAGGGACGAGACCGTCGTCTGGGAATACCAGACTGCCGTCTCATTTTAACACCAGGATGAGACCGCCGTCTGGAAAATCGAGACGGCGGTCTCGACACTCGCAAAAACGAGACGGCGGTCTGGGTTTTCCAGACGGCGGTCTTGATTCTCGCCAAGTCGAGACGGCGGTCTGGATTATCCAGACGGCGGTCTCGACCCTCTAACGCGAACGAGACGGCGGTCTCGAATTACGAGACGGCGGTCTCGACCCTGTCAGATGAGAACAGCGGTCTGGACCCTAACAGCGCGAAAAACTATAAATAGGAGCTCCTCCCCCCTCATTTAAACACACCAAGCACAGTAGCTCCTCCTTCTCTCTAGATATTCTCTCTCTAGAATCCCTCCGAAGCATTTCCGGAGTTTCTGAGTGTCTCTAGGCATAAATTGAGCGTTCTAAATCTTCTTTAGAATCCCTCCGAGGCATTTCCGGAGTTTCTGAGAGTTGTAGAGTGAAGGGTTGCCAAAACGCACCCTCTCTTTAAAGAGAAATATATAAAAAGCTTGCTTTGGAGGTGCACATTATCTCTCCTTCTAATTTTATCGCTTTCATTTAAATGTATGCAATAGATACTAGGGCATGTAGTCATAATCTCTAAATACCGCATAATAAAAGGGTAAAAGCGCTATTTTCCAGTTTAATTATTTACTCAAATTAGCCGGCCTATCATAGGGAACCCGAAAGGGGCGTCGTAAAGGAACTAACACTTCCTTTACACGTAACTATCTTCGACGGATCAAAACGAGAAGTAGTGGGAGAAATCAATTTGCCAATTCAAGTGGGACCCACTATCTTCGACGTCGATTTCCACGTAATGGACATTACTCCAGCATATAGCTGTCTCCTCGGCAGGCCTTGGATTCATGACGCTAAGGCAATACCTTCAACGCTCCACCAAAAAGTCAAATTTATAGTGGGGGACAAATTGGTCATGGTCCAAGCAGAAGACGATATCCTAATCAGTGGACCGTCCACCCAACCTTACGTGGACGCGGCTGAAGAGGCCCTTGAAACATCTTTTCAAGCACTCGAAATTGCCAGTATAGAGCGACTTCCCAGAAACACAAAGGTAGCCCATATGATGTTGAAGCACGGCTACCATCCTGGCCAAGGACTGGGGGCAGGTTCCCAAGGAATGAGGGAACCCCAAGAATTCAAAGACAATCCTTACAAGTATGGCCTAGGATATGACCCTTTCAAGGGCCGAGCGGGAAAAGCAAAAGGGAAGTCCCCCCTCCGCACACTCAAGCAGATTTTCCGAAGTGGAGGGGTGCAAGCGTCAAGAGCCACTCTAGTCATTAGGAAATCTTTTTCTTTGTTCAAGGGATGTAAACCCCATGATTGTTAGAGATTATCCCCCGGGGCGAGCCCGACCCCCGGGCATTGTAGGGCACATATTCCTTCATTAATTAAATAAGAATGATTCTTTCTATCTGCTTCTCTTCTTTCTACTTTTGACTGGACCACATAAATAACCCTGTCTAAGTAAACAAAAATAAAAAAAAAAAAGCAAAAAAAAAAAAGAAAAGAATAAGAAGCGCTTCCAAATAATCAAACCTTCACCATTGCTATCATTATCAAGTCAGCTGATTAGAAGCACATAAAAATAAAGACTTCACCTAAGCCATAAAGAAAGTCACGCTTCGCCAAAACTGTGAACAAAAAAAATAAAAAAAAGGCCCAGAGAAGCCAAAGGCCAAAGAAAAGGGCAAATTACCCGGTAGGAAACCCACCAAGGGGGCTCCACAAAAGTTAGGGTCGACCCGGTAGGATACCCGAACAACAATAAAGGGTAGCCTAGGCAAAAGTTAGGGTTACAAATAAAGGTCCGCTAGGATTTCTCTGAAATTTTACAAGAGAGTAAACCTAGACCAAAGTTAGGGCCAACACACAGTATCCTAGTTCGAAAACCCGCAAAGGGCGATCTAGGGAAATCAGCTAGCTATTTAAAAAGCGATGGAAATAAAACCAAAAGCAGCGCAAATACAAAAAAGGGAAAAAAGGAGAATGTTGGCTTAGACAAAAGCTTAAACACTCAGGCCTAACCCTTAGCCAGCCATTCTTACAAATTCTTTGTCAATAAAAATCAACCCTCTAAAACACAAACCATTGATTTTTACCCCCTTTGCTTCTTTTCTCTTGACACTCACGAAAATATTCTAATAATTAATTTGGGAATATGGAGGCGTATAGTCAACAAGAGGATTGAAATCCCTAAAGCAAGGAAAAAAGGACACTACATGACAAAAGTGCTTTACAAAAGACAACAAAAAGAAAGAAACTGCTCTTCGGTCACAAGAAGTCTGGCATGGTACAGCCAAAAGACAAGTACAGCAAATCAGAAGGCTTTCAGCGCAACAAGGCACGTTGGTTAAATCCTTCTGAAATATTAACCAAAGTAGGCATTATAGGACATCAAACATGAAAACATTTGCATGCATAAAATGTTTTTGAACCAGGTCCTATTTCTTATTTAAAAAAAAAAAAAAAAAAAATCCGCAAATTCGAGACCGCCGTCTGGGTTTCCCAGACCGCCGTCTCGTTTCGTTGACCAAACGAGACCGCCGTCTCGAGAAACCAGACCGCCATCTCGACTTAGGCAAAGTCGAGACCGCCGTCTGGATTATTGAGACCGTCGTCTTGATTTGTTGACCAAACGAGACCGCCGTCTCGCTTTTCCAGACGGCGGTCTCGACCTGAAAAAGAACCTATATAAAAGGGGGCGCGCGGGATGGGTCTCCTCACACTCCTCCTTGCTCCCTAAGCCCTCAAAACCTCTAAAGCTCTCATATTTTTGCTCCTCCAAGACTCCCTTGCTAAAAAATGTTCAGTAGAAGCGGCTCCAGGAAGAGAAGGGCAACCGCTGGTGCTAGCAGCTCAGCACCACCACCACCCCCAGATCCTTCTCAACTTCAACCACAGCACCAGGCCCGCCTGGACAACCTCAGAAATTACCAGTGGCACTCCCTGCTAACACTGGACTTTGCCATCTTGGCCGAGTTTGGATGGGAAGAGGACGTAAGGGCCCACATTGACAGCATTGGGTGGGGCTTCCTGCTACAACCCCCACCCACATACGTGTACCCCCAAGCAGTACACGAGTTCTTGGCCTCAGTCTCCCTTGTTGAGATCCCCTCCATGGCCTCGGGCATGCAGCCCACCAAGATGGTCAACTACTACATGGGTGGGCAGTACCATACCACTACCCTGGAGGAATTCAATGTATCCATTGGATTCATCCGGCCCGAGGAGGCCCTAACTCGGGAATACCGAGAGGCCATCTGCTCTCGGCCCACCCTTCTCACCTCACGAGATATGTGGCGGGACCTCACGGGGGCAACCACACTGCCCACCTTAATGAGGGGATCCACACTACAGCCGGCCCTCGCATACGCCACAAGGCTGGCGCGGGCACACTCCATGGGAGGAAGGAAAGCCAGGGTAAGATATCCCTCCACGACCTCTTTGCTCTCTCCGCATGCACCGGAGGCGGCGCAATCCAGGGTACTTCTTCTTGAGGGCCCTGAAGGACTTTGGGAGCGAGATCCACGGGAGCCATCGTCGTAGCTCCCCTCATCACCCCTCCGGCGAGAGAGAATGGGGTGCCCTGGCCGGGAAGAGCCGGCCGCGGCCTCCGACCCGAGCCCATCAACGGGCCAATGTCGGTCGGCATGGGGATGCTCGATACGCCGGGAAGTCGGTTCGCCCTGCACCCCGCCCTGGACTTTGAAGCTGGACCTCCAGGGAATAGTGGCGATGCGGGATGTGCCCACATCCCCCGGCTCCAGACGAGCGGCAACAGCGCAGCGGCCACCACTGTACACAAATGACTTCGGCTGGCATGCACCGAGCATATGGACTATTTGAGCCAACAATTCAGCCGGATAGCGGTGTGGCGAGAAGAGCGGACCCAGTGGCGGCAGACCCGGGATGCTCGCATACGGGCCCTTCAAGAGGGCCAAAATGAGATCCGCCAAGAGCAGCAGATGATGCGGCAGGAGTGGACGGCGTACCAGGAGGATTACAACGATGAAATCCAGGAACAAACCGACTTCCGCTACAACATGTATAAATATTTTCCCCACCGCGCCCCTTCTGATGACGATGACTCTTAGGGATTGTACGGGTTAAAATAAGAGTTGCTGTAATAAAATTTCCTATGAATAAAATTTTATTTCCCGCATTCTTTGCCTTTCTGCAAAAGCCAGCATAACAAAAAGAAGCTTAAAAAGGAAAAAGGCACACGCTCAAGAAAAAGCCAAAATCCAAAATCGCGAGAAAAAAGAAATAAAAACCGCGAAAAAAAAGGCAGGATTAAAAACAACTACCCCAAACCATAAAAACCGACTACCAAGCAAAAGTCAAACACAAAGAGAAGACCCGACTAACCAGCAAGAGTCGGATAACCACCAACAAAAAATCAAAAGAACAAAAATCCCCAGCAATCAATGAAGCTGGATGAACAACAAACCAAATCCCCGGTACAGTCCGGATGACCATTCAAGAAGACCAAGAATATCTACCAACACAGAAAGTCACTCCTCCAAGAGAGCCAGCGCATGAGCCACCCGAGCAGTAAGCCGCCACTACCACCAGTCCTTCGCAACGGGACTGTACCAGCCTGATAGGGGGTTTATACCTATCAACCAGCACATAAAAAGCGCCCGCCCGGTGCATGAGCAACCCGAACCGTAAGCCGCCATTACCACCCCGATGGGGGTTCATACCCATCCAGGTCCCACACAACGGACCGCAACTACCGGCTCGATGGGGGTTTATACTCATCAACCGAAGGATCGGCTACGTCAGAAGTAGTATCCGGAGGTTCTATCACGTGTCAACCAAAGGGATCGGCTACATCAGGAGTAGTATTCCGGAGGTGCACAAACACAACATCTCCCCAGAGGATCATCCGCCACAAGACGGCAATCCGAAGGGTAGCCGGGCAAGAGGGTCAACTCCTTTACCTTCCTGTCTACTTGTCTGGCACAACAAAGCCAACAGTCGACTAGTCAGGTAAAGGGGGGGCAGCTGTAGACCCCAAATCTTGCCCGGCCTCCAAATAAAGTCAGAAAGCTTCCTATTTGAAGACGGTCGGAGCTTAACAAGCCATTAGGAGAGACTATTAGGCTCCCGTACCAAGATAGGAAGGTTTTTTTACCCGAAAATAAAGTTTCTCGCCCTGAAGGGACGAGACCGCCGTCTGGGAATACCAGACTGCCGTCTCATTTTAACGCCAGGACGAGACCGCCGTCTGGAAAATCGAGACGGCGGTCTCGACACTCGCAAAAACGAGACGGCGGTCTGGGTTTTCCAAACGGCGGTCTCGATTCTCGCCAAGTCGAGACGGCGATCTGGATTATCCAGACGGCAGTCTCGACCCTCTGATGCAAACGAGACGGCGGTCTCGACCCTGTCAGACGAGAACAGCGGTTTGGACCCTGACAGCGCGAAAAACTATAAATAGGGGCTCCTCCCCCCTCATTTAAACACACCAAGCACAGTAGCTCCTCCTTCTCTCTAGATATTCTCTCTCTAGAATCCCTCCGAAGCATTTTCGGAGTTTCTGAGTGTCTCTAGGCATAAATTGAGCGTTCTAAATCTTCTTTAGAATCCCTCCGAGGTATTTCCGGAGTTTCTGAGAGTTGTAGAGTGAAGGGTTGTCAAAACGCACCCTCTCTTTAAAGAGAAATATATAAAAAGCTTGCTTTGGAGGTGCACATTCTCTCTCCTTCTAATTTTATCGCTTTCATTTAAATGTATGCAATAGATACTAGGGCCATATAGTCATAATCTCTAAATACCGCATAATAAAAGGGTAAAAGCGCTATTTTCCAGTTTAATTATTTACTGAAATTAGCCGGCCTATCATAGGGAACCCGAAAGGGGCGTCGTAAAGGAACTAACACTTCCTTTACACGTAACTAACTCCCTTACCCAACGTTGGTTTTCGAAAACCAACGCCTTTTTAAACCCCTTTTCCGATGTTTATGGTAAAAATATCGGTGGCGACTCCATAGAACCCAAATTAAATAAGTCCCTGGATTAGCCTGGTTATCAGACAATCCAGGGATACTTTCGAAAACCTCGCCCCTAGGTTAGCCCGGTTATCGGACAACCTAAAGGCATTGTAACCACCAATAAAAAATGCAAAAATCAAAGAAGAGTCGAAATAACCATCGCGTCGCTCCGACCGCGCCCCCTTTTTTGGGGAGGCGGCGACAGAGAGGCCGGGCAAAATTAGGGGTCTACAGCTGCCCCCCCTTCACCTGCCTAGCTAACTTGTTGGCTTGATATGCCAAAAAATTAGTTGGTAGGGGAAGGAGTTAACCCTTTTGCCCGGTCATCTTTCGGATGCTGCTCCTTCGGATGATAAATATTTTGGTAGGTACCAACCCCTATCTGGTTTGAGCCTTCTTTTATAAGGCTCTGGTGAGTATTTACCCTCACCAGGTATAAGTCTGTATTTTACTAGACTTTAGTGAGTACCTACCCCCACTAGGTATGAACCTTGTTCTGCAAGGTTTTGGTGAGTACCTACCCTCACCTGGTATGAGTTCGCATTTTGCTAAACTCATGTGGGTACTTACTTCCGAGGTGCTCAACACTGAACTATCCTCTAATAGAAGCAAAGTTTTTGCACCCATTTTTGTAATGCTTCTGGTGAGTATTTTACTCTACCTGATGCATTTTGCTAAGTTTTGATGAGCACCTACCCTCATCTGGTATAAACCTTATTTTATAAGGTTTTGGTGGGTACCTACCCCCACCCGGTCCGAATCTGCATTTTGACAGATTCAAATGGGTACCTACCCCCACCTGGTCCGAATATGCATTTTGACAGATTCTGATGGGTACCTACCCCCACCTGGTCCGAATCTGCATTTTGACATATTTTGATGGGTACCTACCCGCATCTGGTCCGAATCTGCATTTTGACAGATTCTGATGGGTACCTACCCCCATCTGGTCCGAATATGCATTTTGACAGATTCTGATGGGTACCTATCCCCACCTGGTACCTACCCCCACCTGGTCTGAATCTGCATTTTGACAGATTCTGATGGGTATCTACCCCCACCTGGTTCGAACCTTGTTTTGCAAGGCTCTGAGGATGACTTTTTGATAATCTATCCTGTGGTCATCTAGTTTTGGAGATGTGTTGGCGACTTATTGTTTCTGTTTATGCGTCTATTCCGTGGGGAATATTTGATTTGACTTTTTGACTTTTTTGTTAGTCATCCAGTTTTACCGGGGATTCTTTGTTTTTGGCTTTTTCGTTTAGCCATCCGGCTTTGCCGGGGATTTCTTGTTTTTGGCTTTTCTTGTTTAGCCATCCGGCTTTGCCGGGGATTCTTTGTTGGTTACCTCTTATTTAGGCGGGAATCCATTGGGGATTTTTGGTTTGATTGTGCCTCTTGATTAGGCAGATGCTTCAATAGTGGTGAAGGCTTTTTACTTGTTGTTTTTCGCCTCTGACTAGGCTGATGTTCTATTTTGAGGATATTTGTTCTTGATAATACCTCTGAGTAGGCCAATGCTTTTTTGAAAGCTTTGTGCTTGTATTGCCTCTTGCATAGGTTGATTTCCCGTTTCTTGGGGATATCGACTCTTTGCTTGTTTCTGGGTAAGCATAGGCATTCTTGGGAGTGAAGGTTTTGCCTTTCACTAGGGATATTCATATTGGGTGTTGTAATCGATTAACTCCCTGAGGATATGAATTTGTATTTTGCCTTTTGTTGGTAGGCTTACTGGGGGAAAATTTTTCTTTTTGGTGATCCACCGGGGGATTGATTTGCCCCCTGGGGAGGGAATGGAGTTTTGACTCCTTGCTGGATATTTGTTGTTTTGAGCTGGCTTTGCCTATGCTCTTATTCCATTGGGGAATGGGTTTTTGCTTTTTTCTTGCGATTGTTTTTTTCACGATTTTGAAATTTTGATTTTAAATGTGTGTGCCCTTTTTCTTTTGTGCACGCAGGCTTTTTATTATCCGCTGGGGATGAAGAGGTTTTCTTTTCTTCTCTTTCCTTTTTTTAGCAGCCCTGGGGAATTTGTTGGCTTCCTAGGGGTCTGCCGGAGTTTTGGCCCCTGGCTTTGTGAAGCTCTTTATTGAGTGGGGTGAAGATATTTTCTTCTTTTTCTTTCTTTTCGTGGACTTTTCTTGATATGCTCTGCTTGGGGATTTTCATGTGGCCTTTTTCTGTAGTGGCCTCCGTGAGGGGATGAAAAGTTCTTCTTTCTTTTCCTTCTATTGCCCCCTGGTGATGTGGAGGATTTGACTCCGTATTTTCTTTGATGGACTCTTGAGTAGTCCTTATTCTCCTTTGGGAAATGAAGTGGAGATTCTGGATGAACTTGCTTGTTGACTCATGTGGCGATGTAGCTGAGTCGTGAGGTAGTCTTTTTGCTTTGCCTCTGAAGTAGGCATGAATCCTCTTGGGGATAATCGAGCCTTTCCATTGGCTTTTTTATTTTGATGGTTTCCTTCTTTCTTGGATGGAAGGATGTTGATTTAGAGCTATTTCTTTGAAGCTCTTTATTTTGCTGAAATGGTTTTGATTTCGCCTTTTTCTTTCGCGATCTTGATCTATTTGAAATCTGGCTTTTTAATATATCACGTGTGCCTTTTAAGTTTGTACACGTGGGCTTTTTGGAATGTAAACAAAAATAACAACTTTTATTTATTACTTCGCTTTTTTTTGTGGTACATTTAAGCACTTTCAAAGTACCAAAATACTAAAAGTTATTAAGAACTACTCCTATTGATCTGTCTCAGGACTGGAATGGGAGGATGGTGCTGGTGAAGGAATGCGGCAGAGCAAGCGGCGCTGGAACCTCGCCTGAGTCTGGACCAAGCCTTCTATCTGGCGGTCTGTCCTGTCTTGCCTCGTGGTCAGCTGGCTAAACTGTTGTCGCATGAACTGGAACTGTTCTTCCATATAAGCATGCTCGTCGTCCAGGCGTCGGTATAGGCCAGCATAGTCGGGATCATATGACTGCTGCTGAGATTCTGAGGTCGCAGGGATGTCCTGCGGTGTGTCGAAATCCCGCATATCCATCGAGATCGAGACGATTGGGTTTAAGATAAACTCGGATCCTTGCCTACTGAGGATGTTCATGTGGGTCAATATCGTGCCATTGATCGGCTCCGGTTGGAGGCTAGCCGGGATGTCTTCTCCATCAGTACATCCCCAATATTCAGCTAGAGGGGTGAGAAGGGGAGCTATTATGATGGCTCCTACTGGACCACGAGTTCCGTAGTCCTTAATAGCTTTCAGAAAGGCATAGCCGGGGTTGCACCTATGCCCCTAGTGCATGCAGTAAACGATGAAAAGGTTGGCTAATGTTACCTTCCCCTGGCTCTCCTTCCGGCCATGTAAGGTCCAGGCTAGCAGTTTATGGCATACGCGAAGTGGGCGAGAGAAGGATGCCCCTTTCAAGTGTGTTGGCAGGTTGTGAGCTCCAGTGATCTCTTTCCACATGTTGGTGGTGATGAGGGTAGCTGGCTTCTCGAGATATGACGCCCTATACTCCGGCGTCCTGGTGTCTGCCCTCTGACAGAAGCCCATGATGACATTGAAGTCATCTAGGAAAGTGGTCCGGTAGGCACCGTCCATCCAGTAAGAGGCAGCTTGAGTGGGCGGTACTCCGGGCATGGTAGAAGGCAATTCGGCCAGATTGACCGAAGCAAGGAACTCCATCGTAGCAGTACGGTGGATCCGGGTAGGTGGCTGACGGAGCAGAAAGTCCCATCCTATATTGTGGATGAACCTTCTGACGTCTTGATCCCAGCCGAACATAGCCAGGATTTCAAAATCCAGACGCAGCATGGGATACCAGGAGGATTGCTGGATATTCGCCAATCTTTGTTGGTGTGGCTCTGCCAGCAAATTGTTGGTAACAGTAGTTTCTCTGGCAGCGGTTCTATTGCGCTTTCTCCTGGATGAGGCTTCTCCACGCTCCATTGTAAGCTCTATTCTCTTAGAGATGCTAGAAGTGTGTAGAAAGGGAGAAAAAACAAGGTAGGAAGCTTGGAATGAGGTGCAAGAGCCAAAACCCGCGCCCCACATATATAGGCCGCGCATGGACATTTGGGACGGCCGTCTGGGTTGGGACGGCCGTCTCGTTTGAATTTTTTACACATGGGTCACTAGCTGGAATGTGGGACGGCCGTCTCGCCTGGGACGCGCGTCCCACTTGAATTGGACCACTTGGGACGGTCGTCTCGACTTTGGGACGGCCGTCTCGAGCTTCCTGGGCTGGTTTTTTGTTTTTTTGATGAAATTGAAGATAGGATTCCCTTCATTTATGCTTTAATGCATGTAATGTTTCATGATATGCATCCTATGATCTATTTCAGTTAATATTTCGAAAGTTTTAACTGATGTGCTTTGACTTCGAGCGCATTCTTGCTGTTGTGCTTTTATGTCATCTTGTTTCTTGATCAATAAGCTAAGCTATACTGATTTGCCGTTATGGACCTTTCTTGCTACAGCCGAAGAACAATCTTTTGTTTGTAGGGCAGCTGCCATATTGATGTCCTCCTTCCTTTCCTTAGGGATTTCAACCTTCCTATTGATCACTATGATTCCACATTCCCCTTTTATTACTTGAATGCTTTATAGTGAAATGGTCAAGAGAAGAGAAAGAAAAGGATTTACAACAAAGGCTTGTGTTTTAGAGGGATATTTTTTGTAATAGAGGTTTCTGTAAGAATGGCTAGCCAAGGTTGGTCAGTGTTTAGGCTAGTTTAGATAAACATTTTATTCTTATGATGTGGCGTCGTTGTTTACTGATTTATGGCACCTTTTTGTGATTGACTAACTTCCCTAGTCCGCCCTTTCAGGTTTTCAGCCTAGGATGTTGTGCTTTTGTCCTAACTTTTGTCTAGGTTTCCTTTTTTGTATTTATTTTTTAGGAATACCTAGCGGACTTTTCATAACCCTAACTTTTGCCCAGGCTACCCTTTATTATTGTTCGGGTTTTCTGCCGGGTTTACCCTAACTTTTGTGCAGCCCCCTTTGTGGGTTTCCCGCCAGGTATTTTGCCCTTTTATTTTCTTGTCTTGTCCTTTGGCCTTGACGGGCATTGCTTTTTTGTATATGTATATATTTTTTGCACAACATTGTCGAAACTTGAATTTTATTGAGATAGATTTTATCCGTGTTTCTAGTTAATCAATCGTATATGACTTTGCTTTATGACGCGTTGCTTGTTCTGACGCAATTTGGAATAAAATGTTTATCTAAACCTTGTTTATTAAATGGGGTATAGACATATTTAGCAAGGAAAGAAACAAGTAGTAAGAATAGCATTCCTTTGTAATTTCGGGGAAATGTGTGCCCTAGAGATGCTCGGGGGTCGGGCATACCCCGAGGAGTGATCTCTAATAGTCACTAGATTTACATCCCTTAGAATTAGAAGAAGGACACCTAATGACTAACACTACCTTTTGCACTAATATCCCTCCTTTTCGGAATATCGTCTTCGAGGGATAAGACTTCCCTGTTTTCCGTATGGTTTGATCTTTCGTGGGGTCATACCCTAAACCATATTTTAAAGGGTTATCTTTGAACTCCGGTGGCTCTTTTATTCCTTGAGTATTCTTTCCGAGCCCCTGTCCTGGGCAATATCCATATTTTTTCATTATATGGGCCACCTTTGTACTACCAGGGAGTCTTTCTATGTTAGCAATTTCGAGTGCTTGAAAAGATGTTTCAAGAGCCTCTTCAACTCGCATCCACATATGGTTGAACAGACGGTTGCATCGATTAGAAAGTCTTCTTCGACTTGAACCGTGACGAGTTTATCATTTGTCACAAACTTGACTTTCTGGTGGAGCGTTGAAGGTATTGCCTTAGCGCTATGAATCCAAGGTCTACCAAGGAGACAACTATATGCCAGCGTGATATCCATCACGTGGAAGTCTATGTTAAAAATAGTAGGACCAATTTGGATTGGTAGATTGATCTCTCCTACTACTTCTCGTCTTGACTCGTCAAAGGCTCGAACAATTGTATTACTCGGACGCATGTGGGTTCCTTGTACTGTGATCTTGTCGAGTGTGCCTTTAGGCATGACGTTTAAGGATGATCCATTATCCACAAGAACTTTGGAAATGAGGTATTCCTTGCATTTGACAGAGATATGCAAGGGTTTGTTATGATTTGACCCTTCCAAAGGGAGTTCTTCATTGGTGAAGGTAAGATGATTATTGGCTGTAATATTACCAATAATCCCTTAAAACTTGTCTTGGGATATTGCATGCGGAACAAATGATTCATTCAAAACCTTTAACAGTGCATTTCGATGCGGTTGCGAACTCATTATGAGTAATAACAAGGTTATCTTGGCAGGAGTACGATTGAGTTGATCGATGATGGAGTACTCGCTTTGTCTTATGTACTGGAGTAACTCATCTGTCTCCTCCTTGGATTCCTTTTCTTCTTCGGCTTTATTTTTCATTTTATCTTTAGGAATATTATCTTGTAATTCCTTGGGGGAGTATATTCTTCCGCTTCTTGTCATGCCCCCAATACTGGATATGTTGGAGATATCTTGATTGGCTGACGATTCTTCTGAGTATCTCCAAGGTACAACTTTATTTGATTCATAAGGGAAAGGTTGAGGCACGAATAAACGCAAAGGTGTTATTGCCTCTTCCCTTTTATTGATTGGAATAACCAACGGTGCTTGTTTATTATCATCTTTGGGTCTATCGACCGTTGTAGAGATTTTGATGACGAAAGGCTTCTTTTCCATTTATTCTGATTTGTGGAAAGCACATCAATTAATCCTTTCTTTTTATTATCTTTATTATTAAAATGAGGAGGGATGTATGAATGTATGCAACTTATAAATGCAATAGACAAGTTTAAGGAAAAAAAACTTGTTATTTCAACTAGAAAGTGTTTATCCTTCTATACAATGCTTTGAAGCAAGTGTTGACAGAAACGGAGAAGCTTGAAGAATCCTATGGGTAAATTAGGCTTTCTTCGTAATTCGTCTTCAGCTGTTCTCACATGGTTTCTGAGTGTCTTGATTTGCTCATGTACCACCTGGCTCATATCTTCATTATATCGACGAGCCTCTTTTATCTTTTCTTCTTGATGAACGATCAAGGCATGTTGTTGGTCGGACCTTTCTATTACTTGGTCTCTTTCACGAAGCAATTGACCATATTGAGCTAATCCATCTCTTTCTTTATCATGTAGTTCTTCTAGGTCTTCTCTGTATTTTTCAGCGGTTTCCCACCACTTTTGTGCTTCTGACCGAGTTTCTGCTAGGTCATCCTATATTAACTTGATCGTTTTTGCCTGTTCTGCAAGCGCACTCTCAAGATGTGCTATTTCGTCATTCATGTCCCGGAATAGACTATCTTGTTCAAGCCTTGGAATTTTATATGCTTGTTTGGTCTCTTCTTGATAATCAGCACAATCATTCTTAAGGCGCTCTATTTCATGGTCCTTCTTTTTACATTGCCTTTTTAGACCATCTATTATAAGGGTTGCTTCTTGCTCTCTTTCTTCGAAGGCCCTCAGCTGAGCTTCCATGACTTCAACCCTTTTGTTTAAGGCATTGACCTGCAATTGTAGCTCTTCATTGACTAACGTTGTAGTGATTGTAGCAGATTGTTGGGGTATCCCTCTACTTTTCCTCCATTCTTCATATTCATGGGATGTAGATACCTGAACCTTTCCGAGTTCTTTATCCCCCATGTAGACTGGTCTTTCCCATGCTTTCCGGACAGCGGATACTTCTTCAAAGCTATGGGAATAATGGCATAGACTCAGCCCTCTGAGCTCTTCTTGAGTTGGCACAGTCTGGGTCCTCATGAGTTGTCTCATAGCTATTTTAGGGGAGTAAGCTATACAACCCTTGAGGCCTAGTAGTGGTATGCTCAGGTAATCTCCGCATCGTATAAGGATATAACCGGGTCGGAACCAAGGGCAAACCCATGATACAAGCTCTATGTTCCAATTTTCTAACTCGGTTTTCCACTCTAAAGCTTGACGATGTTGAAGAGGGATCTTTGAAAAACTCCTTAAAGGATCGGGGAATACGCCCATGTGACTTGAAGTGTAAAAGTGAGTGACGCCCCATACGTATAGCAATGAAGTGCAGCATCTAAGTGTTTTCCCCTGTTTCTGTCGGCAGAAGTCTACTGAAAGCAGGGTATCAGCAAGAATTGCAGGTATAGGACTCTTAGAATACATGTCCCAGGCAAAGAATGCATCTATTGCAGCATGATCCACAACATTCACATGAAATGGGAATAATATGATTCCGAACATTGCTAATGCTAGAGTTTTGTTGAAAGTAGACCAATCTTTCTTTTTAGCCAAAGAGATTAAGTGGTCTTCTATTATAGCCATTTTCCAACCTCGGATGTTCCCTTTCCCCTCTAGGGTGGATTGATGAGGAGGCAGTCGTATGATAGTAGCAACCTTACTCATGGCCACATATACTCCTGAATAGATATAGACCCCGACTGACTGAGGTCATCTAACCATGAGTTCATATTCTTCTAAGGTTGGCACTAGGTCAAACTGCGAAAACTCAAAGCAGTGTAGATTGGGATTCCAGAAGTGGACCAACGCTCTAACAAAAATTGGATCGATGCTGATTTTCAGGAGGTCAAGAATTCTTCCATAAGATT
The DNA here is from genome assembly GCA_963425845.1 of Sphenostylis stenocarpa. Classification (NCBI taxonomy): domain Eukaryota; kingdom Viridiplantae; phylum Streptophyta; class Magnoliopsida; order Fabales; family Fabaceae; genus Sphenostylis; species Sphenostylis stenocarpa. The sequence goes on along the minus strand of OY731403.1, from coordinate 67,508,002 downwards.
TCTCGAAATTAGCAATGACCTCTGGCGGCATATATGTACTCAACTGCCTTAACTTCTCTACACGGCATAAAAGGATTTCCACTTTCTTTAACTGTCTATTACCGGATCCCTCCATTATCTAGAAGAAATGAGAAATGCATGATATGAGGATGAATGCATGCATGTAAGTGTTTGTTTTTCTAAGTATTATCATGTTTTATTCCTAATATGATACATGATAGTACTTGGTTTTTTTCTTTGGAAACAAACTATCTATATGGATGTTTATGAGTTTTGATGAAGAGAGTCCTATTTTCTTCTCTTATTATTTTTATGAACAAAGGTTGTATTAATTATAAGACCTTTATCAAGAATTTTTTTATTATAGGAAGTATTTTTATGGCTTTAATTGTTTTTAAATTTTTTATGACCCTTTATCTCTTCTCGTCTGGCCAACGTGGCTACTTAGCTTACAAAGAACCCGAAACCAGGCTAGCTTAATCGAAGACCGTCCGAGATAAAGGTGGTTATCTTATCACTTTTTGATTTTTAGGGTTTTTCATTATTTTGTTGTATGATTACCCTATGCTAATGCATCAATACAAATGCAGCAAACGAATGCACACACAATTCATACACCCACGAGCAAAGCCACGCTTATTTAATCACGAGGTAGGGTTTTCCTGCAGAAACGTGTTTGGTTTAGGTGGTTCTAAACTGTTCTCACCAAGGCCAAAGGTCCCCAAGGTGCCCCCATTATAGGGACCTCTCAATCTCTCAGTCCTTGGGTCATGCACGGAACTCCGTGTCGACATCCTTAGATCAAAAGAAGAGAGTTATCACCTTGAGTTGGTGGTTTCCGACAACGGTTGTAGCCCCGTGTGCCAACAAGCCGGTCGTATCTGCCACCCACTCCCTATAGGTATTCACTCTTGCCCCCGGGTATAGAGGGACTGTTGTGTGCAAGGGTTTTTGTGTGCAATTTATATTTCAAACAATTTGCAGAAAATAATCATACAACAATTTATTAAAGCCATATAATAAAACATACGGAAGAAGGGTAAAGGCATAATTTCAAATCTTTACTTAGTTTGAATTTATCCGTCACTAAATGGGATCAACTCTCTAGCTTCCCCAGTGGAGTCGCCATCTGTCGCCGCCGTCCGTTCCGACGTCCAGGGACATCTCGAACGTTTAATGCGAGCGGTCGCGAAAAGATGGTTTAGACTCGCGTTTTTTGTTTAAAGTGTGTTCATTGCTTCCGAGGTGCTCAACAACTGAACTATCCTCTAATAAAAGCAAGGTTTTCGAAAAGGGTTCTTTTGGAGTCGCCACCAATGTTTTGACCATAAACATTGGAAAAGGATAAAAAGGCGTTGATTTTATTAAAAACAAAACTTGGCCATTATAACCAGAGTTAGGTAAGGGAGTTAGTTACGTGTGGGGAAGGTGTTAGCACCCCACAACGCCCCTTTCGGGTTCCCTATGACGGATTAATTCATTTAAGTAGAGATTACAAGAAATTACGCTATTACCCTATTTTATTCGTACAATAAATATGGCTATCTACATGATTTTATTTACATTTTATAAAGCAATAAATAAAGCAGTAAAAGAGAAGAGATTTGAGAAGAACCTCCGTAGCAAGCTTTATAAAGCAACTCTGTTACAATAAGGACGCGTTTCGGCAGTCCCTCGCTCTAAAACGACTCTCCTCACGACAAAACTCGACTCGACTAAAATTTTCTAGAAGAATCGAATGCCGAAATCTAATTCCTTAACTGATTGTTACCTATATCAGGCAATCAGAAAGATCATTCGAAAGAGGGAGAGAAGTAGACAAGTGCTCTGAGTTGTCTGGAGTGTCTGAGGTGTGAAAAAGTGCCAAATGAGCCTCCTATTTATAGTTTTCGCTGCCTGGCACATCTGGGACGGCCGTCTGGGGTGGGACGGCCGTCCCACTTGAATTTTTAACACAGAGCCTGCGCCCCTGGGAAGTGGGACGGCCGTCCCACATGTGGGACGCGCGTCCCACTTGTCCCAGGATAGTTGGGACGGTCGTCCCAACTCTGGGACAGTGGTCTCGACTTGTTTTGTCCAATTTTTGTGTTCTGGGACCCTGGGAAGCTTTCCTTGCTATTTTTGGACATTGTTTGATGCCGATAGATGTCCCCTGAAGCTTTATATTTATATGGGAAGTCTTTTTTACCCTTATTGAGATGCCGGACGAACTTTTATCTTTGTTTATAGGAGGTCTCTTTGGCCTTTGTCGAGGAATTGGATGAACTCCGTGTGATTGTAGGAGGTCTTCTTGGTGTTTATTGATAAGCTGGGCGATCTTTATCTTCGTGTGATGTTTCCCTAGCTTTTATTGAGAGGCCGGGCAAAATTAGGGGTCTATAGGGATAAACTCTCTAGCTTCCCCAGTGAAGTCGCCATCTATCACCGCCGTCAAAAGAGGCGGTCGGAGCGACGCGATGGTTTTTATATGACTCGCATTTTCTTTGAAAGAAACGGTTCAACGCCTTTAGGCCGTCCGATAATCGGGCTAGACCTAAAGGTGAGGTTTTCGAATAGGTTTGAGGAGTCGCCATTAGTGTTTTAACCTTAAACACTGAAAAAGGTAAAAAAGAAAAAGGCAGTGGTTTTAGAAAAAACCAACTTTGGCCATTACAACCAGAGTCGGGTAAGGGAGTTAGTTACGTGTGGGGAAGGTGTTAGCACCCCCACAACGCCCCTTTCGGGTTCCCTATGATGGACTAACTTAGAAAATAAACACTTAAAGAAATTACATTTTTACCCTATTATTTGATCTACTTGCAGAATTTAAATATCTACATGACTCTATTATCTAATGCACACAAAGAAAGCGATAAAGAAAGCAATAAAAGAAACAGAGAATAGAGAAGGAACCTCCGAAACGAGCTCTATATTAATTCTTCTAAAATGTGAGGATGCTTTTTGGCAGTCCCCGCACTCTACAAGCACTCTCCTCCCACAAAATAAAGACAAATCACTCTACCGAGGGCCGGATGCCTCAAAAAGAGACTTCCTTAACTGATTTCAACCTTAACGGAAATCGGAAAGCTCCCTCGAACCCCGGAATAATGCTCAGGGTCACTCTCAAGTGCCAAAAGGCTTCTAAGAGAGTGGAGGAGTGGAAAAGTTGTGAAAATTTGGAGGAATGAGACCCCTATTTATAGGGATTCGGGCCTGGAAAAGGTGGACGACCGTCTGGACAAAGCAGACGGCCGTCCAGGGCAAAAAGTGGCCATGGACGACCGTCCATGTAGTGTGGATGGTTGTACATGGAAACTGTTTGCCATGGACGGCCGTCTGCCTGCTCTGGATGGCCATCCGCCTGTTCTGGACAGCCATCTACTGTCTCTGGCGGATTTCCCAATTTTTAATGCCTCTAAAAACCCTTCCTATCCTAAATGGAACCTAGAACAAGCTACTAGGGACTTGATAAAGTCTTAACCATCTTCGGAATGGGCGATCTTTGGCTTTATTAAGGGTCTGTGCAAGATTTGGGGTCTACAGTTACCTTAATTAATTAGTTTTAGAATGTGCAATATTCTGCTCAGATTTCAAAGAAATTTAGTCAAATAAAAACAAAGCAGGTTTTGCACGAATTGAGCTCACACTGATGAACATGTAAAATGACAAAGGTTAAGATGGTGAACACGTGTGGAGAGAAAACCTTTATTGTGAGAGTTGCTTATAATACAACCAATAATTCACTTTGCCCAAGAAACAAAAAGAAAAACTTAACGGTGTTTGTAGTAAGTAAAATTTTATTAATTAAAGTTTTTTGCCCAAGAAATAGAAGTGCAACAACATTATACCTGTGGGTTAGGGCAGCAATGGAGGTGCGCACCAGAGAGAGAGAGAGAGCAGCGTTGAGGTGGAGGCTGCGGTGGGGGTGGAGGTTGTAGTGGGGTGGAGGCTACAATGATTGGCGTCGCAGAAGGGGTTAGGGCTGCCGGTGAGTGGCTAGGGTGAGGTCGCGAGTCATTGGCAGTGGGGGTGGAGGTTGCAGTGGTGTAATCATGCGCTCTACGGTGCGCGGTGGCGAGGTGAGGGAGGGCGTTAGGAGAGTGAAAATGAGGGTGAGACAAGGGGGAGCGTGGTGCGACTTTGGCTAACTAGGAGGGTGGTTGGTGGTGGCCGTGAAAGGGATGGTCATGAGAGAGATGGTCGCGAAAGTGAAGAGCAAATGATGAGGAGATACAAAAATCCCTTGCAGATGTATCCTTTTCAAATCGTAAAATTGGGTTTTCAATGTCGGTTATACCCATAACTGACGTTGAAATACCTTGCAAAAGGGTTTTCAATGTCGGTTGTGGGTATAACTGACGTCAAAAGCCTACTTTCCACGTCGAGTATACTAAAATGACGTAGAATGTGTCAAAACGGTCCAAGCAGAAGATGATATCCTGATCAGTGGACCGTCTACTCAACCTTATGTGGATGCGCCAGAAGAGGCCCTTGAAACATCTTTTCAAGTGCTTGAAATCACCAATGTAGAAAGACTTCCCGGTAATATGAAGGTAACCCGCATGATGGTGAAGCATGGTTACCATCCTGGTCAAGGACTCGGGGTAGACTCCCAAGGAATGAAGGAGCCCCCGGAATTTAAAGACAATCCTTTAAAGCATGACCTAAGATACCCTGCAAAGGGCCGAGCTGAAAAGAGAAAAGGGAAGTCTCCCCTTCGCACACTCAAGCAGATTTTTCAAAGCAGAGGGATAGAAGCATCAAGAGCAACCCTAGTCATTAGGAGTTCTTTTTCCTTTCTTAAGGGGTGTAAACCCAATGATTGTTAGAGATTATCCCCCGGGGCTAGCCCGACCCCCGAGCATCTTTTGGGCACATATTCCCCTATTAATTAATAAAGAATACATTTCTTACCATTTACTTCTTTTCTTGCTATTCATGACTAGAACTCGTAATAACCATATTTAAGCAAACGTTTTTTAAAAGTGCGTCGAAATAATCAAGAGACGGCATCGCAATAATAATTAAGTTGATTGACTAGAAACACAGAATAAGGTTTTACCTCATCATAATAAAACCGTGTTTCACCAATATTGTGTAAAAAGAAAATAAATCAAAAGAAGCCCATAGAAGCCAAAGGCAAAAAAAAAAGAGGGCAAAATACCCGGTAGGAAACCCACCAAGGGGGCTACGCAAAATTAGGGTCAACCCACTAGGAAACCCAAACAACAATAAAGGGTAGCCTAGGTAGAAGTTAGGGTTACAAAATAAGGTCCGCTAGGATTCCTAAAACAATGAAAAAGGAACCTAGACAAAAGTTAGGACCAAAACACAGTATCCTAGTCTGAAAACCCAAAGGGCAATTTGGGGAGTCAATCTGCCATAGAAAACGATAGAAATGGGCTAAGACGCAAATCCTCAAAGCAAAATGTTTGTTTAACATCAACTTAAACAATCTGACCAACCTTGGCTAGCCATTCTTATAAAATCCCTTTTGAATAAAAATAAAAATTCAATCGTCTAAAACACAAGCCTTTGAATAAATTATCCTCTTACTTCTCTTCTCTTGACCCTTATCATAACATTCTGATAATTAGTGGGGGAATATGAAGACATATAATCAATAAAAGGATTGAAATCTCTAGAGGAAGGAAAAAATGCACCGACATGGCAAGATTGCTCCTCAAACCAACAGTTATTCTTCGGTCATATTAAGTCCGAAATGGTACAAACAAAGTACAGCCAGAAAATGACATCAGAATGACCTCGTCTTCAAAAGACATACCAGTTAATCCTTCTGAAAAATCAACGAAATAGCATTATAGGACATGAAACATGAAAACATTGCATGCATAGATGTTTTTGAACAAGGTCCTATATTCTCCTACAAAAAAAAAACCTTCGAAAAGTGAGACCGCTGTCTTGCCATTCATCAATGACGAGAGCACCATCTCGTTTAGCAAGACCGTCGTCTCACCATTCGCTGAAAGCGAGACCGCCTTCTCGTTTGGCAAGATCGTCGTCTCGCCATTTGCTAAAAGCGAGACTGCCTTCTCGCTTGGTGAGACAACCATCTTGCCACATTGCAATTGGCGAGACCGCCGTCTTGACATTCCAGACGGCAATCCCGAACTTCAAAAATTTGAGACCACCGTCCCGAATCCCAGACAGCGGTCCCGACCAAAAACAAATTTTTCTATATAAAGGGGGCTTTTGGGTCAGTTCAAAGCACTCCATTCCTGCATCTTCACATACATTCTCATACATCGTTGATTGTCTTTGCCCAAAAATCCAACAAGGAGAATCTTCCAAGCCCCAAAAGAGAGGTCGGGGGCCTGGCCCGAGCACATCCGCACCACAGGCTCCTCTAGATCCTACCCAGCTCACGTCGCAGCACCAGGCCAAGCTAGAACACATCAGAGGCTACTCTTGGCACCCCATGCTGAGATTAGACTACGGTATCCTGGCCGAGTTCGGTTGGGAAGAGGATGTGAGGGGTTACATCCAGAGCATTAGGTGGGGCTTCCTCCTCCAGGCCCCTCCAACCCGCATTTACAAGCAAGTCATGATGGAGTTCCTCACCTCCGTCTCCATCATGATGATTGACATGCCCACGATATTCCCGGGTGTCCCTCCTGCGAGGATGGTCTCGTACTACATGAACGGGACCTACCGGATGATGACGTTTGACGAGTTCAACGTTGCCATAGGCTTCATCCAGTTCGCGGACACTCTAACGCCGGAATATCAGGGAGCCATCTGTGAGCGGCCAGCTGCCCTCACAACCGGTGAGATATGGGAGGATCTCACCGGGTCACAAATTCTACCGGCCCTGATGAAAGGGTCAGCGTTCAGACCTCCTCTCCGCATTTGCCACAAGCTGCTGGCAAGGACGATCCATGTGCGGAAGGAAAGTCAGGGGAAGATCACTCAGCTTGACCTCTTCGTGCTGCACTGCATGCTACATGGACGCCGGTGTAACCCTGGCTACTTCTTCCTGAGGGCTCTGAAGGACTTCGGGAGCCGCCACGTCGAAACCATCCTCATGGGTCCTCTCATAACCCTGCTGGCCGAGAGATAAGGGTGCTCCGGCAGGGAGGACATTCCCTCCATCCTCCGACCTAAGTACATCAGCGGGTCCATGCTCATCAGTGGGTCCATGCTCATCAGCATAGGGATTCTTATCAAGCAAGGGTCCCAGGTGGTCCTCCACCCTGCGCTCGCCATGACCCTAGACATCCAGGATCTGGATGCAGCATAGGAGCTCCCAATCCCCCCAGAGTTTGAGCAGCAACAACAACAACAGTACAGGGATGATTTTCCTGGCGTCCACCATCACATGGATGACATTCGCCAGAAGCTGGACCAGATGTCCCTGAGGTAGGATGTCTTCGAGACGTGGTTCGAGACCATCAACTAGAGGCAAGAGGGAATGATTCAGGGCCTGGATACGATAAGCCAGAACGTGCTCGGCATGATCCAAAGCCAGGAAGAATTTCAGAGACACATGTTTCAACAATTTCCTCCTCCTGAGCCGTCTTCAAACTCGCAGTCGAGCCCGTTGCCGCCGTAGGAGATATCATTGTATATGTAATCATTATACAAATTTTATCATATATATAAATAAAATCTTTTGGGTAAAGTTGTTTGTCTTTATTCTCTTCCGAAAAGAAAAAGCTAGCGTAATAAAAAGAGACTAAAAAGTAAAAAGGCTTACGCGCTATCCTGGGAAAAAGCCAAAATCCAAAAATCGTGAGAAAAAAGAATAAACCGCGGAAAAAGGAGAGATTAATCCCAAAGCATTAGTCATTATTCTCCCAACAAAGAGAATTAAGGCAGACAAGCAAATACACCCACCTGCTTAGAGGCGTTACCCAAAATTACCAGAAATCCCCGACAACCAACAAAGTCGGATGACCACTACCAAAAACTCAAAAAACCAAGAATCCCAGCAATCAACAAGCTGGATGGCCATCAGGAAAAGCCAAAAAAAACAAAGAATCCCCGGCGCACCAGAAGACTTTACCAGAAAAAGTCAAAAACATTTACCAAAATGGAAACACTCCTCATGGAATCAGCGCATGAGCTAGAGCAATAAGCCGCCACCACCACTTTGGGACAAGGAAGGTCTCGAAGACAAAGACCTGCACACATGCAAAATCGGCGCATGAGCTAGAGCAATAAGCCACCACTACCACTTTGGGACAAGGAAGGTCCCGAAGACAAAGACCTGCACACAGGCAAGACCTACGCATGAGCCAGAGTACTAAGTCGCAACCAGTCCTACAAAGTGGACTGCACCATCCAGATGAGGGGTTCATACTCATCCAGTCCGACAATGGTGGACTGCAAACTCTTCCAGCCAGATGAGGGGTTCGTACTCATCCAGTCCTACAATAGTGGACTGCACCAAACGGATGGGGGTTTATACTCATCAACCGAGGGGTCGGCTACCGCAAGAAGGAGCATTCGGAGGTTCTACCATTTGTCAACTAAAGGGTCCAGCTACCGCAAGAAGGAGTGTAGACCCCAAATCTTGCCCGACCTCCAAATAAAGAGTAGAAGACCTCCTATTCGAAGATGGACGAAGCCTAACAAGCCACTAGGAGAGACTATTAGGCCCCATACTAGGATAGGAAGGATTTTCGGCACAAAAATAAGGTTTCTCGCCTTTTTGGAGACGAGACTGCCGTCTCGAAATCCAGACCGCCGTCTCGCCTCATGCAAATGGCGAGACGGCGGTCTCGCTTTCCTAGACGGCGGTCTAGACGGCGGTCTCGCTTTCCTAGACGGCGGTCTCGGCACCTGCAAAGGACAAGACGGCGGTCTCGTTTGGCGAGACGACGGTCTCAACCCTGTCAGACGAGAACGACGGTCTCGCCACTATCAGGCGCGAAAACCTATAAATAGGGGCTCCCTCCCCTCATTTCCACACATCACACAGCATTCTCTCCTCCTTCTCTCTAGGATTTCTCTCTCTAAAATCCCTCCGACGCATTTCCGGAGCTTCTGAGTGTCTTTAGAGTGATTTCTGAGCGTTTCGAGAGGTTTCCGGCGCTGTAGAGTGAAGGGTTGCCACAAAGCACCCTCTTTTTTTAAAGAGAATTAATAGAAGAAGCGTGGTTCAGAGGTTTACATTCTCCCTCTCCACTTTTACCGCTTTATTTAAATTACGCAATAGATAGGGCCATGAAGTCATAATATTTTAATTCCGCAAATAAAAGGGAAAAAGCGTGTTTTTCCGGTTTATTTATTAACAAAATAGTTGGCCTGTCATAGGGAACCGGAAAGGGGCGTCGTAAAGGAACTAACACTTCCTTTACACGTAACTAACTCCCTTACCCAACTCTGGTTCTAATGACCAAAGTTGGTTTTTCGAAAACCAACGCCTTTTAAACTCCTTTTCCGATGTTTCCGGTAAAAACATCGGTGGCGACTCCACAGAACCCTTCAAAAATTAGTCCTTGGGTTAGCCCGGTTATCGGACAACCCAAAGACGCCCTTTCGAAAACCTCGCCCCTAGGTTAGCCCGGTTATCGGACAACCTAAAGGCGTTGTAACCACCCATAAAAAACGCGAAAAACAAGAGGGTCGAAACCATCGCGTCGCTCCGACCGCCTCTCTTTTTTACGGCGGCGACAGATGGCGACTCCACTGGGGAAGCCTCGAGAGTTGATCCAATTTAGTGATGGGCCAACTTAAAAATAAATAAACCAATAAAATAATGCTTTTGCCCTTAACTTGTATTATAACATGTTTTACGGTTTGGCTTTAATAACTGTTGCTTGTGTATACTTACGCAATTGTGTGAAATACAAACTGTACACAAACCCTTGCACACTACAGTTCCCTCTATACCCGGGGGCAAGTGAGAAATCCATAGGGAGTGGGTGGCAGGTACGGTTTGCTGTAGTGAGGGCCTTGAGCCCACCAGTGTGATCGGAAACCACCACTCAAGGTGATAACCTTCCTCTTTTGGCAACAAGACTGACTATGGCCTTAGTGCTAAGCATGGTCGGACGGCTGGAGAGTGGGGACTCTATAATGGGGGCACCTTGGGGGCCTTAGCCTGGTGAGAACAGTTAGAACCAACCCTCGCCAATGCACTTTTCTGCAGGAAAACCCTACCTCGTGATAAAAACGAATTCTCGCATGTTCGCGGATGACCGAATTGTGTGCGCATATGTTTGTTGCATTTGTTTGTTGCATAGCATAAACAAACAACAAAACAAAAAACACAAAAAAAAATATATCTTTCCAAATAAACACCCTTATCTCGGACAGTCTGCCTTTTAGCTAGCCTGGTTTCAGGTTCTTTGTAAGCTAAGTAGCCACGCAGTTCCGACAAAAGAGATAAGGGATGCTAAATATTTTTCGCATAAAGCCATATTTTTATCTCAGACAGTCTGCCTTTTAGCTAGCCTGGTTTCAGGTTCTTTGCAAGCTAAGTAGCCACGCAGTTCCGACAGAAGAGATAAAAGGCTATAAGCAAATAAATATCAAATAAAAATCAAAATAAAATTTGTTTCCATAAGTAAGACCTGGTCCAAAAATATTACACTCATAAAGCATTCATATAGATTATTCTTCAAAAAATATACACAATTAGCATACATCATGTAGAAAAACATGATAAATAGGAAAATAAAAACACTCACAAATAAGCATCCTTTTCATCAAACATGCATTTTGGTTTTAGAAATGGAGGGGACTAGTAGACAGCCAAAGAAGGTGGATATTCCCCGTTTCCATACTGAGAGGTTGGAACGGCTGAGCGCGGCAATGCCATCAGAGGTCCGCGCCAACTTTGAAAAATCCTATGGACGGATTTTGGACTTGTTGAAGATTTGTGTCGATCAGGTGTTCCTCAGGGCACTAATCCACTTCTGGAATTACAATCTGCGATGTTTCGAATTGCCGCAGTTCGACATGGTGCCCACCCTAGAGGAGTATGAGACCATGTTAAAATGGCCCAAATCAGCCGGGGTCCATGTCTGCCACGAGGCATACACTCCTGCAGCACCAGTCGCTGCCCTTATTCAACTACCATTCTGGCAGAGTACCCTGATAAGGAAGGGGAACGCCCAGGGTTGGAAAGTATCAATGTTAGAAGACCACCTGTCCTATCTGGCTGAAAGGGCAGAGTGGGTCGCCTTCAACAAAACCCTGGCCCTTATCATTTTTGGAACGATCTTGTTCCCCTTCCACTTCGACATAGTAGATCAGGCCATCATGGACGCCTTCTTCACCTGGGACGTAAACTCAAAGAGTCCCCTGCCTGCAATCCTTGCCGACACCTTGCTCTCGGTGGAATTCTGCCACCAGAAGCAAGGAAAAACACTTCGCTACTGCTCTTCATTACTATTTGTGTGGAGCGCCACGCACCTTTACGCCTCCAGCCACATGGGGATATTCCCCGAACCTTTAAGGAGCTTCTCCAAGATCCCCCTCCAACAACGCCTGACTTCAGAATGGAGGGACGAGTGGGAACGAAAGGAGGCCAACAGTTTATCCTGGGTCTGCCCTTGGTTCCAACCCGACCCAGTTCTCATCAGATGCGGGGACTATCCGAGCGTACCCTTGATAGGGCTCAGGGGTTGCATAGCCTACTCACCTAGAGTAGTTATGAGGCAGCTAATGAGGACCCAAACTACTATCTCTCGGGGAGAACTCGGAGGACTGTGTTTCTTTGGAGACCCGTGCACAATCGCCAACTCACTAGCTGTGAGGAAAGCATGGGAGAGACCAGTCTATATGGGGGACAGAGAGCTAGGAAAAGCTCGGGTGGCTGTCACCAGTGACTACGAGGCGTGGAGAAAGAAAAGAGGGATGACTCAACCATCCACCACACCCACTACAAGCGCCAATAATGAAGAGCTGCAGGCTCAAATTGATGCCTTGACCCAGAGGATGGAAATCATGGGAGCCCAGATGAGGGCCCTTGAGGAAAGAGAGCAAGCATCCATCCTCACAATTGACGGTCTGCAAAGGCAAGGCAAGAAAAAGGATCATGAAATAGAGCGCCTCAAGGACCAGTGTGCTGACTCCAACGAGCAAGCTATCTGAGCATCCAAAACTGCCAGAACCAGTTCGGATAGCCGACTTCAAGAAATAATCGCCAAGTCAGCACGCCTTGAGGCCGAATCATCAAAACAGGCTCAAACGATCAAGGAGTTGTATCAAGAGCTCACCAAGACTCGGTCAGACATACGCCAAGAGCGAGAGGCCAACCGGAGACTCAACAGAAGTCTCGCTGAGCTACGCTGCAAAGAGAAAGACGGGCTAGCTCAGTACAGCCAGCTACTGCAAGAGAAAGACCAAGCCGTTGAAAAGCTCGATGAACTACAAGCCTTGGTCGTTCATCAAGAGACGAAGATCAAAGAGGCTCAGAAGTATAGTGAAGATATGAGCCAGGCGGTCCAAAAACAGAGCGAAGCACATGCTCGTCACGTCCGGGAAGCTGAGAGAGAACTACAGAGGGACCAAGACCCTCCTGTGGGTTTCTTTAAAGTTTTCCGCTTTTGCCAAAAGTTGCTTCGCAGTATAGAATAGGGGAATGTACACCTTCTGTCGAATAAATAAAATCTTCTTTATTCAAATGACTGTCTACTTGCATTCATAAACATTCATTTGCATATTTAATTTCCCCTCCTTCACACTTAATAAATAAGATAATAAAAAGGAAGGATTAACTGACACGTCTTCTAAATCAGAAGAATGGAGAGAAAGTCACTCCTAATAAAGCTTACCCCAACGGTCGACTCACCGCAAGAGGAAAATAAGTCTCGGCTGTTGGTCCTCAAGAACAAAGAAGAGGGGGCAAGGCGCCAGTGCGAATATTTATGCCACGTCCTTTCCCCTACGAATCGAATAAAGCTGTACCGTGGAGATATGGAGAATCTCCACCAATAAAAGAAGAAATAACAAATATAGTCGGCATTGGGGGCATGACTAGAAGTGGAAGAGTCTACTCCCCCAAGGACACACAGGCAGAGGTCCTCAAAAATAAAGGAAAAAATAAGAAGACCGAAGAAGAAAAAGAAAATAAGGAATCCAAGGAGGAGACAGAGGAATTACTCCAATTTATAAGGCAAAGCGAGTATTCCATTATAGACCAGCTCAATCGCACACCTGCAAAGATAACATTATTATCTTTAATATTGAGCTCGGATCCGCATAGAAACGCCCTGCTGAAGGTCTTGAGCGAGGCTCATGTACCTCATACAATATCCCAAGAAAAGGTTGAGAGGATCGTTGGTCACATCCCAGCAAGCGATCACCTCACCTTCACAAAGGAAGAACTCCCCCTCGAGGGGTCAAACCATAACAAGCCCTTGCACATCTCAATCAAGTGCAAGGAATACCTCATCGCCAAAGTTCTTGTGGATAACGGGTCATCCTTGAACGTGAAGCCCAAGTGCACACTAGACAAGCTGACTATCCAAGGGACCCGTCTGCGCCCAAGCAACACCATCGTTCGAGCCTTCGACGGATCTAAACGAGAAGTAGTGGGAGAGTTTAACTTGCCAATTCAAGTTGGACCCACTATCTTCGATGTCGATTTCCATGTCATGGATATTACTCCAACATATAGTTGTCTCCTCGGCAGGCCTTGGATTCATGACGCTAAGGCAGTACCTTCAACGCTCCACCAGAAAGTCAAGTTCATAGTGGACGACAAATTGGTCACGGTCCAAGCAGAAGACGATATCCTGATCAGTGGACCGTCCACCCAACCTTATGTGGATGCGGCTGAAGAGGCCCTTAAAACATCTTTTCAAGCGCTCGAAATTGCCAACATAGAGCGACTTCCCAAAAATACAAAGGTAGCCTGCATGATGTTAAAGCATGGTTACCATCCTGGCCAAGGACTGGGGGGAGATTCCCAAGGCATGAGGGAACCCCCAGAATTCAAAGATAATCCCCGCAAGTATGGCCTAGGATATGACCCTACTAAGGGCCAGGCGGAAAGAAGAAAAGGGAAGTCTCCCCTCCGCACACTCAAGCAAATTTTTCGAAGTGGAGGGGTGCAAGCGTCAAGAGCCACCTTAGTCATTAGGAAATCTTTTTCTTCGTTTAAGGGATGTAAACCCTAGGATTGTTAGAGATTATCCCCCGGGGCTAGCCCGACCCCCGGGCATTTCAGGGCACATATTCCCTTATTAATTAATAAAGAATGATTCTTACTATATGCTTCTCTTCTTTCTATTTCTGACTAGACCTCATGAATAACCCTGTCTAAGTAAACGAAAAAAGAAGAAGAATAAAAAGCGCATTCAAATAATCAACATTCACCATTGCTATCATCATCAAGCTAGTTGATTAGAAGCACATAAAAATAAGACTTCACCTCATCCATAAAGAAAGTCATGCTTCGCCAATATTGTGAACAAAAATAAATACACAAAAAAAAAGAGAGAGAAAAGCCCAGAGAAGCCAAAGGCCAAAGAAAAGGGCAAATTACCCGGTAGGAAACCCACTAAGGGGCCTACGCAAAAGATAAGGTCGACCCGGTAGGATACCCGAACAACAATAAAGGGTAGCCTAGGCAAAAGTTAGGGTTACAAAATAAGGTCTGCTAGGATTCTCCAAAAATTACAAAAAGAGGGAACCTAGACAAAAGTTAGGGCCAAGCACAATATCCTAGTTCGAAAACCCAAAGGGCGATCTAGGGAAATCAGCTAGCCATTAAAAAGCAATAGGAATAAAACCAAAAAGCGCAAAGACAAAAGGAAAGGAAACTGTTTGCTTAGACAAAAGCTTAAACACCTAGGCCTAACCCTAGCCAACCATGCTTACAAAAACTCTATCAATAAAAATTAACCCTCTAAAACACAAGTCATTGAAATTTGCCTCTTTGTTTCTTTTCTCTTGACCCTCACATCAATATTCTAATAATTAATTTGGGAATATGGAGGCATATAGTCAACAAGAGGATTGAAATCCCTAAAGCGAGGAAAAAGGGGCACTACATGACAAAGAGTGTGCTGCAAAAGAAAAAAAGAAGAAAAAAAAAAGGGAAAAGAGGAAGAAAAGAAGAAAAACAAAATGACTCTTCGGTCACAAAAAGTCCGGCATGGTACAGCAAGTACGAAAGCACAGATCAGAGGGCACTCGGCACTACAAGACACGTCGGTTAAATCCTTCTGAAAATTTAATCAAAATAGGCATTATAGGACATCAAACATGAAAACATTGCATGCATAAAAATGTTTTTGAACCAGGTCCTATTTTCTCTTCAAAAAAAAAAAAAACCCAGAAATTTAAGACCGCCGTCTGGGTCGTCCAGACCGCCGTCTCGGTCCCCCGGCAAGACGAGAACGTCGTCTCGACCAACGAGACCGTCGTCTCGACTTAGCCAAAATTGAGACCGCCGTCTCGATGACCCAGACCGCCGTCTCGGCTTGAAAGAAACTCGAGACCGCCGTCTCGCCTTCCCAGACGACGGTCTCGAACTGGAAAAATTTGCTATATATAGGGTGCGCTTGGGGGGTTCTTGACAACTCTCCTTGCCTCCAAAACCTCCATTTCTCAGATTTTGCACTCCCAAGCACCCCCCTAGTCAACATGTTTGGTAGAAGCGCCTCCAGAAAGAGAAGGAGCACTGCCGGTGCCAGCAGTTCTGCGGCACCGCCACCCCAGGATCCCTCTCAGTTGTCGCCACAGCACCAGGCCCACCTCGACAACATCCGGACTTATCCGTGGCACCCGATGCTCAGACTTGACTTCAGCATCCTGGCTGAATTTGGGTGGGAGGATGACGTTCGAGCCCACATAGACAACATCGGGTGGGGCTTTCTGCTGCAACCACCACCTACACATGTGTACCCACAAGCGGTACTGGAATTCTTGGCCTCTGTCTCCTACTCCGAGGTCCCCTCCACGGTCCCGGGCCTGCAGCCCACTAAGATGGTGACCTATTTCATGGGTGGAAGATACCAGACCACCACCCTCGATGAGTTCAACATGGCCATCGGGTTCGTCCGGCCCGAGGACACAATGACCCAAGGATACCGTGAGGCCATCTGCTCCCGGCCCACCAACCTCACTGCCACCGAAATGTGGCATGAGCTCACAGGAGCCACCCGCTGCCCACGCTGATGAGGGGCTCCGCGCTTCCCCCAGCACTCTGCATCTGCCACAAGTTGCTGGCAGGGACCATTCATGGAAGGAAAGAGAGTCAGGGTAACGTATCCCTCCCTGACCTCTTCGTACTTTATTGCATGATCCAGAAGCGGTGCTGCAACCCCGACTACTTCTTCCTGAGAGCCCTCAAGGACTTCGGGAACAGATCAGCGGGGGCCGTCCTCGTGGCTCCTCTTATCACTCCCCTGGCAGAAAGATGGGGGTGCCTTGGCCGGGAAGAGCTGGCCTCCAACTTGCGTCCCGAGTCCATCAACGGGTCAGTCCTGGTCAGCATGGGAATGCTGATACGTCGAGGGACCCAGTTGGCCCTCCATCCCACTCTGGATTTCGCACTAGATCTCCAGGGGCTCGTGGCGATGCAAGATATCCCCACGCCTCCTGAATTCCAGCAGCAGTAGTAGCAACAGCAACAACCACCACCGTACACGGACGATTTCGCTGGCATGAACCGCAACATGAACGATCTGCGCCGGCAGTTCGACCAAATGACGGTGCGGCAAGAAGCCTACCACACTCAGAAAGAGGAGATGTATCAGCATCAGCAGGTGATGCGGCAGGAATGGACAACATTCCAACAAGAGTACCGCGACGAAGTTCGAGAGCAAGCGGACTTCCGGTATCACCTCTACCAGCAATTCGCCCGCGGATCATCTCCAGATGATAGCCCTTAGGGATGTACTTG
Source organism: Sphenostylis stenocarpa (assembly GCA_963425845.1). Classification (NCBI taxonomy): domain Eukaryota; kingdom Viridiplantae; phylum Streptophyta; class Magnoliopsida; order Fabales; family Fabaceae; genus Sphenostylis; species Sphenostylis stenocarpa. Next base: position 67,491,195 of record OY731403.1, on the reverse strand, counting down.
CCTAAATAAAACGTGGTTGTAATAAAAATCCCCTTATAAATAAAATTTTGTTTCATGCATCTCTTTGCCACCTGTTGCAAAGCCAGCGTAACAAAAAAAGCTTAAAAAGGAAAAAGGCATACGCTCAATAAGAAAAGCCAAAATCCGAAATCGCGAGAAAAAAGAGATAGAATCGCGAGGAAAAGGCTGGATTAAAGACAAACCACTCACACTTGATCAACAAAACTTTGACTACCAAATCAGAGTCGAACAAAAAACAAGACTCATCCGACTAGTCAGCAAGAGTCGAACAAAAGAATCCCCAACAACCAACAAAGCTGGATGACCCACAAAATCCCCGGCACAACCCGGATGACCATTCAAAAAGGTCCAAGTACATTTACCGACACAGAAATCACTCCCCAAGGAGTTGGCGCATGAGCGATTGAGCAATAAGCCGCCACTACCACCAGTCCTACGCAGTGGACTGTACCAGCCTAATAGGGGGTTCATACCTATCAACCAGCACACAAGAAGTGCCTGACCGGTGCATGGGCCACCTGAACAGTAAGCCGCCACTACCACCAGTCCTACACAGCGGACTGTACCAGCCTGATAGGGGGTTTATACCTATCAACCTGCGCACGCGTTGCGCCTGATCTGCGCTCGAGCCGGATCAGTAAGTCGCACTACCACCCTGATGAGGGCTTCATACCCATCCAGTCCCACGCAACGGACTGCAACTACCAACCTGATGGGGGATTCATACCCATCCAGTCCCGCATAACGGACTGCAACTACCAGCCGGATGGGGGGTTTATACCCATCAACCAAAGGATCGGCTACCGTCAGAAGGAGTATCCTGAGGTTTTACCACGTGTCCACCGAAGGGATCGGCTACCATCAGAAAGAGTATCCCGGAAGTGCACGAACACCGAGATTTTCCCTAGAAGATCAACCGCCACAAGACGGGACATCCGAAGGGTAACCGGGCAAGAGGGTCAACTCCTTGACTTTCCTGTCAATCTGTCTGGCACAACAGGCCAACAACCGACTAGTCAAGTAAAGGGGGAGCAGTTGTAGACCCCAAATCTTGCCCGGCCTCCAAATAAAGAGTAGAAGACCTCCTATTCGAAGATGGATGAAGCCTAACAAGCCACTAGGAGAGACTATTAGGCCCCATACTAGGATAGGAAGGATTTTCGGCACAAAAATAAGGTTTCTCGCCTTTTTGGGGACAAGACCGTCGTCTCGAAATCGAGACCGCCGTCTCGCCTCATACAAATGGCGAGACCGCCGTCTCGCCAAACGAGACGGCGGTCTCGCCACCTGCGAATGGCGAGACGGCGGTCTCGCCACTGTCAGGCGCGAACAACGGTCTCGACCCTGTCAGACGAAAACGCCGGTCTCGCCACTGTCAGGCGCGAAAACCTATAAATAGGGGCTCCCTCCCCTCATTTCCACACACCACACAACATTCTCTCCTCCTTCTCTCTAGGATTTCTCTCTCTAGAATCCCTTCGACGCATTTCCGGAGCTTTTGAGTGTCTTTAGAGTGATTTCTGAGCGTTTCGAGAGGTTTCCGGCGCTGTAGAGTGAAGGGTTACCACAAAGCACCCTCTTTTTTTAAAGAGAATTAATAGAAGAAGCGTGCTTCGGAGGTTTACATTCTCCCTCTCCACTTTTACCGCTTTATTTAAATTATGCAATAGATAGGGCCATGTAGTCATAATATTTTAATTTCGCAAATAAAAGGGAAAAAGCGTGTTTTTTCGATTTATTTATTAACAAAATAGATGGCCTGTCATAGGGAACCCGAAAGGGGCGTCGTAAAGGAACTAACACTTCCTTTACACGTAACTAACTCCCTTACCCAACTCTGGTTCTAATGACCAAAGTTGGTTTTTTGAAAACCAACGCCTTTTAAACTCCTTTTCCGATGTTTCCGGTAAAAACATCGATGGCGACTCCACAGAACCCTTCAAAAATTAGTCCTTGGGTTAGCCCGGTTATCGGACAACCTAAAGCCGTTGTAACCACCCATAAAAAACGCGAAAAACAAGAGGGTCAAAACCATCGCGTCACTCCGACCACCTCTCTTTTTGACGGCGGCGACAAGGAGCATCCTGGAGGTTCACACCTTTTTTGTCCAAAGGGGTCAGCTACCGCATGAAGGAGCATCCCGGAGGCACACACATATTTTTCTTCTGGAGGGTCGACTACCGCAAGAAGGAGCATCCGAAGGACAACCAGGCAAGAGGGTTAACTCCTTCACCCTCCAGCTGATCTTTTTGGCATATTGAGCCAATATTCGGCTAGTCAGGTGAAGGGGGGAGCAGCTATAGACCACAAATCTTGCTCGGCCTTAGAATAAAGACTTCCGTTCGAAGATGGGCAAGGCCTAAAAGGTCCCCAGGATAGATCAATAGGCCCAATATTAGAATAGGAAGGATTTTTGTATAGGAAAAATAAGAAATTCCACCTAAAGGGCCGAGACCGCTATCTCGTTTGGCGAGACCGCCGTCTTGCTAATCGCCAATGGCGAGACCGCTGTCTCGTTTGGCGAGACAACCGTCTCACCACTTGCCGAAGGTGAGACCGCTGTCCTATTTGGCGAGACGGCGGTCTTGACCTTGTCAGGCGAGACGGTGGTCCCGACCTAACAAGTGAGGATTTCTATAAAAGGGGGGCGTCCTCATCCTTTTCACAACACAGAGTAACTTTCCCATCTGTAATTTCTTCAAATTATTCTCCTAAGACCCCTCTGAAGCATTTTTGGAGTTTCTTAGTGTTCTTAGTAAGCGTCCTATAGTATTGCAAGAAAGAGTGATCATCACTGTAGAGCGTGGAGGTTGCCAAAAAACACCTTTCTTTTCCAAGAACATTAATACAAAGCTTGCTTCGAAGGTTCCTACATTTCTTATCTTCTTTTACCGCTTTCTTATTACATTTATCTGTGCATTAGCTGTTAGGGCCATGTAGTGAACAATTTAAATTCCGCAAATGAATAAATAATGGTAAAAGTGTAGTTTTAGAGTTCTTTATTTATAAAATAAATGGTCCATCATAGGGAACCCGAAAGGGCGTCGTAGGGAAGTTAATACCTTCCCTACACGTAACTAACTTCCTTACCCAACTCTGGTTATAATGGCCAAAGTCGGTTTTTCTAAACCAACACCTTCTTTTTCTTCCTTTTCCAATGTTTCTGGATAAAACATTGGTGGTGACTCCAGAACCCTCTTCAAAAACCTCGCCTTTAGGTCCAGCCCGGTTATCGGACAACCTAAAGGTGTTGTAACATCACTTTTAAAAATGCAAGTCGAACCAAAACCATTGCATCGCTCTGACCGCCTCTTTTGATGGCGGTGACAAGGGTTAAAGTAGACGAAATTATATTTCTAGCCCTAACATCATATTGAGTTTTTCTATTTTCTTCTGCAGTCCATCTAGAAAATAGTTTAGGCACCTCTTCTCAATTTTCAGTAACTTTTCGAATAAAAGGACCATTTAAAATAGCATCCCAAACACCCCTATCAACAGACTCAAAAAATATTTGCATTCTAACTTTCCAAAAAGGAAAATTTTGCTCCGCAAAATGTGGGGGTCTATTAATAGAAGCACCCTCGGCAAAGGTTTGGTTTTGTTTGGCCATTTTCAAAATTTGAATGACTATCAAAGCAAGCTCTGATGCCACTTGTTAGATCGCGCAGCAGAATATTCGCATTTAGGGACAAAAACCAAGAGGGGGTGAATTGGTTTCTTATAAAAAAAATTAGGGTTTTGAAAATTTTCCCCAAATTTCACCGATAAAAATGCTCGTAATGTAAAGAGATAAGGGAAAGAAGATTACACAGATGATTTATACTGGTTTGGATCAAAAGACCCTACATCCAGTTGTTAATCACTCTAAAAGTTATAACAGATTAAAAATTGAAAAAGATAAGGAATAGAAAACACCTCTCTTGAGTCACACAAGAGATGAACACCTACTTTGAATCCACAAAGGATGAACAACAACTTTTCCTAGAGACGGAACAACACACAATCCACCAAGAAACCCACTTAGTGATTCTTATCGCTTCTAGCTTCAAAAACCCCTTTTTCTTCCCTACACAAAGTCCTTTAGCAATCACAACTCTTAAATTTTGTACGAAAAATGATTGTTATTTTTGCAGAGAGCCTTAGAGAACCTTAAGTATAGAGAATAGGGTCTGGGAAATAATGATTTTCGAAACTTGAAGTACTGGAAAAAGAGATTTCATAAATTGGTCCAAATTTCAAATTCAAAACTCATAACAGACGTAGATAATAGATTATATTAAGTGATAATTGATTATTATAGAGTCATTTTCATAGAGGAGTAAAACTAGACCAGGATAATCGATTATCTGGCTTGATAATCGATTATTCTAGAGCTTTCAAACTGGGATAATCGATTATCAACCCAGATAATCGATTATTCCAATAAGGATTTCAGAAAATATGTTTCAAAGCATGATAATCGATTATCCTGAGTGATAATCAATTATTACAGAGTTGCTTTGATAAAAACTAACTTTCAGAGGATGAATTATGTGTTGGCTATCTTGGACTCTAGTTTTACAGACTCAAAAAGACAAAATAGAGTTATTACAAGTAAATACAAATGATTATTAGTCTTTAAGTCCTTTATTCTTGAATCATCATCAAAATCTTCAAGCATCATATCATTGTATGTTCAATAGATCTTTCTCTAGACAATGTGATTGGGCAAATCAATAAGGGAGTATCCATTAGAAACTCTCTTAGTCAACTCTGTAACCATATGACATTTATTTCTCAAATTGAACCTAAATTTGTAAAGGATGCATTATATGATGAACACTGGATTAATGCCATGCATGATGAACTTAATCAATTTGTAAGAAATGATGTGTGGGAATTAGTTCCTAAAACCAAAGATATCAATAGAATGTGTACTAAGTGGGTATTCAAAAACAAATTAGATGAACACGACATTATTACTAGAAATAAATCTAGGTTAGTAGCCAAGGGATATAATCAATAGGAAGGAATTGATTTTGATAAAACCTTTGCACCCGTAGCTAGACTTGAAGCTGTTAGATTGTTATTAGATTATGCCTTTTTTAGTGGTTTTAGATTACTGCAGATGGATGTCAAGAGTGCCTTTCTAAATGGATTCATCAATGAAGAAGTTTATGTCTCCTAGCCTCTTGGTTTTGAAGACCACAAACATCCTGACCATGTCTACAAGCTGAAAAAGGCTTTTTATGGATTAAAACAGGCCCCTAGAAAATGGTATGAGAGGCTAAGTAATCTGGATATGATATTATTCTAGTGCAGGTTTATGTTGAAGATATCATTTTTGGTTCTACTAATAATGCCTTGTGTAATAAATTTGTTAAAGAAATGCAAAGTGAATTTGAGATGTCTATGATGGGAGAACTGAATTTCTTCCTTGGTCTCCAGGTTAAGCAATTAAAGAATGGTATTTTCCTAAATCAATCTAAATACTATAATGAGTTGTTGAAGAAATTTGATATGCATAATTGCAAAGAATCCTCCACTCCCATGTCTACTAACTATTGTCTAGATGTAGATGAAAAGGGGAAATCTGTTGATCAAACTAAATATAGAGGTTTGATTGGATCTCTTCTATACCTCACTGCTAGTAGGCCTGACATTATGTTTAGTGTTTGCCTTTGTGCTAGATTCCAGGAAAATCCAAAGGAATCTCACTTAACTGCTGCTAAAAGGATTCTCAAGTATCTTAAAGGAACCATCAATATTGGTCTATGGTATCCGGAAGGTACTTCTCTTAAACTTGTTGGATTTTCTGATTCTGACTATTCAGGTTGTAGATTGGATAGGAAAAGTACCTTTGGTACATGTCACTTTCTAGGGAGCAGCCTCATATCATGGCACAACAAAAAATAAGCGTGTGTGGCTCTTTCAACTGCCGAAGCTGAATACATTACATTTGGGAGCTATTGTGCCCAGAGTATCTACCTTAAATAACAATTGAAGGATTATGGGGTGCTTCTCAAGACGGTACATCTGGTTTATGATAATACTAGCGCAATCAATCTGACTAAAAATCCTATTCAACACTTTAGAACTAAGCATATTGAAATTAGACATCACTTTATTAGAGATCATGTTTCTAGGGGTGATTGTGAAACTTTATTCATTGATACTGATAAACAATTGGCTGATCTGTTCACCAAACCACTGCATAGAGATAGACTTAATATGCTTAGAACTGAATTAGGAATTATGGATCTATCTAGTATTGTATAATTGTTTCTCCATTATTGTTCTGTGTTTTTTAACAGATTAATATTATGATTAATCGATTCTTTTTCTAAAAATCTTGAATATTTTTGAATTGTGTTCTTCTAATCGATTAAACTTGAGAAATAATCTGTTAATTTCCTAGTTTTTAGTATCTATTCTTGATTCACTGCCAGATTAATCAATTAAATATGCTTTTAATCGGTTTATTTCATTAAATTTTTCTTGCTCTGCATGTTTTTCTTTTGAATTAATCGATTAAATTTTCGATTTAATCGATTCATTTTGCTTTTGATATCTGCTTCTATCACATTATGTAAAATTAATCAATTATATGGTAAAACTATCGATTAATTTCCTGGGCTTAGTATTGTATGGTTCTGATAATTTACTACAAGTTGAATTAGTTGCATTTACACTACAAAATCCTTTTTACTGCTTCATATACCTTCTTAAATGTGATACCCATCCAATTACATCAGTGATTCACGCTGGCCACTTGTGATTGGAGGTCAAAAAGAGAAGAAATTTTGACTGGTCAATATTAGTTAAAATATTTTAACTGATGCAGGTAAAGCACTAAAATTCTGCACCCATTGTCTCTTCTGTTACTGACGCAGGGAACAAGCTGAGATAACTCACTATACAACAAATTTGACTATTCAAAGTTGTTGAAGAGTTAGAATCCTCCCATTTCTCTTATTCTGGATCATTCCCTAGCTATTCGAAAACCTTGTGTTCACTCTTAGCAAGGTAAACTATTCTCCCGCTACTGTATTTGGCTCACTTCTCAATCACCATGTTCAAGCGCTCCAAATCTGGAAGAAAGAAGTCCAGCAGAGGTGAATCCTCAGCTGCAACTCAAGAAATATCAGGAGGAGGGCTCATTAAAACTTGGTTCAATGGGAACCAAGAGAAAATGGGCTTGTTCATTCATGAAATGAGCAAGAAACAAATCAATATCCCAAAATACTGAAATTCTCTTGGTTGGATGCTGAAGGATTCAAAGGGTTGCAAAAACTACTATAACACCAGAAACTTCAGAGCTTCTTGGAACTCAATGGTAGAATATATCCTGACCTCATCAAAATTTTCTTTACTAACTTGACCTTTGAAGGTTCCACTCTTAAATCTCAAGTCAAAGGAGTGGACATTAAGGTTACTCCCACTATCTGGAACAATGTTGCTGGCCTCAAAAATGAAGGGGTCAAAGTCTCTAAAGGATACACTAATGTTGTAGAAGAGTTCAACAAAGTGTAGTATTTTTGTTTTTGCCTGAAGAATAAGCCTGACTCTGTGAGTTCCTTCAATGCAGGGAAGCTTAAACTTGAAGAAAGGTTGCTTACATTCATAGTGGCCTGACAGCTTACTCCTAGGGGGGCAATCATGTGCTACTGAATGAAGGTGATCTGGTTCTCATGTACTGTATCCACCACGGAATCAAAGTGAACTAGGTATTTGTTGTCAAAGACCATATGCTCAAAGAAAAGAGGCTAAGTGGTTTTAGGTATCGCTATGCTATTTTAATTTCTAAATTTCTCACTCACTTTGGTGTTAATCTAGAAGGGGAACTTTCTGAAGTTGTATGCTCCACAAATGAGATTAACTATTCAATCCTTCATAAAATGGGGTTCCTAAATATTGATGGTGACTGGATCTCAAAAGAGAAAGCGGGCAGAGATCAAGAGGATGACTATACAGAAGAAGAAGAGGAAAAAGAAGAGGACATTGATGCTCCAAGTGCCACTGAACCAAGTCAAGCAAATCCCATGGAAGAAGTTGTGGCTTAGCAATCTCCATTAGACATGATTCCATATGTGGTTCCACCTTATCGTGGCACCCCTCTTTCACAGTTTGAAAGGACTATGTTGCACCAAATGAATGAAATTCAAACTAATCAAAGGCGCCACATGGAGATGACATATGTTATGCAAGCCTGCCAGCATCAGCTTTATGAGGATTCAATTGCCAGGTTCCAACATATTAACAATCAGTTGGATGATATCTACAACAGAATTGGAGACCTCCAATTCAATCAGGGTCCCTAGGATGGTGATGAGTGAAATCTCCTCTTGTCAACTTTATTTTACTTGCGTAATTATTTTTTTGTTGTTTGTTTTGTCTTTTAGGTACCTGAATGTAATCTGTTGAATGTATGTGATCTTTGATGAAGTCAAATAGGGGGAGAAGAGTGATATATCACTATCACTACACACACATCACATAGGCATGACAACGGGATGGGGGCGAGTTTTGCCTCCCCGATCCCCGTCCCCGCTGGGTTTCGAGTTCCCCACCCCGCCACATCTCCGATTTATATTATTTTTAAAAAGATAATTACATTTATAATAAATTAATTTTACTATCTATTTTTATATATAAATAAATATTTATAATTTATAATTATTATTAATTAAATATACCTTTTAATTTATTATATTTATATTAAAATATGTATGTAAAAGAAATATTTAATCATTTTTTATTTATAATATTATTATTATTATAACACTGTATTCAAATATTTGAATTTATAACATTATTATTATAATATTGTATTCAAACATTTGATTATATATATGAGTTAATTCATTTTTAAGTTGTCATTTAAAAATATGAAATATATAGTTTATAAGGAAATATTTAATAAGTTGATTCTTATTCAATTAGTTCGAAGTAATAAAAATTTAAATTATCAATTCTTTTAATCCTTTAAAATATAATTATTTTATGAAGATAAAATTTGATATATGATAAATAAGAATAATAAGATAAAAAAATATGGCATAATAAAACCTAATAAATATAAATTATAAATAAAATAATATTAAGATTTATGTAAAATATTTAGGAAAAGATAAAGAATAAAAAAAAATTAAATTTGTGTTCATCAAATTGGTTGAAAAGATTGAAAAAAAAAACAAATTGATGGGAGATATTAAGGAAATGTGAAAAATTGAAAGGTAAGTGAAAGAATAATGTAATAAATTAATTGATATAAAAGATTAAAAAAGGCAAAAAAATTAAGAAGTGGGTAGAAGAAATTTTTTTTGGTGAAATATAAAAAAAATGACCTTATATGTAATAGAAAAAGAAAAGGAAATACTTTTAAAATATTAATATTTTAAAATTTAAATTTAAATATAAAGTTGGGGGCGGGACGAGGTCGGGGTCGGGGTGGGGATTGCATTACCCATCCCCGCCCCGCCCCCAAATTTTTAAAGCGGGAAAACCCGAACCCGCCCGCCCCCAGTCAACTCGGGTTTTCCCGTCAAACTCGGGGCAGGGACGGGGCGGTCCCTACGGGTATGGGTTTAATTGCTATCCATAACATCACAAACATATGTCTGCTATTTGCTTTTATGCAGGAACAATGGATATATGTCTCCATCAAATAGGGGGAGATTAAAGCACTTGTTGAATTTGATGAAGACATATGAAGTATCATTGTATTCCATTTGTGTGTGTGTGAGTAGATAGGTTATAGGTTCATAATTTAATCTCTTGATACTTGTAATATATCTTGTGATAGTGCCTATAACTACTGCATATCATAGAATTTGTCATACTTCATAAAAAAACCAATTTATTTTAATATGTTAAAAAGTAGTTTTAATCGATTAAAATTGCTTAAAATAGGAAATGTATATGTACAACCGACGTTTTAATCGATTAAGTCGTAAGAAAAATAGATTGAAATGTTCTTGATATTTTTTTATGTTAAGGGTTTCGCAGTTTTAATCCGTTAATTGATAAATCAACAGATTAAATTGTTCTAAGTCATAATTGATGTTTTGAGTACCTTAGGTTTTTTAATCTGTTAAAATGAGTTTTAATCTGTTAAAATGGAGAGCTACCATTTTTTTCTTCTAGTAGTTTTAATTGATTAAAAGCTCGAATTAACCTAGTAAAATAGTTTTAAATGAAATCAATCGATTAAAGCATCATTTTAATCGATTAAAACTGTCAATTTTTCTCTTTTTCTCTATAAATACAGTTTTGATTTCTCTTTTATAACACAATTTGAAAATCGATTAAAGCAATCTTTGAGCTCTAGTATTCTTGTTTTTCTCTAAGCATTCATACACATTCATATAATAAGGTGCTTTGATCAAGATTGTTGAAGGATCTTCAAGAGAGGAAGTTTTGTGTTAGAAAATTTGTTTTTGGACTTCTGCATTACAAAAGCTATTGTCCAGGTTTATCTTTTCCAATACTCTGTATGAATTTTGATTGTGTAGATTGTGTTTGATTCTGCACTGGTTACAGCAACTGGGTTTGGTTGCTAGGTGTTTTTCAATAGTCTATCTTATTGTGTTGCAAGGTAGATCTTGGGGTAGATTGGTTTGTATCTTCACTTGGTTTTAGTGGAACTTGATAGGTTTGTCAAGAACTGAATGTAGCTCTTGGAAAGAGTGAACCAGTATAAAAACTCTTGTGTTGTACTTCTGCATTTTTCTCTTTTCATTCCTGTTTTATATTCTTGCTTTGTTAAAAACCAAATATGCCTAATAAAAGATTGAATAAAGATTACTCATTCTTTCAAAGGAAAAGCATTTATTAAAAAGGTTTCAAAGTTCAATTCACCCCCCTCTTGAACTCAACCATTAATTCTTATAGGTGACATATGCTAAAATGAAATAATGTCTATGAGAAGGACAAAAATGTTTATATCCTTTTTATGATATAGTGAAACCTAAACAACACAATTGTGTGACCTGGGAGATAATTTATCAACACTAGGACTAAAATTATGAATAAAGCATATGGACTCGAAAACTTTAAGTGGTAAGAGATGGAAAGATTCATGAGGAAAAAAAAATAGAATGAGGAATTTTGTTAGCTAAGACCAAAGATGAGATGCAATTAATGACATAACATGTAGTGAAAACAAAATCACCACAGAATCACCGAGGGACCTCATAATGGATTAAAATTTTGCAAGTTATTTCAACAAGATGCCTATTCTTGTGCTCAACCATCCCATTTTGTTGAGGTGTATAAACACATGAAGTTTGATGAAGAATGTCATGACAAACCATAAAATTTTAAAAAGAATTTTAAAGGTACGCATGACCATTATCATTGTGTAAACTTTGAATAGAAATTCCAAATTGATTTTTTACTTTATTGTAAAAGGATTGAAATATAGAAAATATATCAAAACGGTCTTTCATTAAAAATAACCAAGTACATATTGAACAATCATCAATATAAGTAACAAAATACTGAAATTCTAAATTAGACTTAACACAACTTAGTCCCCAAATGTCAAAGTGAACTAAGACAAAAGGTGATGATGAAGCATATTGTGAGACACTACAAGGAAAAAAACTATGACTATGTTCCCTAATTGACATGACTCACAAGACAAACTTGATAAATTGGACAAACTTGGAACAAGTTGCTTCATCTTTGCAAGACTAGGATGACCCAATTGAGCATGAATGAGAGATGGAGAACCCATAATTGTGTCAACATGTGCAGAAGTTCATAAGTGATAAAGACCATGAGACTCACATTTGGTGCCAATCATCTGTCCCGAACTCTGGCTCTGCAAACAAGTAGAGTCTTTGGTAAAAGAAATAATACAATTTAGGGAATGAGTGAGATGATTAATGGATAATAAGTTAATTGCAGACCTAGGGACATAAAGATCATTATCAATAGATAAAGAAGAAAAAAGATTAATAATATTGATACCATGTGATGAGACTCTAGATCCATTAGCCATGGTAACCAAAGGTAAAGAACTTGTAGGATATAAAGAATTAAATAAATATTTGTTACCAGTAATATGGTTTGTGGCACTTGAGTCTAGAACCCAAGGACAAGGGAATTAAAGCAAGTGAGACCAGCAGAATATATACCTATGTGTGCAATAGAAGTAGTGGAATTATGATTCTAATGATATTCATACCATTTGATAAATTCATTGAAAATAGTAGGTTGTCTTGAGATGTCAAATGAAGTAAAACCCACAGTAGACGGTTGTGAGGGAGCAATTTGGACAATTGCAGCAGATCGAAGGGGATGACTATGTAAGGCATAACACCTGTCAATCTTGTGGCCTAGCTTGTGACAATGTTCACACTTGTGACGCCCTATGCTTAGCTTGCAAGGGCGATTGTGATCGTAATGAGATACCAGAGCATAGGACTCATAAACGGAAGTAGGTATACCAACAATTGGTTTACTTGGCACACACAAAATTTGATCACAAACATGTGAATTGTCACAAGGAAATCCATGTAAATCCAATAACATGAAGAACTTTGATCTTTGCTCTAATTCTTGAGAAGGAGTGGCAAAAGGAGGAAATACTTCATTAAAGTCATGACGAACAACATCAACTTTACCTAGATATTCATCCATTTACCATCAAGATGTTCAGGGGCAACAATATTGAGAAGATTTTAACAAACATCATAAAGAAGTTAAGTGTCATTGGTGTAAAATAATTTGACCTATTCCCCAACTTTTGAACATGTTTTAAAGATGAGTGAATAATATATTTCAAAATAATGCATAATTAAACATCAATTTTCAACCAACAGAAAATATCATTGTCATTACTAGTAGTCATACGTTAAGTGAGATGAGTATAGATTGATAGATCTGATATAGTGGTTGCAAAGGAGGCCATAGTGGTAGTCTTCTTTTAGTTTAGACGATGTGATTGGTGGTGTTGTCAATCCTAACAGTGACGATGGTATGGTGACGACGAAAAAAATGAATGGTGATTTCTACAGAAAATCCTATCTCTAGTACCATGTTAAGGTTCCAACATAAAATTAATTGTCAATATATGAAGTAGCCTAACAGATATTTAAACCATACCACGTGACATGAGGCAAACGATGTGGTACTTTTAACATAAAGCATTTATATGTAATTTTGAGGAGTTTGTATATGGGCCCATGATGCATGCATATTGGTTTTTTCGAGCAAAGATGAATCTTGACTAGTTTAGGAGTATTATGATGCTTAATTTTTTAATTAAAGTTTTTTTGTGAGTTGGATCTAACTTCCTATGAGTCTAGGAACTTTTAGAGTTTTTGGAATCAGAGGTTGTAAAATTGAGGTAAGGGTAGCTAGTAGTAAATTCCTTAGCACCCTATAATAGATTATTTAAATTGTGGTGGTGACTTGATCATATTATTTTATTTGTATGGATTTGCATGTGTAGTTGATTTTTATTATATCAAGCATTGTGATTGTATGTGTTGATTTAGATTAAGGATTACGTTGAATACTATGGTAAGATATCTACCTATATTGGGAATATGTAAACATGCTTTAAAAGGAAATTGTGTAATGGAGTCTCATAGGATTATGTTTGGTGTCTCTGTAAACTGCTTTAAGTGTATTTTTACAAGTTCAATATCTACTGATATTGGACTCATATTGAGGAAAGTATTAGGTGGTGAGAGTTGAAGGAGGTCTATATTACCTAGCTTTCTGATGTATGTCATTTTACTCTTTATTTCTTAATCTAAGAGCATTTTCTAAGCCAATTATTTTATTCATAAACCATGCATTTAACATGTTTTCATGTAAAGCATAGCATAATTCAATTTTTCTTAATTTGTTGCATTTTACATAGTTTTAGCATAATAAATAATATACATGCCCACATTGCATATTTCTATTTTTTCTTTTATAGGAGAGGTAATTTGAGATGGACCAAATTGATGGAAAGAAATGTCCAAATTGATGTCATCAAGCTTCACTCTTCTTAGAATCCCAAGTTTGCTTATGTAGCCCACTTGCAAAACGTTACAAATGAAAATTTTGAATCAAGCAAATTAACTGGTGCGGGAATCCAATTTAGTTGAATTAAAGGCCAACAAGAATCAAGAATTAAATGCAAATCAGTACAAAATCACTCAAAATAGGAACGAAATAGATTATTTTCTCCAAATCGATCCCAAAAATTTCTCTTCACAACAACCCAATTTTGCAATTATTTATTTGAGAAATATTTGATTTTATTGTAATTAATTTTAGACTTAATTTCTCTTGTTCAATCCCTTATAAATAGAAGTCTTACAAAAACATACGATCATAATCTCCTAACCTAAGGTGAGAACTGTTGTTTTGTCTCGTCCCCATTTTCTTTTTCGATTCTCATTTCTTAGTTTAGTTTTTAGTTAGGTGAGTCATCTACTCCTACTGCACTTCTAGTTTTCTACTTTATTTATTCAAGTACTCATTTTAATTTCTGCTATTTAATTGTTTAGAATTTTTATTCTAGTACTAATTAATTTTCATTTTCAATTCATTTCTTTTCCAATTCCAATTCTCAATTTAGTTTTAGAGTTATCATTTCCAGAAATTTCAAATTTCATTATTGCACTATTTTATTTTAAAGCAATTCTTGATTCTTGAACTTTTAATTAAAAGTACTTTATTTTAATTTTATAAATTTCAGTTATTTAAATTCTACATCAATTTAATTTTAGCTACTTGCACTGTTTTGTTTCAAAGCAATTTTTATTCTTGCACTTTATTTTGATTTGATAAATTTTAGTTATTTAAATTCTTCTTCCATTTAATTTTAATTCACTACAAGAAAATCGCGTATTACCGATCGGATATAAAATATTTGTTAAATTTGATCTTTTGGTAAAATAATAATTAGTTACCGACGGATATATCCATCGATAAATCCGTCGGTAATTTATAGATGAATTTACCGACGGATATATCCGTCGATAAATTCGTCGATAAATTAATAATTAATTACCGACTGGATATATCCGTCGGTAAATCCATCTGTAAATTAACGACTGGATATTTACGTCAGTAAATTAACAATTCAGTAAATATTCAACTAATTAAAAAATTAAATATTTTTTATTTAATAATTTAATTTAATCATAATTAGATTATTTTATAATAATTTCTTAAATTAAATAATTTTAAAAAATAAATATTTAATTATATATAAATATATAAAAATATATAAAAATATTTAATTATATATAAATATATAAATATTTATATATATATATATATAAATATTATATATATATATATATATAAATATATAAATATATCAATATATAAATATGTAAAAATATATAAATATAAAAATATATAAATATAAAAAATATATAAATATATAAATATATAAATATATAAAAATATAAAAATATATAAAAATATATAAATATATAAATATATAAATATATAAATATATAAATATATAAATATATAAATATATAAATATATAAATATATAAATATATAAATATATAAATATATAAATATATAAATATATAAATATATAAATATATAAATATATAAATATATAAATATATAAATATATAAATATATAAATATATAAATATATAAATATATAAATATACAAATATATAAATATACAAATATAGAAATATATAAATATACAAATATAGAAATATACAAATATAGAAATATAGAAATATAGAAATATATATATAAATATATAAATATATAAATATATAAATATATAAATATATAGATATATAAATATATAAATATATAGATATATAGATATATAAATATATAGATATATAGATATATAAATATATAGATATATAGATATATAGATATATAGATATATAGATATATAGATATATAGATATATAAATATATAAATATATAAATATATAAATATATAAATATATAAATATATAAATATATAAATATATAAATATATAAATATATAAATATATAAATATATAAATATATAAATATATAAATATATAAATATATAAATATATAAATATATAAATATATAAATATATAAATATATAAATATATAAATATATAAATATATAAATATATAAATATATAAATATATAAATATATAAATATATAAATATATAAATATATAAATATATAAATATATAAATATATGAATATATGAATATATGAATATATAAATATATAAAAATATATTTATATAAATATATAAATATATAAATATATAAATATATAAATATATAGATATATAAATATATAAATATATAAATATATAAATATATAAATATATAAATATATAAATATATAAATATATAAATATATAAATATATAAATATATAAATATATAAATATATAAATATATAAATATATAAATATATAAATATATAAATATATAAATATATAAATATATAAATATATGAATATATGAATATATAAATATATAAATATATTATATAAATATATGAATATATAAATATATAAATATATAAATATATTATATAAATATATAAATATATAAATATATAAATATATAAATATATAAATATATAAATATATAAATATATAAATATATAAATATATAAATATATAAATATATAAATATATAAATATATAAATATATAAATATATAAATATATAAATATATAAATATATAAATATATAAATATATAAATATATAAATATATAAATATAATTTCTTTGTAAATTATTATCAAAAAATTCTGGTAGCTTAGTGGTTGGAGTATGATCAGCCTCTAACTCTAAGGTACTTGGTTCGAATTACTGCCAATGACAATTCTCTTAATCTGATAATAATTGAAGCCTATAAAAATGTAATAGGGAAAAATAATTAATAATAAAAATATAAAGGGAAGGGGTTTTATATAAGTAAAATATTTAATAAATAATAAAAATATTTCTGACGGATTTTTGGCCGTCAAAATTCCATCGGTAAATGGATATTACTGACGGATTTTGACCGTCGGTAATATTAAAATTTCTTGTAGTGATTATCATTAATATTCTATAGCAATTTGATTTTAAATTTTTATTATTCTGCATTAATTTATTTCTTTTTCCCTTTTTCATTCATACCCTATTTACGTTTTAGAGAGAATGATATATGGTAATGAGTACGTTCCTATAATTGTGTCCTTGTGAGATTCAACACGGGTTAGCTATACTATATTAGTTTAACAACTTGTTTATTATTTTTTATCAGTATTTTGTGAGACCAAAATGTTGACGTCACTTGCGGTGTGAAAAAAAAACTATGTTTGAAAGTCATAGGGACTCACCTTGTCACATGATGGAATGTATTCCAATTGTGTACCTATGTTGGAGATATTTACTCAGGAAAGGTAGTGTGATAGGTGAAAATCTTTGAGCCTAAATTTAACGCATGCGAGTCTTTCGAAGGTAGAATCAAGTGTCTATGATTTTCAATATTAGTATATGATGACATGAGATGTAGATTTTAGGCTGAGAGATTCAACACTTGATTTATTGTATACCTATGATGCTTGATTTATTTATTCATAATGCAGATATTGAGAATATTTTGTCATAATTATACTAATAAAAAAATTTATCACTAGTGTAGACCCCAAATCTTGCCCGGACCCCTAATAAAGCCGAAGATCGCCCGTTTCGAAGACGGTTAAGACTTTATTAAGTCCCTAGTAGCTTGTTCTAGGTTCCATTTAGGATAGGAAGGGTTTTTAGAGGCATTAAAAATCAGGAAATCCGCCGGAGACAGCAGATGGTCGTCCAGAACAGGCGGATGGCTGTCCAGAACAGGCAGATGGTCGTCCAGGACAAGCAGATGGTCGTCCATGGCAACCTTAAGGCCATGGACGACCATCCACTTAGCTTGGACGGCCGTCCACACTGCATGGACGGCCGTCCATGCCCACTTTTTGCCATGGACGGCCGTCCGCTTTGTCCAGACAGTCGTCCACCTTTTCCAGGCCCGAATCCCTATAAATAGGAGCCTCATTTCTCTGTTTTTACACACCTTTCACACTCCTCCACTCTCTTGGAAGCTTTTTGGCACTTGAGAGTGACCCTGAGCATTATTCCGGGGTTCGAGGGAGCTTTCCGATTTCTGTTAAGGTTGAAATCGGTTAAGGAAGTCTCTTTTTGAGACATTCGGCCCTCGGTAGAGTGACTTTTCTTTATTTTGCGGGAGGAGCGTGTTTGTAGAGTGCGGGGACTGCCAAAAAGCGTCCTCACGTTTTAGAAGAGTTAATATAAAGCTCGCTTCGGAGGTTCCTTCTCTATTCTCTGTCTTTTTTACTGCTTTCTTTATCGCTTTCTTTGTGTGCATTAGATAATAGAGCCATGTAGATATTTAAATTTTGCAAGTAGATCAAATAATAGGGTAAAAATGTAATTTCCTTAAGCGTTTATTTTCTAAGTTAGTCCATCATAAGGAACCCAAAAGGGGCGTTGTGGGGGTGCTAACACCTTCCCCACACATAACTAACTCCCTTACCCGACTCTGGTTGTAATGGCCAAAGTTGATTTTTTCTAAAACCACTGCCTTTTTCTTTTTTACCTTTTTCAGTGTTTAAGGTTAAAACACTGATGGCGACTCCTCGAACCTATTAGAAAACCTTGCCTTTAGGTCCAACCCTGTTATCGGACGGCCTAAAGGCATAGAACCGTTTCTTTCAAAGAAAACGCAAGTCATTTCAAAAACCATCGCGTCGCTCCGACCGCCTCTTCTGACGACGGCGACAACTAGCTTACCTTGGTTTTGTGGTATGTTTTATTTAAGTTACTATGATTGTATTGTTACACGTGAGCAAATGGTGTCTCATGTGTCAGTCTTAGCATTGAGTTGCTAAGGAAAAGTAGAGGAAGTTTTATATTTTTTATATTTTGTTTAAAATATGTATAGGTGACCTTATGAAATGTGATAATCCTTCTTATGAGATACTTAGACATGTGATGTAAATAACTAAATATATTTATGTTCTTAAATATTTTAATCTTATATTTCAATGTAATTGTTTACGTGGATGTTACAAGGATCATCCTTGAATCTAATCTATTGTTGAACCATGTGTCAAATATCATATAAAAATAGGCATCCAATACATTATTGCATAAACCCATAAGTATTCAAGAATTTTATCAATGCTTGATGTTTCTAATTAAGAAGTAAAATTTGTTCCTTCTTAGATTTATATTATTGCTCATGATGAGATTATTCATACCAATCATTTTAAAATATAGGGGGTGAGTTCAAGAGGAGGGGTGAATTGAACTATCACATAATTTTAAAAAATATACTTAGAATGAATCATTTTCCAATCAATCAATAATAGGATTTAGTAGTCTTTTCAACATGTCTATGAATCGCTTCAGCATATCAACAATGGTTTCCCTTTATTGAATCCTGAAGAGTTCATATTCATGGATCAATGCATGTTTTCTTTCCCTTGTGACATTAGTTGTTTCTTCATGTGTGACTTCAAGAGTGTCTCACATTTCTTTAGCCAAATTGTATTGTGAAACTCTAAATAACTCATGAAGATTTAAAGTAAAAGTAATAATATTCTTGCCCATACAATTATATAAAACTCTTTGATTTTCAATTTTAGATAACTTGGACCAAGATTTCTCCACAAGTTCATTATTGACAACATTTCAAGGAATGAATGATCTATTTTATATGGCATCCTAGATCCCTCTGTCAATGGATTCAATAAAGAATTTTATTCTGACTTTCCAAAATTAATAGTTGACTCCTCCAAACATAGGTAATCTATTAATAGAGTCACCTTTAACAAAGGGAGCTTATTCTCAACTATTTTTGTAGAAACAAGATCAAATCTTGATCTTTCAAGAACTAACTCTTAATACTAATAGTTAAAAAAATGTTAAGTTCAAGAGGGGGTGAATTTAACTATCACATATTTTCAAAAAATATTCTTAGAATGAATCTTTATCCAATTAATTAATAATAGGATTTAGTAGCCTTCACAAATTATTGAAAGATTTTAGCAAAAACAAGTAAGGATGGCAGAATTTATAATAAATAGAGAGAGAGAAAGAAAGATGCACACAGAGTTTATATCATTCACTGTTAAACAAGTGTTACATCTAGTGCTTAGTTATACCAGTTAAGGATTTACCAAACAACCAAAGTTTTAGAAATTACTAAAAATATCAATCTAGTCAAGAAGTCTATTCTTAAATCCCACAAGAAATAAAATCAAAAACCAATGACACTCCCACAACACAAATTCTGAAAATCCTATCCAAAAAAAAAGATACAACATGAAATCTAAAAGAAAAATGATGGAAAATTTCACGTGAAAGAACAACAAAAACAGTAGAAGAAAAAAAAATGATGTTATATGTTTCTCCTTCACTTTAAAGAATGGTTTTGAATTTCACCCACGAAAGCCTCCAACAATAGTTCTTCAACTCAATAGCAATACTCTCTCCATATAAGAAATTTTGTGTGAAAATCTAACTCAAATGTTATATATAAAATTATTGGAAATGAGTTATATAGAAACTAATATGTCTTTAAGTGGTTAATTTTGCTTAATCGAGAAAATAATTAATTAACATTACATTTTAACATATTAAAACATAATGATTTCAAAAAACTAAGAGAAGTTTTAATCTATTAAAAACACTATAATTTATTAAAACAAAGATGTTTAAAAATCACCCTTAAAACCAAAAAATATTTAATCTATTTAAACCCTTTTAATAGATTAAACATAATAATTAAAACTTACTCAAAAACCACACGAACATTTTAATTGGTTAAAAACATATTTTAACTAATTAAAATAGAACCTCCAAAATGTGTTATGGCTTTGAGTGATTTTAAAATAATTTTTAATCAATTATAATCAGTTCGATAGAACGCAGGTCTCCAAAACCCAATGTCATAGGTTCAAATCCTATAGAGCATGATTCCATTCTTGTTAGATCGAGAATGACACTGAAATAATTGAACAACAGTCTAAAGTCTGAATTTGACATCCTGTGGATTAGGATTAAAAACAAATAAATAGGAGGTAAATAAACAAAAGAGATGTTAATTAATCAAAGGTCCAAACGTGGAGGCAGTTCCAGTCCTTGTCGCAGCACAGTAGTGAGTAGGTGATCCAAAACCAAAGATAAAAGACACAGCAGATTCATAGATATACTTACCTAAGAACATTTTAATAGATTAAAGGTATATTTTAACAATTAAAAAATTGTTATTATCAATCTAATTTCAAAATCATTTCCTAATAATAAGATAACTCCAAAATTATTTCCTATTACCAAATAACTTCAAAATAATTTTCAAGAGGCTTTCGAATAATAACACAAGATCAAACTACTCAAGAAAAAAATACATTAGACTTAAATCAACACACCAAAAAATTCTAAGCAAATATACTTCTTCACTCTTCAAGGGAAGTTGGATTCATCTAATACCACATCAATAATATCTATCAATCTTCATCAATTTCAACAATCTACCTTATTTGATGAAGACAACTTATCGTACATGTTAAACAAAGGCTATAAATGATTTTTGCATAACTTGTTCCCAAACAAAAAAGCATTACACAACATTGATGAAAGTATTCTTGTCGCCTAAATCTCATCAAAGAATTTTGCAATAAAAGTAATGTCGTGCTAGGGCTTGGCCTAGGTCGTGTCCTCGAGCAAAATTGCTAAATTTTGTTTAAATCTTGATTTTCTATATCAAAAGCAAGGAAACATGGGGGGTTTATGATTTTAAGATGCAAAAAAGTAATAAACCTAAGATACAAAAGCAATTAAAGAAAGCATTTTAAAAAAAGAATTAAATGAAAGAAGTATATGAAAGCTTTTAAATATAATCTATGAAAGCATTGTAAAAGTTTAAAAGTAGAAAACAGAATCAAATTGAAAATAGAATTGAAGTTTGATGTCAAATAGTGAAGAAATTGTGTTGATTCTCCAATAATAAACTTATTTTTATGATTATCATTGATTTTCTATAGAATTGTCTTGCAATCACAAAAACAAATCCACAACAGGTCCAATCAATTACAATCCATTTGAAATTTGTATTCATAATTCAATTCCAAAATCAACCAATCACTTAAACCTAAAAGTTGAATTGTGATCTAAATGAGACATTCAATCAAATAACCTCAATTACATTGTTTGTAATGGATTATAATCGGTTATAATAATTAATAATCAAATCTAAATCGTAGAAAATAAGTTTTAATCGGTAAATCAACAACTAAAGCGAATTAGAACATGATTAACAAGTGGAAACTAGAAAAAACATGAAAATAGTAAAGAAATGGAATAAAAGACGAAGAAGAAGATGAAAACAAAAAGTAAAAACGAAGAATTAAGTGAAAAAGAAACAAATTTGATCAAGAAAAACTTGAATTGATAAACTTTATTGCATTATTCATACATGAAACTCCATGAACAAACTTGGAAGCTAAGCAGAAGCTAAGCAACACTTAGAAACTAGAGAACTTGAGAACTAAACTAGAGAAATTTTCAAATGATCTTGTGACTAAAACTTGTGTTTTCTACCTTCAAAGGCTTATTTATATAATAACAAAGTTATATGAAGCGTTCAAGGCTCATTCCAGGCCCATAATTAGTTAAAATATACAATTTAAGCAATAAATTATATTAAGATATTTTTATTTCCTTTTACAAAAATTATATTAACAATTAATAATTAATTTATTAAATACATTATATATATAAATTATATTAATAAAGTTATTGATAAAATGTGTTCATTAAATAACTTCACACTTAAACTTTTGCATTTCCAAGAAAAATAAAGTAAAAAATAAAGAAAAATGAAGATGAAATACATTTTATCAATAAATCAAGTTAAAATCAAGTTATAATTCAATTATAAAATCTTCACAATCATAATGTTAAAATATAAGTACTCCATCAATCTTTTCCAAATTTATAACAAGTGATCAACTGATAATCATAACATAATTAAGATTAGAAATCCTCACATGGATAAATTTAATTTCACTCAATCACTTAAGTGTTCAGAGTAAGTGTTTCTCTTAATTCACATATCAAATAATAAGATTAACCATACGCTTGACAAAGTTCTAATTAAATAAACAAGAAATATAAATTAAACATCAAAAGGTATTTTTAAAGTTTGTAATGAGGTTGAGGTCAAGATATGGTATAAACAAAAGAAAAACAAAGCTAATTATGACTTTAAGAATTAAAGATAAGAATCGGGGAATGAGCTTTTAAATAAATCATAATAGTACTATATTGGAATAAATATTTTTCACTTCTTTCTTCTTTTTCCTTTTCCTTCTTTCTTTCTTTCTCTCGCATATTTATTCTTACTTTTTCACTTTCTAAGCATATTTTTGTGCACTAAGCAGGTATATTATTCTCAGAATATTTTTTTTCATTTTCCAATAATTCAAAATTCATGAACAGCTTTGCAATAGATTAACATACATTCTGCATAAATTATCTTGTATCCTTATAATTATTTAAAATCATTCCCAATACAATTTCAAAACTTCTTAAAAATTCAAAGTTCCGAAGGTAAATATGGTTGTTCACTTTCATTGGCTTGTAATGTGGCTTAATTAAACAAAGAAATGGGAATATAAAGCTCAAAGTGGCTCACGAAGGTTAATATTTATAAGGTAGGATTTATTTGGCTCAAGGTTAATTAAGAAAGAAATTGCCTAAATCATCTCAATAATTGCATATGATCAAGTTCAAAATAAAGAGAAATAAGTCAAGTTCTAGAATCTTAAATTCAAGAGTGAACACTCAATGAAGAATAATTAAGCACAAAACTCACATGGCTTGATTTATATCTAATTAAGTTATAATTAAACTTAATTAAAGTTATACAAGAGAAATAAATATATCATACAATATATTAAAACAAAAATTATGTTAATCTAAAAATCAACTATTAATTACACTACTACAAAATATACTTTCAACGTCGCCATTTAACGTCGGTTAAAGTCGAGCCGACGTTAAATACACTTTCAACGTCAGTTGGTTAAAAAATGACGTTGAAAGTGGAATGTTGGACACATTCTACGTCGGTTCTTAGTCAACCGACGTAGAAAGCACTTTCCACGTCGGTTCTAGATGAACCGACGTTGAACGTCTTTTAATTTAGACATTCAACGTCGGTTCCCGGATGAACCGACGTTGAATGTGTTTTTACCCAAAAATTCTCTTAATTTCAAGAATTGTCACCGACGAGATTCGAACCCAGTATTTTAGAGTTGAAAGTTGATACTCCAACCACTAAACTACTGTAATTTTCTCGATAATAACTTACAAATTAACTATAATTATATACAAATAAATATATATCCGTGTAAATATATATTTATTTATATATATTTTCCGGATAGTGTTTTTATTTTTTTCAACCAAAAATTTACTTAAGTTCGAGAATTGTCAACGACGAGATTCGAACCCAGTATTTTAGAGTTAAAAGTTGATACTCCAACCACTAAACTACTGTAATTTTCTAATAATAACTTACAAATTAATTATATTTATATATAAATAAATATATATCCGTGTAAATATATATATTTTTCGGAAAGTGTTTTTATTTTTTTCAACCAAAAATTTACTTAAGTTAGAGAATTGTCACTAACGAGATTTTTTGAACCCGAGTATTTTAGAGTTGAAAATTGATACTTCAACCACTAAACTACTATAATTTTTTTATAATAATTTACAAATAAATTATATTTATATACATATAAATATATATTCGTGTAAATATATAAATATAGAATATATAAATACAAATATATTTATATATTTTGATATATTTATATATATTTATATAGTTATATAGTTATATATTTATATGTTGGATGTGAAGGCGCGTGCGAGGGTGAAAGTGAGATTGACTCTCGCTTGAGTGAAAATACGTTAAAACTCACGGAAATTCACTCGTTCAAGCCTCGCTTGAGCGAAAATTGGTATTTTTCGCTTGAGCGAATGATGCGTTTCTCATATTTATTTTATATCATTAATAAATTATAAATATTATATTCTGTCATTAAATTACAAACCCATATAAAGAGACTCGCTCACAAATTTGACATCAAATTTTGAAAACTCACTCGACACACTTTCACCTTCGAGCGCGCCCTCACATCCAACATATAAATATATAATTATATAAATATATCAAAATATATAAATATATTTGTATTTATATATTTATATATTTACACGGATATATATTTATTTGTATATAAATATAATTTATTTGTAAGTTATTATCAAAAAATTCGAGTAGTTTAGTGGTTGGAGTATCGACCTCCAACACTAAGGTACTGGGTTCGAATCTGTCGGTGACAAAAAATTAATTTGGTAATGCTCTAAACTTTAAAAAAAGATGATAAATAATAAAAATATAATATAAAAGAGATGGGAGATTTCTAGATAAATAGAGAGAGGGGAGAGGGGTTGGAAATAAATAAAAATTTTCGATTTGAAAGTCGGGACTTTCAACGTCGCTGATACAACGTCGGTTCCGGAACCGCCGTTGAAGGCCTTCCAGAACCGACGTGGAAAGCCTTATTTGTAGCAGTGTTAAAACTCAAATTATTAACAAAATGCATAAAAAATATTTTAAAAATAAAATAAAATAAAATAAATTTTGCATTGTCCTCGATGTAAAAATAAAATAAATTTAAGGATTAGAAGGTAATAAACAAATAATTTCCAAAGAATGTGAAGGAATAGAAAGTTCATGAAAATGTTTTAATCTATGCCCATTAACTTTAAAAGATTTACCTATTGGTTCTGCCATAATTTCAACTGCTCCACAAGGAAAAACCATAGTAATAACATAAGGACCACTCCATTTTGATCTTAATTTACCAATAATTAATTTTAATCTAGAATTAAACAATAAAACTTTCTGATCGACTAAATTTTTTTTTGCTTAAAATATTTTTATCATGAAAATGTTTTGTTTTTTTTTTAATATTCTAGAATTCTCAAAAGCTTCTAATATAATTTCTTCTAATTCTTGTAACTCGCAATAATCTATGTTCACCTGCATCATCAAAAGATAAATTACAAGCTTTAACAACCCAATAAGCTTTATGTTCTATTTCTACATGAAGGTGGCAAGCTTTAGCATAAACAATTCTAAATGGAAACATACCCAAAGGAGTTTTAAAAGTTGTTCTACGAGCCCACAAAGCATCATCTAATTTAATACTTCTATCTTTCTTATGTGGTTGGATAAATTTTTCTAAAATTTTCTTAATACCTTTATTAGATATTTCATCTTGGTCATTAGTTTGAGGATGATAAGTTGTAGATATTTTATGCATAACTCCATATTTTTTCAATAAACAATCAAAAGACTTATTACAAAAATAAGAGCCATGATCAATTATAATGGCTCTTAGAATTCCATACCTACAAAATATGTTAGTTTTCACAAAATTAACAATAACTTTAGAATCATTAGTCCTAGTGACTTTAGATTCAACCTATTTAGAAACATAATCAACAACTAATAAAATATAATTAACTCCAAAAGAAGGAGGAAAAGGTCCATAAAATCAATACCCCATACATAAAAAATTTAACAAAGTAAAATAGGTTGTTGTAGCATCTGATGTCGTCGTGATATATTACCAACTTGTTTTTGACAAATAACACAATTTTTCAACATTCAAAATAATCTTTAAATATAGTGGGCCAATAAAAACCCGCATCAAGAATTTTCTTTATAGTCTTTTGAGGACTTAAATGCCCACTGATCGGAGCCGTATCCAGTCAAATAAATATAGATAACATAAATGCAGTACTAGGAAGTGACTCCTAGGTCGTCTCCCAAGGACCATTAGTTTCAATCAAAGATTCACACATCAAACAGATAAAACAATAATGTGGGTGGGGGGGTTGGTTTGTAGATTAAACAGATAGACACAATTTAAATTCTACCAAACAACAATTGTGACAAAAACATAAATTAAAAACGTATTGATTCCTTAATTCAAATGTAAATCCACCTATCACAGATTACCAAATGAATGCCCTGTTCAATCTTGAAACCCAAAATTAGACCACTAAGCGAAGACTAAAACGAGTCCAATATGCATTAAGCAAGCATACATCTTATACTTGGTGCCATGGATTAAGCAACCATGTAGCAACCCACATCCATTAAGCATGAACAAGGGCTGTTTAAATGCAAGAACACAAATATGAGATTAAGCATACATCAAATTTGTCATCCCTTGATCAAACACAAAGTTAATTAGATGGAGACCAATACAGGACATGGCAGAAATGCTTCAAACACAAAAATCTCAAGGGTTCATCACATTCTCCTCAAGGAATCAGTAATCAAAGTTTAGCTAGCCATGGAAATGAACCGCAAATACAAAAAATGAATGAAAATACTTCATCATATATATGAAAGAACAAGAAACTGAAACTCAAACATCCAATATGCAGAAAAATCAAAAAACCCCAAATGAGTACTGTTCTAAGCGTCTAAATACAGAATACAAGTTGTTCCAAGCTAAAAATGAGAAGAAAACATGAAAATGGAGTCTATTCAAGAGTGAAAACGCAAAACCTAAGTGGTGGCACCATGGAGAGCTTCCCAAACGGCCAAAAATGGAGAGTGAATATGGACGAAGCCCCCTCTCCTCAAAATAAAACCCTCTCCCCGTATTCCCTCACCTCAGCACACCAATATTTACAAAAATTCCATTCTAGGGTTTAGAATTACAAAAATGCCACTCTGGGCCTCAAATGTTGGCCCAATCACTTAAATGCTGTGGAAATGACGTGCAAATTCTCTTCATCTTAAGATTAATGTCCAAGCTCCAAAATTGCTTCACCAAAAATACCTAAAAATAATTAAAAATGAAAATTAGACCAATAAATGCTACATTAAGCAAAATTCGGAAATGGCCCAATGAAGCCCAATCAATGAAAATGCACTAATATTAGACAATTAAACACAATGCACCAATTAAGATAGGTACAGAAAGTTAAGAAAATGTGGGAAAATAATGGCTCATCACCCACCAATAGGGGATTTATGACAAAAATTTAAACATAATTTATCTCATCATTAGGAATGCATCTTCTAATAATCTTATCATTGCAAAATTTCCATAAATAAGGATTATCCCAAATAAAATACTTAGCATCATTTTGTAACTTATCTCTTTGTGCTTTTAAAAAATGTGGAGGAAAAATAGAAGCAACAATATAATTAATAATATCTGCATACTAAGGTCTATAATCTAAATCAATACTATAAAGTTGCTCATCAGGAAAAGAATCACATATAACATAATCTTATAAATTATTTTCAATCCTACTTAAATGATTTGCAACAAGGTTTTGGGAACCACTTCTATCTTTAATAATTAAACCAAATTCTTGTAATAAAGGCATCCACCTAATTAATCTAGGCTTGGAATCATCCTATTTTAGCAAATACTTAAGTTCAACATGATCAGTATAAATAATAACCTTAGAACCTAACAAATAAGATCTAAGTTTATCCAAAGCAAAAACAATAGCTAAAAGTTCTTATTTAATAGTAGTAGTAGTATAATTTATTTGAGCAGAATCTAAAGTTTTTAAAGCATAATAAATCACATAACGAGTGTCGTCGCCATCAAAAGAGGCGGTCAGAGCGACGCGATGGTTTTGGAAGACTTGCATTTTTTAAAGATGATGTTCAATGCATTAGGTTGCCGATACCCGGGCTGAACCTAGAGGCAAGGTTTTCAACAAATGTTCTATGGAGTCGCCACCGATGTTTTTTACCGTAAACATCGAAAAAGGAAGAAAGCATTGGTTTTAGAAAATCAACTTTGGCCATTACAACCAGAGTTGGGTAAGGGAGTTAGTTACGTGTGGGGAAGGTGTTAACACCCCACAACGCTCATTTCGGGTTCCCTATGATGGACTAGTTTATAAAATAAAGACTAAAAAACTATGCTTTTAACCTATTTATTTATCTAATTGCAGAATTTAAATGTCTACATGGCCCTAATATCTAATGCATACAAGGAAAGCGATAAAGGAAAGCAGTAAAAGAGAGAGAATAAGGAAAAGAACCTCTGAAGCGAGTTTTTTTATTAACTCTTCAAAATTGAGGAATCTTTTTGGTTGTCCCTCCACTCTACAAGCACGCTCCTCTCTAGTAATAAAATAAATTACCCTTCTACCGAGTGTTGGATGTCTCAAAAGGAGACCTCCTTAACCGATTTCTACTTTAAACAGAAATCGAAAGGCTCTCAAACTCTGGAAACTGCTCAGAGTTATCCCGAAGTCTTAAGTGAGCTTCTAGGATGAGAGAAGGGGTGAAAAACTGTGTGAATTGTGTGAAATGAGGGGGGGAGACTCTTATTTATAGGAATTCGCACAAGACAGGTCGGGACGGTCGTCTAGGCTTTTGAAAAGCGAGACGACCGTCAGGGAAAATGAAACAGACGTCTCGACCTTTAGGATGGCGAGACGGTCATTTGGCCAAACGAGACGGTTGTCTCGACTTTCAAGAAGGTGAGACGGCCGTTTGTCCAAACGGGACGACCATCTCGGGCCTCTTGACAGATTTTCATATTTTTCCTATTTTTTCTGTATAGAAAGTCCTCCTATACTTACATGGAGCCTAGTGAACATGCCTAGGGGCCTAAACAAGCCTTGTCCATC
Source organism: Sphenostylis stenocarpa (assembly GCA_963425845.1). NCBI lineage: Eukaryota > Viridiplantae > Streptophyta > Magnoliopsida > Fabales > Fabaceae > Sphenostylis > Sphenostylis stenocarpa. The sequence goes on along the minus strand of OY731403.1, from coordinate 67,461,442 downwards.
TTCGAACGGAGGTTTTCTGGTCTTTATTACGAGGTCGGGCAAGATTTGGGGTCTACAGCTGCCCCCCTTCAGCTGACTAACCGACTATTGGCTCAATATGTCTGCGAGATCGGTTGGCAGGTGAAGGAGTTAACCCTCTTGCTCGGCTGTCCTTCGGATGCTCCTTTATCGTGGTAGTTGATCCTCCAGACGATAGATGTGTGGTTAAAGGATATGAACCCCCATCCGGTTTGAAGTCCTCTTCTGAAAGACATGACTAGAGTCCCCTTTTGTAAGACTCGATGAGTATAAATCTCCATCCGGTTTGAAGTCCTCTTTTGAAAGACTTGGTCAGAGTCCCCTTTTGTAAGACTCGATGAGTGTAAACCCCCATTCGGTTTGAAGTTCTCTTCTAAAAGACTTGATCGGAGTCCCCTTTTATTCTATTGGGGGGAGTGGAATTTCTGATTCCTTCTTTTTTGTTGATTTTCCCTTTTTCTAAGGTGACCCACTTAGGGATTTTATTGATTACCTAAAAGTTAAGATTTTTATTTGATTTCGCCTTTTTCCGCGGTTTATCTCTTTTTTTTGTGATTTAAAATTTGGCTTTTTCGGTATAATGCGTGTGCTTTTTTACTTTTTAGTTTCTTTTATACACGCAAGCTTTTTCCTTCTTTTTAGGGGGTCCACTAGGGATGAAGTTTTCTTTCTTTGGTGATCCACCAGGGAATTAGTTGACTTCCTAGGGATCTGATTTTTCTTTTATGGGTATGGAGTCTTGGCTCCTTGATTGATGTTGATGCAAGCTAACCTTGTGAAGCTCTTATTCTACTTGGGGGTGGGAATTTCTGATTCCTTTTTATAGACTTTTCTGAGGAGATCCACTTGGGGATTTTTATTCGGCCTTCTCTGTTGCGACCCTTTCTTTTGGGCATCTGCTGGGGATGCAAGGGTTTTTTTTTTGTTGGAACCCTGACAATGTGGAGGTTTGGATTCCAAGATCATTGGTGATAGGCTTTTGTTTAGCCTTTATTCCCCTTTGATGAATGTGGCAGAGATTTGGTTGAGTACGCTTGATGATTCATGTGGTGGCAATGTTGAGCCTTGGGGTAATATTTTTGGTTTTCCGCCTCTGGAGTAAGCAGGGATCCGCTTGGGGATAACTGATCCTTTCCATCAGCTTTTTCTTTTCTGATGTGCCTTCTCTTTATTGGGTAGAAGGGAGATGGTTGAAGCTTTGGCTTTGGAAGCTCTTGTTCTGCTTGAGACGCTTGATTATTGACGACTTGCTCCGTTTTCTTGAGGGGAGCTTTATTTGGAGACTTGTTTTGAGCGATCTTATCTTTTAATCACAAACATGGAGCTAGTCTCCTTATGCATGAGTATTATTTTTTGTTATTTACTCACAAAGATTTTTATTTTTTATTTTTTACTTTGATAGAGTCATTTCGTGCGACTACTAGTGTGTGGATGCCTAAATGCAATCTATTCTTTTATTTGATGCATCTAGAAAAGTGACCGACATTCTCCTGCTGGACTTTATGATTTTGCCGATGGACTCCTTTTTTATTCATATTTTTATATTAGCCCTATCTTTTGCCTAGGCCGCCCTTTTAGGGTTTTCGATCTAGCGGGCTGCCTGAATTTTTGTCTAGCATATCATAGCGGGATTTTCCTTTTTTAAGAGTGCCTTAACTTTTTCCTAGACTGCCCTTTGCGGGTTTTCGATCTAGCAGGCTGCCCTATCTTTTGCCTAAGAATCTCCTAGCAGGAATTATTCTTTTTTATTTTCATTTTTTTTTTCAATGCTTCCCTATTTATGATGCATGATATGATCTTGACAAAAGACTTTGCACATATTTATGATTCATCAATAAAGAGGCATTTCCACAATTTGGTCAAGAGAAAGGAAATGAAAGAAAATTTTATTGATATGTATAAACAAAAAGTTTATTATTTTTGCAGAAGGATTACAAATGGAATTTAGAAAAATGGTTGGCCCAGGTTGGCTAAATTGTGTGGGCTACAACAATCATGTCTATGATATCTACCCCCCTGATTCTCCTAGTTGCTTCTATTGAGATGTTCGAGCCCGGAGTGAAGACTATGCAAGGTTGTCTTGTTTCTGGAAGGATGTTATCTTAGCCGCCTTCCAGTTTTCAATTAAGGCAACCATTACTCTTAGGGGATTTTTCTTTCTTCTCTTCTTCCCCTTTTCTTTTTTCTTTTTCTTTTTTTGAAGCCTCCAAATTCTGCCTAGGACGTATCCTAGCAAGGTGAGTGGACCTTAACTTTTTCCCAGGATGCCCTTTATAGGTTTTCCTCCTGGCAGGTCACGAGTAATGTCCTTCAAGCATAATACTTCTTCACTATATAGGGTTGACCGGGTGTCAGAGTTCTTTTTCATTCATGTTGGTGAGGATAAGAGTTCCTCCCGAGGAAGCTCGCTTGACCACAATGGGTCGTCCATAATTGCTGCCTATTTTCCAATTTTATCTTTTTGGGCTGGAAGCAATTTCTTTATCATTAAATCCCCCTCATGGTAAGAATGGGGGTTGACCTTTTTGTTGCAAGCCCTTTTGATCTTATTTTGATAGGCTTGTCCATGCCATATACAAGGGAGGATGGAGTAACCCTTATGGAGGTCTGTACGAAAGTTTAATAACTATGAAGGGAAAAAGGTGTCAATCCTTGTATGTTTTGCTCATCTTCTTATTGATGTTCTTATAGGCTGCCCCTACTGCACCGTTCCTTTTTGGCCGGTAGGGAGAGGAGTCATGATGTTGGATTCTAAAGTCTTGGCATGTCATGGTAGGACCATTCGCATGCGTTCATATACTCCCTTAATTTTTGTACTGACCCATCCCTGACGTTATCATTGATTTGGGTATCAATACTTATTTCCTTTTTTCTTGTCCCCAAATCGATGGCCATGATTTCTTCTTGATAGGGCTATATGGATCGAGCTTCTCCTTTTCTAGCATCCTATGCATGTCCGAGGAAATGGTCCCCTCCTCACTGTCTGACTTGGTCCATTCGCCTTCAGCTTTCAGATCCCACGGAGAGTCATCCATCATGGACATGATTGTTTTTATTTGGTTCTGTTTAGGCTTAGATTTTATTATCATTTATTTTAAAATAATAATGAGGGAGAAAAGAATAAAAAAGAATATGAATGTTCATGCAAATGCCTCATTGTATTGATGAAAACAAAATATTTACAGAGCCCTTTTAATCAAAGATCTCGCGGTCACGGGCGAGGACCGCGAGAGATACATGAAGCTTAAAAATATGAGGAGCCTAATCAACTGGCCTTCTCTTATCCAACCTCACTATTCTGGTTGTGATAGAGGCATGGTATCAATATTAGGAGCGGGAGCGTCGAAGGTGATCCACCCGGCATCCAACAACTTTTAGACCTTATACTTCAAGGTCATACAATTCTCCACGGAATGCCCAGGAGTGCCCGAGTGGTAATCATATTTTTCGTTCGGCTTGTACCAATCAGGATAGGGTGGATCCATCCTCTTCGGAGGGACACGTACTAGGAGGTTGGCCTCTACCAGCTTTGTCATTAGACTCCCATAGGATGTTGGAAGGGGAGTAAATTTTCTCTCTTGATTCCTTGATTGCCTAACTGGTCGTGAAAAGGAAGAAGGAGTAGCAAGGTTGATGGCATTCATGCTTTTCTCCTCCATCTTGCTAAGGAACTTTTGAATGGGGAATTGGATGAGGAAGGTTGTACGATCCTCCAACTTTTCAGTCCTTGCTCCACTCTCTCGTCGATGGTTACCGCATCTATAAAAAGAGTCGATGTGCTCCCTATCATCTTATCATAATCGGGACCCGTCAACGAATTGATGAACAGGGATATGGTTTCCTTATTTGATAGCGGAGGCTCTACTTGGGCGGCCAACTCCCTCTAACACTAAGCATATGCCTTGAAGGGTTCATCGTTTTTCTTACTCAAAGATTGTAGATCTGACCTATTCGGGGCCAGATTGATATTATATTTGTATCGATGAAGGAAGGCGTCTGCCAGCTCTTTCCAGTTTTGGACTTGCCCTCCTCCAACTGCATATACCAATTCAAGGCTGAGTCGGGCAAACTCTCCTGAACGCAGTGGATCAGGAGCTCTTTATTGTTGGCATATGGAGCCATCTTATGGTAGTATATTGTAAGATGGCTCTTGGGAAAAGTCATTCACAAGTACTTTGGGAAATCTGGAATCTTGAAATTTGGGGGGAATTGGATATTCTTGACGAAGCACATGTTAACCGCCTCTTTAACATCAAAATTATGTCCCTTCATAGCCCTTAACCTCTCTTCGAGGGCAAAAATATGTTGTTTGGAAACTTCAGGAGGTTGGATGATTACTGCCTTTGCTTCGAACTATACGCGAGCTTCATGCTCAAGCTCATGGTCGGAACCCCCCTCTTCCTCATGATGTGAGGCGTGGTCACTGTGAGGGTTCTCCTTGTGTAAGTTCTTCTGACGCATCAATTCCATTAATTGCGCCATTTGTTCTTTCATGGAGTTATGCTCAACGGTGAGCTTGTGATTTTGCTCTTCTAAATACTCCATCCTCTTAGCCTTTTGCGCGTGAGTGAGGACAGGAAGAAGACCAGCCACTTTCTAGAATGTGATATGAGTTAGGAATTTTATTTTTATTTTGAAATGAATGATTAGTGTGGGATAGATATGCCTTAAGACAATGACTTTGGTATCTTCCTTAAAGTTTATGCTTTACGGAGTACCATACCCACCTCGGTGTAATGGTTCCTAGCCCATCACAGACTGATAAGTATAACGAAGGTCACCATACCCTTAGCACACTTGTCCCTTCCTTGTGGAAGATTACAAGCGCACTTGGTTCTCTTTCGCCTTTGTCTTAGGGATATCTAATGCCCCCTAGCATGGATGTGTTTATGCATGCACTAGTACAAAAAGGCGGAAAATGTTCAAAGTAAGATAACTTTTGACTGGGATGTCGGATTTGGACGCACAACATATCAAAACGAATAGAAAAAAGTGAAGAACAGGTGGAAAATCCCAAAGGAGATTTGTCCCAACAATTTTCCCAAAAAATTCTCCTAAGACATATTGAAACCCATTTTTGCACTAGTGATGAGGGATTTATTAAGATGATGCATATGCATACTTTCCTTATGCATTTTTTTTCTCTCCTGGTTTTACCACTTATGAGATGTTGTGATATGAATGATACAACTTAGTCAAAAACTTCTTTATAAATTTTTGTTATTACTGATTTTGTTTTTATTATATATTTTCCCTTATCCCTTCTGTCGGACAACGTGGCTAATTAGCTTACAAAGAACTTGAAACTAGGCTAGCTAAAATGTTGATTGTCCAAGATAAAGGTAATTATGAAAAGATTTTTTAGATTTTACTTTTTATTTTTGTTGTTGTATGATTATGCTATGCAACAAACAAATGCACAAACAATTCACTCATCCGCGAACTGAGTGACGATGTTTTTATCACAAGGTAGGGGTGTCCTGTAGAAAAGTACGTATTCAAGGTGGTTTTAATTATCCTCACCAAGGTGAGGCCCCCAAGGTGTCCCCCATCATAGGGTTCCCACTCTTCCTGCCCTCAGACCATGCATGGCACTAGGGCCTTGTCAGTCTTTAAGCCAAAAGAGGAAGGTTATCACCTTGAGTAGTGGTTTCTAACCATATCGGTGGGCTCATGGCCATCACTACGGCATATCGTACCTGCCACCCACTCCCTAAGGTTATCCCACTTGCCCTCGGGTATAGAGGGAACTGTTGTGTGCAAGGGTTTATGTACAATTGTTTATTTCAAACAATTGCATAAAGTAAACAGACAACAGTTATTAAAGTCAAACAGTAAAGCATGTTATAAAGCAAGAAAAGGTAAAAGAAAAATTTCAAGTTTTTATTTCTTAAACTAGTCCATCACTAAATGGGATCAACTCTCTAGCTTCGCCAGTGGAGTCAGAGTGACGCGATGGTTTTGGAAGACTCGCATTTTTTAAAGAAGATGTTCAACACCTTTAGGTTGTCTGATAACTGGGTTGAACATAGAGGTGAGGTTTTTGAAAAAGGTTCTATGGAGTCGCCACTAATGTTTTTTACCATAAACATCGAAAAAGGGAGAAAAAGGCATTGGTTTTAGAAAACCAACTTTGGCCATTACAACTAGAATTGGGTAAAGGAGTTAGTTACATGTGGAGAAGGTGTTAGCACCCCACAACGCCCCTTTCGGGTTCCCTATGATGGACTAGTTTATAAAATAAAGACTAAAAAATTATGTTTTTACCCTATTTATTTATCTACTTGCAAAATTTAAATATTTACATGTCCCTAATATCTAATGCATACAAGGAAAGCGATAAAGGAAAGCAGTAAAAGAGAGAGAATAATGAAAAGAACCTCTGAAGCGAGTTTTTTTATTAACTCTTCAAAACATGAGGAAGTTTTTTGGATGTCCCCGCACTCTACAAACACGCTCCTCTCCTGCAATAAAATAAACTACCCTTCTACCGAGTGTCGGATGTCTCAAAAGGAGACCTCCTTAATCGATTTCTACTTTAAACGGAAATCGGAAGGCTCTCGAACTCTGGAAAGTGCTCAGAGTTATCCCGAAGTCTTAAGAGAGCTTCTAGGATGAGAAAAGGGGTGAAAAACTGTGTGAATTGTGTGAAATAAGGGGGGGAGACTCCTAAGAGACAAGACAGTCATCTCGTCCCTAAGAGAAGGCAAGACGGTCGTCTGGGAAAACCAGACGACCATCTTGACCTTTAGGATGGCAAGACGACCGTCTAGCCAAATGAGACGGTCGTCTCGACCTTCAGGGAAGGTGAGACGGCCGTATGGTCAAACGGGACGACCGTCTCGGGCCTCCTAATAGATTTTCCTATTTTTCCTATTTTTTGTGTACAGAAAGTCCTCCTATCCTTACATGGAGCCTAGTGAACATGCGTAGGGGCCTAAAGAAGCCTTGTCCATCTTCGAATGGAGGTTTTCTGGTCTTTATTGCAAGGTCGGACAAAAATTGGGGTCTACAGCGAGCTTTATCAATTCTTTGTCCTAAAAGTACTCCCAAAGCATAATTAGATGCATCACACATAATTTCAAAAGGAAGATCCCAATTAGAAGGTTTGATTATAGGTGTAGCAGTTAATGCTTTTTTTCAAATAATAAAATGAGTTTTACACCTATCATCAAAATTAAATAAAGCATCTTACTGAAATAATGAGGTTAAGGGAAGAGCAATATTACTAAAATCTTTAATAAATCTTCTATAAAAACTTGCATGTCCAAGAAAAGATATCACCTCCTTAAAAGAAGATGGATAGGATAAATTAGAAATAACATTTAATTTAGTAGGATCAACTTGAATTCCATTTCTAGAAATAATATGACCTAATACAATACCTTGTTCTACCATAAAATGACATTTTTCATAATTCAAAACTAAATTATTTTCCACACATTTAATCAATACTTTATTTAAATTATCAAGACAATCATAAAAAGAATTTCCATAAATAGAAAAATCATCATAAACACTTTAATACATTGCTCCAATAAACCAGAAAAAAAAATACTAAACATACATCTTTGAAAAGTACTAGGAGAATTATATAATCTGAATGACATTCTTTTATAAGCAAAAGTATCAAAAGGACAAGTAAAGTAGTTTTAAATTGATCTTCAGGTGCAATACATATTTGAAAATATCCAGAAAAACTATCAAGAAAACAATAATGAGATTTACATGTTAATCTTTCCAGCATTTGATCAATAAAAGGTAAAGGAAAATTATCTTTTCTAGTAGCTAAATTAAGTCTCCTATAATTAATACATACTCTCCAACTATTCTGCACTATTTGTGGAATTAATTTACCTTTTTCAATTTTAATAATAGTTAAATCAGATTTATTTTAGGAATAACATGTACAAGACTAATACATTCATTATAGAAATAGGAGAAATTATACCTGCTTGCAATAATTTAGTCACTTCTTTTTTAGTTACATCCAAAATTTGTGGATTCACCCTCCTTTGAGGTTTTCTAACAGCTTAACATTATCATCCAATAAAATTTTCTTCATACATAAAATAGGACTAATTCTAGGAATATCATGAAGAGTCCAACCAATTGCCTTTTTATATTTCTTAATTACATAAAATAATTTACTTTCTTACTCAATATTTAACAAATTAGAAATAATAACAGGAAAAAAAGTATTATCACCCAAAAATTCATATTTTAAATTAGAAGGCAAAGGCTTTAAATTAGAAACAAAAGAATCAATAATTTTAGGCTCTAGACTTTCTAAAAAATCAAAATATTTTCTGAATTTTCTATTTTATTCAAATTTTTTGTTCTTTGGCCCTAATCTGCTCAGTGGATTCAGATTCCACGTAGTGGTTTCCTTGGGCTGAAATTTCTTCTTTGGGGAAAATCCACTGAGCAAAATCTGAATTCGCTCAATGCCCACATCAGAAGTCAATCCGTTGAGCGAATTCAGCTCCCGCTCAACACTTTCATGAGAATTCGCCACTGAATAAAATTCGTTAAGCGAATTCAGCTTCTGCCCAACGCTTTCTTCGCACTATGGCACTAAGTATGGTTCACCATATTTTGGCTGAGCAAATCCAACTTCTATTTAGCGCTTTCAGCACAATAAACATGATTTTCAAAATTTCTTTCATCAAACATAGTTCCAACATCATAATTAAGAAGTTTTAGGACAAATTCAACAATAAATTCATCAATAACATCAATCCTAAACACAAAATGATCTTCATATGGATGTTTCAATGCATCTAGGATATTAAACTTAATCAATGTGTCACCAAACTCCATAGTCAATGTACTAGCTGTCAGAGAACTATTTGTTGGAGGAAAAAGGGGCTTTTAGAACCTAGTGTGGGCTAGAAGCGATAAGAATCACTAAGTGGAGTTCTTAGTGGATTGTGTGTTGTGCCGTCTCTAGGGAAAGCTGTTCTTCATCTCTTGTGTGACTCAAGAGAGGTATTTTTGTTACTCTATCTTTTCCATTGTTATCTATTTGTAAAAATTTGATTATACTGACAGTGTTAATCCTCTGTTTGAGTGATTAACAAGTGGACGTAGGGTCTTTTGATCCGAACCAGTATAAATCTTCTGTGTAAGACTCTATCCTTATCCTATTTACGTTTACACAGTATTTTAATCGGTAAAATTTGGGGAAAATTTTTAAAACCTAATTTTTGTTAAGAAACCAATTCACCCCCCCTCTTGGTTTTTGTCCGTTCATGCAAACATTTCGCTGCGCGATTCCAAGAAGTGGTATCAGAGCATGCTTTGATAGTCATTCAAAATTTTCAAAAATGGCCGGACAAAATCAAACTTTTGCCGAAGGAGCGTCTATCAACAGACCCCCACTTTTTGCGGGTAAAAATTATCCTTTCTGGAAAGTTAGAATGCATATCTTTTTAGAGTCTGTTGATAGAGGCGTTTGGGACGCTATTTTAAACGGTCCCTATATTCCTAAAGTTTCTAAAAATGGAGTAGACGTTCCTAAACCATTTTCTAGATGGACGGCGGAGAAAAATAGAAAAGCTCAATTTGATGTTAGGGCTAGAAATATTATTTCATCTGCTTTAACCCTTGATGAGTTTTACAGGATCTCCGTTTGTAAAAGTGCTCAAGAGATGTGGGAAATGTTGAGAGTGACCCACGAAGGTACCAACGACGTTAAAAGATCACGGAAAAATTCTCTAATCCAAGAATATGAGATGTTCCGGATGCAACAAGGCGAAACAATAGTTGATGTTCAAAAGCGCTTCACACACATTGTGAATCATCTCACCGGATTAGGTAAAATTTTTGACGTTGATGAATTAAATGTTAAAATCTTGAAATCTTTGGATAGGAAATGGCAACCTAAGGTGACGACCATCTCGGAGTCACAAAACCTTGCCACAATGTCTATGGCGGCGCTCTTTGGAAAGTTGAGAGAGCATGAGCTAGAACTAGGAAGACTAAATGATGAGGAAGGACAACATCAAAAGAGGAACTTAGCCTTCAAAACTGAAATTTCCAAAGGTAAGAGTAAAAAGGAAGAAGAAGACTCGGAGAATGATGAAGAAGAATTGAGTCTCATGATTAAGAAGTTTACCAAATTCATGAAAGCCAAAGGAAGGCATCCATTCAAAGGTAAGGGAAAGGTAAGAGAAAATACTTCCGTAAATATCAAATGCTATGGTTGTGGTGAAACAGGACATGTGAAGACCGAATGTCCAAACAAGAAAAATGAAGATAACAAAGGCAAAAAGTTCTTCAAGAAGAAAACTTACATCTCTTGGGACAATAGTGATTCGAGTTCGGAGTCAAGTGACTCGAAAATTGAAGCCAATATTTGCTTAATGGCAAATGACAATATATCTTCTGATTTTGAGGTAAGTGATTCTGACTCATCTTCAAGTGATGATGAAAATAATTTTGATGAACTGCAAAATGCATATAATGAATTGTTTAGTGCCTTTAAGGACTTGACAAATGAATACAAAGCTGTGAAAAAAATTTTAAGTAGATCCAAAAAGGAGGTAGAGTCCTTAAAAACGAAAATTACATGTTTAAAGGAAAAGGAAACCTTAGAAACGAAAATTGTATGCATAGATGAGAATGATGATAATAATATAGCATGTGCATCTTGTAAAGAGTATGAATATGACATTGATATACTTAATCATTTGCTTGTTAAATCTGAAAAGGAATTAAGTAATAATAATAAAGATAAAGTTGTTATAGCTTAAAATAGAGTAAACCATCAAGTTCCTTTGAAAAAGCCTAAAATGAAAAATAGAAGAGTATGGGTTGAAAAAGGAACTAGAGCATCTATTGTTAGAAATGCATCATATTCAAAAGCTACATCTAAAGCATGTTTTTATTGTATGAAAAATGGTCATACTTCAAATATATGTAAAATCAAACATTTTGGTGTTCCTAAAGGAAAATACATTTGGGTTCCTATTGTTAAATATTTTGTTTGTCTCTAACCCCAAGGACCCAAAAGTTATGGGGACCTAAGTTTATTATGTTCTTGTTTTGTAGGAAACTTCCAAATCAAAGAAGTCTATGTGGTATCTTGATAGTGGATGCTCTAAACATATGACTGGAGACAAAACGAAATTTGTGAGTTTCAAAGCTAAAGAACAAGGATATGTAACTTATGGGGGCAACAACAAAGGAAAGATTCTTGGAATTGGAAATATAGGTGGTGCAAACACTTTGGAGATTAAGGATGTGCTTCTTGTTGATGGGCTAAAGCATAATCTCCTTAGCATAAGTCAACTGTGTGACAAAGGATTTAAGGTAATCTTTGAAAGTAAGTTTTGTACCATACATTTGATATATTCCAAAAAAGTAGCATTGAAAGGCATTAGGCATAATAACATATACTTGATTGATTTGGATTGTATACATGATACTAGTATAACATGCTTAATTGCTAAGGAAGAGAACCCATGGTTATGGCATAAGAGAGCAATTCATATAAATATGCATCATTTAAATAAGTTGATATCAAAGGACTTAGTTATTGGTTTGCCTAAGTTAAAATTTGAAAAAAGATAGATTATGTGATGCATGTCAAAAAGGTAAATAAGTAAAATCTTCATTTAAATCAAAGAACGTTATTTCCACATCAAAACCTTTAGAATTATTACATTTAGACTTATTTGGTCCTTCTAGGATAAAAAGCTTTGGTGGAAATTATTATGGTCTTGTGATTGTTGATGACTTTTCTAGATATACTTGGACATTTTTCTTAACATTGAAAAGTGAAGCTTTTAATGTCTTTAGGAAGTTTGCAAAGCAAATTCAAAATGAGAAAGACTTAAGAATTAAAGTTTTAATAAGTGACCATGGTGGTGAGTTTCAAAATGAAAGGTTTGAAAATTATTGTGAGGAAAATGGTATATTGCATAATTTTTCTGCACCTAGGACTCCCCAACAAAATGGTGTAGTTGAAAGGAAAAATAGGTCACTAGAGGAACTTGCTAGAACAATGCTAAATGAATCAAATGTTCCTAAATATTTTTGGGCTGATGCTGTAAGTACTGCATGTTATGTTTTGAATAGAATGTTCATTAGGGCAATTATAAAATCAACTCCCTATGAATTGTTAAATGGTAGAAAGCCTAATGTTGCTCATTTGAAAATATTTGGATGTAAGTGCTTTATGTTAAATAATGGAAAGGACAACTTAGGAAAATTTGACTCAAAAGCCGATGAGGGCATTTTCTTAGGTTATTCATTAACTAGCAAAGCTTATAGAGTGTTTAATAGAAGAACCTTAAATGTTGAAGAATCTATACATGTTACTTTTGATGAAATTGTAGACCTTGGGGGAAATCCTCTTGAGTCAAATAAAGAACTTGCAGATGATGATGATTACATAAGAGAGGCTCTTGATGAATTGTATTTGGAAGAAAATGAGCCTTCTCAAACACCTGAATTAGCAAAAGAATGGAAATCACCAAGATGACTTTCAATGGACAATATTATTGGTGATATCTCAAAAGGGGTAAGAACTAGAAATATGACTAATTTTTGCATGTCTGTAGCTTTTGTGTCACAGATAGAACCCAAAAATGTTGAGGAAGCGCTTAAAGATGACCAATGGTGCATAGCTATGCAAGAGGAACTCAATTAATTTGAAAGGAATCAAGTCTGGGAATTAATCCCAAGAGAAGAATCACATCAAGTAATTGGAACTAAATGGGTATTTCAAAACAAACTTGATGAAGATGGATGTTAGAAATGTAGGCTGAGATCAAGAGGGGGGGTGAATTGATCTTTGAAAGATTTTCGCAATTTACAGATTATCTATTTCAAAGATTAAGAAATCTGACCAGTTCTTGAATCACACACAGCAAGCAATCAAAATAAATGCAGTCACAAAATTAAAGAAGAGAAAGGTTTAGAAAAATACAACCAAGGTTTATACTGGTTCACCCAATCCCAGGGCTACGTCCAGTTTCCAGCCAAATTCCAGTTCTTGACCAACCCTGCAGCCAAATTCCAGCTACAGAAACCAGTGCCCACAATTCCAGGCACCCACATTACAATAAAGAAAGTAAAGAAACAAATAGAAGAAACTTAGAATGCTCAAACCAGATTTATGCAGTTCTGCAGTATGTGTTTCTTCTCCAAAAGAATGCAATTTTGCCTCAAGAAAGAACTTCAATGAACTTCACAGAACTAGCACGATTCTCTCTTTAAAGTAGCACTTATGATTGCTTGATTGATTGCTAAAAGATGTGTTTTTCAAAGTTCAAGCAACTCTGTTTATATAGAAGATTTTCAAAACTGCTGGTTTATTTAATCTGTTAAAATAATCTTTTAATCTGTTAAAAGTCTAGTTTTAATCTGTTAAAACTTCTTTTAATCTTTTAAAATGTTCTTGATTATTTTCCAGATGTATTTTAACTGATACGACACCGTTTATATCAATTAAAACTCTTTGTAAAAAATCTTCCAAACTGTTTTAATCGATTGTTTCATCTTTCAATCGATTAAAATACTGCAAAACATTCTTATAAACTTTTCTAAGTGATTTTAACTGATAACAATCTGTTTTAATCGATTAAGACACTTTGAAAAAAGTTTACTTAGTTATTTTATTCGATTGAAACGCATTTTAATCGATTATAATTCTGCCAAAAGATTTCATAAAACTTTCTAAGTTATTTTAACTGATAACAAGCATATTTTAATCGATTAAAACATTTTGGAAAAGCCTCTTAGTTGTTTTAATCGATTATTTCGAGTTTGTATTGATTAAAATTCTGCCATAACACTTTTCAAAATATTTTAAGTCATTTTAATCGATTATATCAATTCTATATCAGTTAAAATACTGGCAGAAGGTTTTCAAAAATCCTTCTAATGAAAACAATCGATTATTTCGAAAACATATCAGTTAAAAACCTGTTACAAAAGTGTTAAGAACATTTTAGTTGATAAAGCTTATATGCTATTAGTTAAAATAGCTAATTAAAAACCTTTTATCAAAATACTTTGTTTTTAACCGTTTAAACATTTTTTAGAGGCATTTGCAAAATCTTTTAAATGAAGAAACCTCATGCAGCAGAGAGATAAAAATGATTATACCTAAGCAGAGATGCAGACTCACTAATCCCTATACTCTTTTATCTAAGTGACCTTTGACTGCCACAAAATAGTCTTTGACTTCATTTTTTACTTCATCAAATCAACAAGATCTTTGTCAAAGTAATTTAATAAGATCTTCATCACTTTCAATGGAAATATAACAAAGAATAAAGCCAGACTTGTTGCCAAAGGTTACTGTTAGGAGGAAGGTATTGATTATGATGAAACTTATGCTCCTGTTGCCAGGTTAGAGGCTATATGCCTACTTCTTGCTTATGCATCATTGATGAAATTTAAATTATATCAAATGGATGTTAAGAGTGCATTTTTGAATGGGTTTATTAAAGAAGAAGTATATGTGGAGCAACCCCCTGGATTTGAAGATTTTAGTTATCCTAATCATATTTTTAAATTGAAGAAAGCATTATATGGGTTGAAACAAGCTCCTAGGTCTTGGTATGAAAGGCTAAGTAGTTTTCTAACTTCAAATGATTTTTCTAGAGGAAAAATTGATTCTAGATTGTTTATAAAGAAAGTAAAAGAACATATCTTATTGGTTCAAGTATATGTTGATGATATAATTTTTGGATCAACTGATAATTCTTTGTGTGTAGAATTTTCTAAGATAATGCAGGGAAAATTTGAAATGTCTATGATGGGAGAATTAACGTTCTTCCTTGGGCTTCAAATCAAACAAATTAAAGATGGTATTTTTGTCTCTCAAACCAAATACTGCAAAGAGATTCTCAAAAAGTTTGGAATGGACACTTCAAAGGAAGCTAAGACACCCATGGGAACTTCATGCTACTTAGACAAGGATGAATCAGGTTTGGAAATTAATCAATCTATGTATAGAGGTATGATAGGTTCACTGTTATACTTGAGTGCAAGTAGACCTGATATTATGCATTTTGTCTATGTGTGTGCTAGATTTCAGGCATGTCCAAAAGAATCTCACCTAACTGCAGTTAAATGTATTTTAAAATATTTAAAAGGAAATACTGGTTTTGGTTTATGGTATCCATCTGAAGCTTGTACTAGCTTAATAGGTTATTCTGATGTTGATTATGGTGGAGGCAAAATAGATAGAAAAAGTACGAGTGGGACATGTCATTTGTTAGGATCATCATTAGTATCTTGGCATTCTAAGAAACAGGCATGTATTGCTTTATCCACCACTGAAGCTGAATATATTGCAGCTCGTAATTGTTGTGCTCAAATTTTGTGGATGAAACAAAAACTAGAAGATTATAGTATATTTCTAAATGGTATTCCTTTGATGTGTGATAATACAAGTGCAATTAATCTTACTAAGAATCCAGTAATGCACTCTAGGACTAAACATATAGAAATTAGACATCATTTCTTGAGAGATCATATAAGTAAAGGAAACTATAAAATTGAGTATGTTGATACAAAGCATCAATTAGAAGATATTTTTACTAAGCCTCTTCCCAAGGATAGATTCTATGATCTTAGAAGAGACTTAGGAATATTAGAAATAGCCTAAATTCTACTTAACTGATCAATTTTTGCTTTGTTTGAGGGGGAGTTACTTCCAAATTATGCGTATTTTGAGGGGGAGCTCTTAATTTTTTTATCATAATCAAAATAGGGGGAGTTACTTCCAAATTATGTTTAATGTTTTTGTTAGTGTGACCGATAAAATAGGTTATTACAAGGCTTCAAAAGAAAATTTTGATCATCATAAAAAAGGGGGAGATTGTTGAAACATACAAGGACTTGATGTTGAACTTACATGGACATGAAGCTTGTTGATTTTGATGATGATTCAAGAACAAAGAACTTAGAGAGCTGAAGACTTGTATTCTTGTGTAATAACTCTGTTTTGATAAGTTTGAGTCTATAATATTAGAGTCTAAGATAGCCAGCACATAGTCTACTCTTTAGAAGCTTCAATAACTCATTTTTATAAAAAATACACTGGTTTAATCGATTAAAAGGCTAAATAATCAATTATTACAGAGAAAAAAACCATTTTATGTATCAGCTCTCTGTAATAATCGATTAACACTCTTGTTAATCGATTAACAGGGCAAATAATCGATTAAAACAGTGCGTTATGGGTTCCTGTTGATTTTGGCTCTGTAATAATCGATTAACACTTGAGATAATCAATTATTTCAGTCAGATTTGCATTTTGAACTTCAAATTAAACCTATTTTCGAAAACCCTAGTCCCAATACACCAAGTTTCAAAAATCCCCAATTCCCAAACCCTAAATCATCTACTTAAGGTTCTCTAAGGCTCTCAGAAAAGAGAACAACCTTTTTCAAACAAAATTTGAGAGCTGTGATTGCCAGAGAACTATTTGTTGGAGGAAAAAAGGGGCTTTTGGAACCTGGTGTGGGCTAGAAGCGATAAGAATCACTAAGTGGAGTTCTTAGTGGATTGTGTGTTGTGCCATCTCTAGGGAAAGTTGTTCTTCATCTCTTGTGTGACTCAAGAGAGGTGTTTTCGTTACTCTATCATTTCCATTGTTATCTGTTTGTAAACACTTGATTATAGTGACAACGTTAATCCTCTGTTTGAGTGATTAACAACTGGACATAGGGTCTTTTGATCTGAACCAGTATAAATCTTCTGTGTAAGACTCTATCCTTATCCTATTTACGTTTACACAGTATTTTAATCGGTAAAATTTGGGGAAAATTTTTAAAACCTAATTTTTGTTAAGAAACCAATTCACCCCCCCTCTTGGTTTTTGTCCGTTCACGCAAACATTCCGCTGCGCGATTCCAACACTAGCATCAATCTTGGTGTGTGCAGTTTTTAAGAATGGTCTTCCCGAAGTAAGAGAAGGTGAATCAAGTTCAGAGTCATGGGAAAATCTACTTATCATGTCCAGTATGTAAAAATCTATTGGAAAGACAAGGTTGTTCACCTTCACCAAGACATCCTCAAGTAAACCAATCGGTTGAACTATGCTTCTATTTGCCAATTGGATTACCACACCAGTAGGTTGCATAGTTTCAAGGCACAGTGATGAATACATGGCTAAAGGCATAACATTATTTGAGGCTCCAAGATCTAACATTGCATGTTCAAACCTCTTATTGCCTATAACACAAGAAATGGTAAATACACCTGGATCTTTACATTTCTTCGACATTAATACATTAGGTATAGAAAATAATGCAGAAACATTTCTCCCTAGATTAATCTTCTCATTTCTCTTAAGCCTTCTTTTGTTGATTCACAAATCCTTCCAGAATTTTGCATATTTTGGCACTTGTTTAATGGCTTCAAGTAGAGGAATATTAACTTCAACTTTTTGAAACAATTGCAGCAGCTCATTGTCTAGTTCCTCATTCTTCTTAACCTGTGAATTATCTCTAGAAAGAGGGAGTGAGACTTGAATTTCATGGATACCAGCATAAATGTTGGTTTAGACTGCAATGGTTGTTTTAGTCGCATTAGAGGCTGTAAATTTGTTACTTTGGTCTACTATTTTCTACTTCTATTTCTCAACATGAATTCTAGTACTTGCTTCATCATTATCAACAAGATTTGGACTATTTCTAGCCACTAAACCAGTATCAGTACTGGTGTAAGCTTTAACTGCATAATTCGATCCTTGTGCTGCATTTTCTTCTACATTTTTGTTCTGAAGTTTTTTTGTTTTGGCTCCAACATGACCAGTATATTCCACCTTTTGTTTTTCTTGTAAGGCTTCATGGTTAACAAGTCCAACAAGCACTTTTCCTGTTTTAAGAGTCATAATACTCATATTTTTTGGAATTACAGCAGTTTGGGAAGGTAAACCATCTACAAACCCAAAGGGCTGTTGTTGATTCATGGTTGTGGCAAGCTATCCACCTTGGTTCTCCAAAAGATTTTATACTTGCCTCGCTCCTTTGATGAAATTGCAGATTTTTCATGGTTAATTGCCTCATCAATTCCTCTGAAGATGGTTGACTTTCACTACTAGAGGGTTGAGCTTGTGGAGCTTGTCCAAACTACTGCATATTTTTCTAGTTTTGTTTTTTATATGGTTGATGGACTGGTGGATTAGGTGGATGCATGTTTTATGGTGGAAAATATGGAGGTTGGGATGGAGGTGGATAATTAGGATGTGAAGGAAAATAATAAGGCTATTGCATATGCATTTGCTACTGCATAGATGGTTGTGGTTGCATAACATTAGCTTGATGTCCCCATTTTATATTGGGATGGTTCCTCCAAGAAGGATTGTATCTATTTGTGCTAAAATCAACATTAGAATTAGGGGGAAATTTGTGGAAAACATCACACACCTATGGATCTTTAGTATTCATGATTGAAATTTGGGAATATTCATGAAGTAGCATGCTAACTTGAAGTGCAAAGACCACACATAGCACTAACAAATGGAAAGTTCTGCTGCATAGGTGTTGGTGTGTGTGCAACAGTATGGAATTTTTGTTGATTTTGTGACAATTGATTGGCCATATAAGCAAGGTTGTCAAGTTTATTTTCCAGTTGTTGGTGCTCCATTGAATATCTAGTTTGCACCTCATAAACACTTCTCATAGTTGTGTTGCCTCTAATTGAAAATTGTTGAGAGTTTATGGCCATGGTTTCAATCAATTGTCTTGCAACTATGAGAGTTTTATTGACAAATGCTCCACCAATTGCTACATCAATCATGCTTCTATCCATAATTGTAAGACCTTTATAGAAATATTGGATAAGAAGTTGCTCACTAATTTGGTGGTGAGAGCAACTTGAGCACAATCTTTTAAACCTCTCCTAGTAATCAAATAAACTCTCTTTGTCTAGCTGTCTAATACGACATATCTCTTTTCTAATTGAGGTAGCTCTTGAGACTGAAAAGTATTTCTCCAGAAACAGCCTCTTCAAGCTCTCCCAACTTGTAATTAATCCAGGTGGTAAGTAGTATAACTAGTCTTTTGTAGCCTCATGCAGTGAGAATGGAAATGTCTTCAGTTTAACATGATCCTCACTAACACCTTTGGGTCCCATTGTAGAACAAACAATATGAAATTCCTTAAGGTGTTTGTGTGAATCCTCACCTACAAGAACATAGAATCTGGGCAACAAATAGATTAAACATATCTTAAGAACAAATTGCACATCCTCATCATCATCAAATTGAATCCATATGGTATGATAGGAAACATCTAGTGCAATCAACTCTCTAAGAGTTCTCTCATCCATGTTATTTTGAACCATTTCAAAGTTCTTTCAATTTCTTGATCAAATGCAAAGTTTTAAACACTATGAGAATGAAGCATTCAATTCAGAAATCAAAAGATAAACAAAAACACACAAACTGTATAGACAAACACAAAAAACACAAGCTACTGGAGCTAATTCGTTAAGCAAACACTGATCTGTTGAGTGGATTTGTTCCAGTGACCAACTAAATTGAAAAACTTGACAAATCTACTGAGCGAAATTCAAACCTTTGAGCAAACAACAAACCACTTGGATAATCTCAAACCATTAAGTGTATTTAACAGAAAAAATAAAAATTCAAACATTAGACTCAAAGCACTTAGCAGACAATAAACTACTGAGCGAAAAATGGACAAATTCAAAAACAATCCTCACTGCCACAAATCCGCTGAGCGAATATCAATCTACTGAATGATTTTCAATTCATTGAGCAAAATTTAGTTCGATGAGCGAAATTTGGACAATGCTCACACAATTGAACAAAAGTCTCAAAAGCGCTCAATGAAACACAAACAGCTGAGCATAAAACACATAACAATTTTTTTAAAGTTCTTTACTCAAAAGAAACACAAACAAATATGTACACTAACCTTTGACAAAAGAAAATTGAGATTTAAAATAAAACAATCACCAATTGCTGCCTAGCAATCGTGCCATTTTGATGAAAGTATTCTTGTCGCCTAGATCTCATAAAGAATTTTGTAATAAAAGCAATGCAGTGATAGGGCTTGTCCTAGGTCATGTCCTCAAGGAGAATTGCTAAGTTGTTTAAATCTTGAATTTCTATATCAAAAGCTAGTAAATATGGGGGATTTTATGATTTTAAGATGCAGAAAAGTAAATTGAAAGCAATAAACCTAAGCTATAAAAGCAATTAAAGAAAGCATTAAAAGAAAACAGTAAATGAAAGCTTTTAAAACTAATCTACGAAAGCATTGTAAACTAAGTTTAAAAGTAGAAAAACATATCAAATTGAAAATAGAATTAAAGTTTGATGTAAAACAATGAAGAAATTGTTTTGACTCTCCAATTATTAACTTGCTTTTATGATTATCATTGATTTCTACAGAATTGTCTTGCAATCACAAAATCAAATCCATAATAGTTCTAATCAATTACAATCAATTTGAAATTCGTATTCGCAATTCAATTCCTAAATCAAGAAATCACTTAAACATAGAAGTTGAATTGTGATGTAAATAAGACACTCAATAAAATAACCTCAATTACATTGTTTGTAATGGATTATAATTAGTTAGAATCATTAAGAATCAAATTTAAACCATAGAAAATAATTTTTAATTGGTAAATCAACAACTAAAGCGAATTATAACATGATTAACAAGTGAAAACTAGAAAAAAAAATATGAAAACAGTAAAGAAATGGAATGGAAGATGAAAACAAAAAGTAAAAACAAAGAATTAAGAGAAAAGGAAAAAGAATCAAGGAAACTTCAATTGACAAACGTCATTGTTGAACATTCAAGGACTTGATGTTAGACTTGATGGACATGAAGCTTGTTGATTTTGATGATGATTCAAGAACTCAAGAACATAGAGAGTTGAAGACTTGTTTTATAGTGTAATAACTCTGTTTTAATTAGATTGAGTCTGTAATATTAGAGTTTGAGATAGCCGGTACATAGTCTGCACCTTAGAAGCTTCAAAAAGCTCAATTTTATCAAAGTGCCTCGGCTTTAATCAATTAAATGGTGAAATAATCGATTAAAACAGTGAGAAAAACCATTTTCTGTATCTGCTCACTGGTTTAATCAATTAACACACCTGTTAATCGATTAATAGGCCTGTTAATCGATTAACAGGTCTTTTAATCGATAAAAATAGAGAGTTTTTGGGTTCTGTTGATTTTGGCTCTGTAATAATCGATTAACACTTCATTTAATCGATTATTTCGGTCAGATTTTGATTTTTAACTTCAAATCAACCCTATTTTCGAAAACCCTATTTCCAAGACTCCTAGTTTCGAAAATCCCAACTCCCAAACCCTAATTTCTATACTTAAGCTTCTCTATGGCACTCAGAAAAGAAGAACAACCTTTTTCAAACAAGAGGTAAGTGTTGTGAGTGCCAGAGAACTGTTTGTTGGAGGAAAAAGGGGCTTCTGGAACCTGGTGTGGGCTAGAAGCGATAAGAATCACAAAGTGGAGTTCTTAGTGGATTGTGTGTTGTGCCATCTCTGGGGAAATTTGTTCTTCATCTCTTGTGGGTTTCAAGAGAGGTGTTTTCTTTACTTTGTATTTTCAATTGTTATCTATTTGTAACAACTTTGATTATAGTGACAGCGTTAATCCTCTGTTTGAGTGATTAGCAACTGGACGTAGGGTCTTTTGATCCGAACCAGTATAAATCTCCTGTGTAAGATTCTATCTCTATCTTATTTACGTTTACACAACTTTTTAATCGGTAAAATTTGGGGAAAATTTTGAAAACCTAATTTTTGTTAAGAAACCAATTCACCCTCCCTCTTGGTTTTTGTCCGACCACGCGAACATTCTGCTGCGCGATTCTAACAAGTGGTATCAGAGCTTGCTTTGATAGTCATTCAAACTTTTAGAAAATGGCCGGAAAAAATCAAACTTTTGCCAAAGGTGCGTCTATCAACAGACCCCCACTTTTTGCGGGTCAAAATTATCCCTTTTGGAAAGTAGGAATGCAAATCTTTTTAGAGTCTGTTGATATAGGCGTTTGGTACGCTATTTTAAACGGTCCTTATATTCCTAAAGTTACTGAGAACGGTGTTGACGTTCCCAAACCTTTTTCTAGATGGACAACAGAAGAAAACAGAAAAGCACAATTTGACGTTAGGGCTAGAAATATAAATTCATCTGCTTTAACCCTTGACGAGTTTTACAGGATTTCTGTTTGTAAAAGTGCTCAGGAGATGTGGGAAATGCTAAGAGTGACCCACGAAGGTACCGACGACGTTAAGAGAGCACGGAAAAATTCTCTAATCCAAGAATACGAGATGTTCCGGATGCAACAAGGCGAAACGATATTTGACGTTCAAAAGCGTTTTACTCATATTGTGAACCATCTCACTGGATTAGGTAAAATTTTTGACGTTGATGAATTAAATGTTAAAATGTTAAAATCTTTGGATAGGAAATGGCAACCGAAGGTGACGGCCATCTCGGAGTCACAAAACCTTTCCACAATGTCTATGGCGGCGCTCTTTGGAAAGCTTAGAGAGCATGAGCTAGAACTTGGAAGGCTAAATGAAGAAGAAGGACAATATCAAAAGAAGAACTTAACCTTCAAAACCGAAATTTCCAAAGGTAAAAATAAAAAGGAAGAAGAAGACTTGGAGAACAAAGAAGAAGAATTGAGTCTTATGATAAAGAAGTTCACCAAATTCATGAAAGCTAAAGGAAGACATCCATTCAAAGGTAAGGGAAAGGTAAGAGAAAGTACTTCCGTAAATATAAAATGTTATGGTTGTGGTGAAGCAGGACATGTAAAGATCGAATGTCCAAATAAGAAGAACGAAGAAAACAAAAGCAAAAAGTTCTTCAAGAAGAAAGCTTATATTGCTTGGGACAACAGTGATTCAAGTTCGGAATCAAGTGACTCGGAAGTAGAAGCAAATATTTGCTTAATGGCAAATGACAACATATCTTTCGACTTTGAGGTAAGTGATTCCGACTCATCTTCTAGTGATGATGATAATAACTATGATGAACTGCAAAATGCATATAATGAATTATTTAGTGCCTTTAAGAATTTGAAAAATGAATATAAAGTTGTGAAGAAGAGTTTAAGTAGATCCGAAAAGGAAATTTACTCTTTAAAAACGAAAATCACATGTTTAGAAGAAAAAGAATCCTTAGAAACGAAAATTGTATGTTTAGATGAGTATGATGATAAGAACTTAGCATGTGAAACTTGTAAAGAGTATGAATATGACATAGATATTCTTAATCATCTACTTGATAAAGCCGAAAAGGAAATAAGTGATTTTAAGATGGATAAAACTGTTTTTGCCCAAAATAGTGTAAATTATCAAGTTCCTTTGAAAAAGCCTAAAAGGAAAAATAAAAGAGTATGGGTAGAAAAAGGAACTAGAGCATGTTTTGTTAGTAATGCATCTTATTCTAAAGCTACATCAAAAGCATGTTTTTATTGTATGAAACAAGGTCACACTTCAAATAAATGTAAAATAAAACATTTTGGTGTTCCTAAAGGTAAATACATTTGGGTTCCTATTGTTAAATAATTTATTTGTCTCTAACCCCAAGGACCCAAAAGTTATGGGGACCTAAGTTTACTATGTTCTTGTTTTGTAGGAAACTTCCAAATCTAAGAAGTCTATGTGGTATCTTGATAGTGGATGCTCAAAGCATATGACCGGTGATAAATCGAAATTTGTGAGTTTCAAAGCTAAAGAACAAGGATATGTAACTTATGGGGACAACAACAAAGGGAAAATCATTGGAATTGGAAATATAGGTGGTGCAAACACATTGGAGATTAAGGATGTGTTTCTCGTTGATGGACTAAAGCATAATCTCCTTAGCATAAGTCAACTATGTGACAAAGGATTTAAGGTAATCTTTGAAAGTAAATTTTGCACCATACATTTGATAGGTTCTGAAAATGTAGAATTAAAAGGCATTAGGCATAATAACATATACTTGATTGATTTGGATTGTTAACATGATTCTAGCATAACATGTTTAGTTGCTAAGGAAGAGAACCCTTGGTTATGGCATAAGAGAGAGGCTCATATAAATATGCATCATTTGAACAAATTGATTTCAAAAGACTTAGTTATTGGTTTTCCTAAGTTAAAATTTGAAAAAGATAGATTGTGTGATGCATGTCAAAAGGGTAAACAAGTAAAATCATCATTTAAATCAAAGAATGTCATTTCCACTTCAAAACCCCTAGAATTATTACATTTATATTTATTTGGACCTTCTAGGATAAAAAGCTTTGGTGGAAATTATTATGGCCTTGTGATTGTTGATGATTACTCTAGATATACTTGGACATTTTTCCTAACTATGAAAAGTGAAGCCTTTAAGGTCTTTAGAAAATTTGCAAAACAAATTCAAAATGAGAAAGACTTAAGAATTAAAGTTTTAAGAAGTGACCATGGTGGTGAGTTTCAAAATGAAAAGTTTGAAAGTTATTGTGAAGAAAATGGAATATTACATAACTTTTCTGCTCCTAGGACTCCCCAACAAAATGGTGTAGTTGAAAGGAAAAATAGGTCATTAGAGGAACTTGCTAGAACAATGTTAAATGAATTTAATGTTCCTAAATATTTTTGGGCTGATGCGGTTAGTACTTCTTGTTATGTTTTGAATAGAATGCTCATTAGGTCAATTATAAAATCAACTCCCTATGAATTGTTAAATGGTAGAAAGCCTAATGTTGCTCATTTAAAAATATTTGGATGTAAGTGCTTTGTGTTAAATAATGGAAAGGACAACTTAGGAAAATTTTACTCAAAAGCTGATGAGGGCATTTTCTTAGGTTATTCATTAACTAGCAAGGCTTACAGGGTGTTTAATAGAAGAACCTTAAATATTGAAGAATCTATTCATGTTACTTTTGATGAGATTGTAGACCTTGGGGGAAATCCTCTTGAGTCAAATAAAGAACTTGCAGGTGATGATGAGTATATAAGAGAGGCTCTTGATGAATTATATTTGGAAGAAAATGAGCCTTCTCAAACACCTGAATTAGCAAAAGAATGGCAATCACCAAGAGGACTCTCAATGGACAATATCATTGGTGATATCTCAAAAGGGGTAAGAACTAGAAATATGACTAATTTTTGCATGTCTGTAGCTTTTGTGTCACAGATAGAACCCAAAAATGTTGAGGAAGCGCTTAAAGATGATCAATGGTGCATAGCAATGCAAGAAGAACTTAACCAATTTGAAAGAATCAAGTTTGGGAATTAATCCCAAGGGAAGAATCACATCAAGTTATTGGAACCAAATGGGTGTTTAGAAATAAACTTGATGAAGATTGAAACATAACAAAAAATACAGCCAGACTTGTTGCCAAAGGCTATTGTCAGGAGGAAGGTATAGATTATGATGAAACTTATGCTCCTGTTGTCAGGTTAGAGGCTATACGCCTACTTCTTGCTTATGCATCTTTGATGAAATTTAAATTATATCAAATGGATGTTAAGAGTGCATTTTTGAATGATTTTATTAAAGAAGAAGTTTATGTGGAGCAACCCCCTGGATTTGAGGATTTTAGTTATCCTAATCATATTTTTAAATTAAAGAAAGCATTATATGGGTTGAAACAAACTCCTAGGTCTTGGTATGAAAGATTAAGTAGTTTCCTAACTTCAAATGATTTTTCTAGAGGAAAAATTGATTCTACTCTGTTTATAAAGAAAGTTAAATAACATATCTTATTGGTCCAGGTATATGTTGATGATATTATTTTTGGATCAACTAATAATTCATTGTGTGTAGAATTTGCTAAGATAATGCAGGGAGAATTTGAAATGTCTATGATGGGAGAATTGACATTCTTCCTTGGACTACAAATCAAGCAACTTAAAGATGGCATTTTCATCTCTCAAACCAAATACTGCAAAGAGATCCTTAAAAAGTTTGGAATGGACACCTCAAAGGAAGCTAACACACCCATGGGAACTTCATGCTATCTAGATAAGGATGAATCAAGTTTGGAAGTTAATCAATCTATGTATAGAGGTATGATAGGTTCACTGTTATACTTAACTGCTAGTAGACCTGATATTATGCATTATGTCTGTGTGTGTGCTAGATTTCAGGCTTGTCCAAAAGAATCTCACCTAATTGCAGTAAAACTTATTTTAAAATATTTAAAAGGAACTACTGGTTTTGGTTTATGGTATCCATCTGATGCTTGTACTAGTTTAATAGGATATTCTGATGCTGATTATGGTGGATGCAAAATTGATAGAAAAAGTACTAGTGGGACATGTCATTTGTTAGGTTCATCCTTAGTATCTTGGCATTCTAAGAAACAAGCTTGTGTTGCTTTATCTACCATCGAAGCTTGAATATATTGCACTGGTAATTGTTGTGCTCAAATTTTGTGGATGAAACAACAGTTAGAAGATTATAGTATATTTTTAAATGACATACCTTTGATGTGTGATAATACGAGTGCAATCAATCTTACTAAGAATCCAGTAATGCACTCTAGGACTAAGCACATAGAAATTAGACATCACTTTTTGAGAGATCATATCCGCAAAGAAAATTGTAAAATAGAGTACGTTGATACAAAGCATCAATTAGCAGATATTTTTACTAAGCCTCTCCCCAAGGATAGATTCTATGATCTTAGAAGAGACTTAGGGATTCTAGAAATAGCTTAAACTCTGCTTAATCAGACAGTTTTTGGATGATTGTAAGGATATAATTCATTATACAGGATGTTAATAGTTTATCATGTGTAAAAACCTCAAAAATTTGATGTACTCTCTGGAATAATCGATTAATTGGAGTTATAATCGATTATTTGCATCCAAAACACCCAAAACATGACATTCCTCTCTGGATTAATCGATTAATTCGTCCATTAATCGATTAAAACCAGTGTTAATCGATTAATAGCTCAAATTAATCGATTAAATGGGTGTGGAAGTGGTTTAATCGATTAATTGGAGTTTTAATCGATTAAACCTGGCAAGTTTTGATTCCTAGCCGTTGCCAACAGCTATCTTGACCCTTCTTCACTTCCATATGACTGTTAGACATGCTTGGTTATAAATAGGGACCTCCATTTCACTTCTACTCACTTCTATCTCTTGAAATCAAGTCTTCTTGCCTCATTCTATCAAATTTGCCTTATTCTCACTTAACTTGTCATCTTAAATCTTCTTGTTACTCTCCTAATCCTTCAATGGCCTCATCTTCTCGTGCAAAAATCCCCACTAGAAGAAGATCTGCACCCTCATCTCATCCCCGTCCTAATTATGTAGAAGGATGGATCTCTGATGCAGATGGCCGACAAGAATTTTTGTCCTATTGGAAGGAACGTGGTATTATTTCTCCTAAGTTCCTTATTGGTGAGCAGTTCATCAATAGGGGATTCAACTTTCCTAATCTCCTTGAAATTCAAGGAGTTCTCCCTTTCATCCAAATGCAAGGTACGTATTATCCTGACTTAGTTAGGGTATTTTACTCTAGGTTCAAATTTAGAGATCAAATTGCTAACTCTCAAGTAAAGGGTGTCACAATTATTCTTGATGATGATATTTGGGAAAACGTTGCCCACTTTCCTATTAGAGAAGATGCTATTAACATGTATGGTGAGTTAGATGATTTTGACAGGATCTTAGCTTATCGTTCTTTTCTGCGAAATCCCTCCATGGAGATTGGGCGTCTCCTTCTAGCTGGACCTTTGAAGAAGGAGGAATGCATGATTTTACATTTACTTGTCTGGATCCTATGTCCCAGGGCTACGAATCATGCTCAATGTTCTTCAATTGATCTTCGTATTATTCATGCCATAATGAATAATGAGCCTTTAGATTGGGGCGTTCTTGTCACCATGACTATGTTAAAAGCCAAACACCATCCCACCTTCAAAATTCCATATGCTCTCCTTGTCTCTTGCATCCTTGAATACAAAGGAGTAAATGTCGAAGGTGAACAAACAGTGCGAACAAATAACTTGAATCGTATGCTAGACAACACATTGATCCAACTACAAATGGTGCATGTCAACGATATTTATGTTCACAAGGATGACGTTCCAAACCAAGGTGACGATAATGAAGATTCTGATGAAGATATGCCTCCTGCTGCTGAGCTTCCCTCTAATTAAATCCAAAGTGTTGGAACTTCCTCTGCTCATCATGAAACCCGACAATCTATGGAAGACATGTTGTCTGATATGAATCAGAGGATGCAGGCATTCTTCACTCTTTCTAGCGTACGACATGAGGAAATAATTCGTCGTATATCTGATGTAGATGATAAAGTGTGCCATTTAGAAAATAGATTTGATGCACATTTTCATAGTGATGATAGTGAAGAATTTTAAATTTGATTGTTATTTTCTTCTTATATTGTAATGAATGATTATTTCTGAAATAAAATGTGATGTTCTTTTAATGCTTTGATTGAGGGGGAGTTATCTCCAAGTTATGCATATTTTGAGGGGGAGCCCTTATGATTGTTATTGAAGCATGCTTTCAATTTTTTATTATAATCAAAATATGGGGAGAAATTTTTAAAGCCTAATATTATTGTTTTTAATATTATCTGGTATGTTTAATGTGTTTTTTAGTATGACAGATAAAACAGGTTATTACAAGGCTTTAAAAGAAAAATTTGATCATCATCAAAAAGGGGGAGATTGTTGAACATTCAAGGACTTGATGTTAGACTTGATGGACATGAAGCTTGTTGATTTTGATGATGATTCAAGAACTCAAGAACGTAGAGAGTTGAAGACTTGTTTTATAGTGTAATAACTCTGTTTTGATTAGATTGAGTCTGTAATATTAGAGTTTGAGATAGCCGGTACATAGTCTGCACCTTAGAAGCTTCAAAAAGCTCAATTTTATCAAAGTGTCTTGGCTTTAATCGATTAAATGGTGAAATAATCGATTAAAATAGTGAGAAAAACCATTTTTTGTATCTACTCACTGGTTTAATCGATTAACAGGTCTTTTAATCGATTAAAACAGAGAGTTTTGGGGTTCTGTTGATTTTGGCTCTGTAATAATCGATTAACACTTCATTTAATCGATTATTTCAGTCAGATTTTGATTTTTAACTTCAAATCAACCCTATTTTCGAAAACCCTATTTCCAAGACTCCTAGTTTCGAAAATCCCAATTCTCAAACCCTAATTTCTCTACTTAAGCTTCTCTATGGCACTCAGAAAACAAGAACAACCTTTTTCAAACAAAAGTTAAGTGCTGTGAGTGCCAGAGAACTGTTTGTTGGAGGAAAAAGGGGCTTTTGGAACATGGTGTGGGCTAGAAGCGATAAGAATCACTAAGTGGAGTTCTTAGTGGATTGTGTGGTGTGCCGTCTCTAGGAAAGTTGTTCTTCATCTCTTGTGGGTTTCAAGAGAGGTGTTTTCTTTACTTTGTATTTTCAATTGTTATCTGTTTGTAACAACTTTGATTATAGTGACAGCGTTAATCCTCTGTTTGAGTGATTAGCAACTGGACGTAGGGTCTTTTGATCCGAACCAGTATAAATCTCCTGTGTAAGATTCTATCTCTATCTTATTTATGTTTACACAGCTTTTTAATCGGTAAAATTTGGGGAAAATTTTGAAAACCTAATTTTTGTTAAGAAACTAATTCACCCTCCCTCTTGGTTTTTGTCCGACCACGCGAACATTCTGTTGCGCGATTCTAACAGTCATTGCATTATTATTACAAGAAACTCCATGAACAAACTTGGAAGCTAAACATCACTTAGAAACTAGAGAACTTCAGAACTAAACTAGATCAATCTTAAAATGATCTTGTGACTAAAACTTAACTTCTGTTTTTCTGCCTTCAAAGGTTTCTTTATACAATAACAAAGGTATACGAAGCGTTCAAGGCCCATTTGAGTCTCATAATTACAAAATAGAAATCAAAATAACATTATGCAGAAATGAAATTCGATGAATTCGCTTAGTGCATAGGAAAGCGCTCAGTGAATTTAAAGTTAAATTAGTTACATGAATTCTTTCACATTCCGCTCAGTGGAGTGGATGACAAAGCACTAAGTGGATTGTTGATTTTTAGATGAAGAACTCTTTGTATCAATTTCGCTAACTAGATTCAAAAGCGCTCAGCAGATTCCATTTTATAATTTCTCTAATTTATCATTCTTGCAAAAGAAAACAAATAATTAGTTAAAATGTACAATTTAAGTAATAAATAATATTAAGATATTTGTATTTACTTTTTAAAAAACTATATTAACTATTATCAATTAATTAATAAAATACATTATATATATAAATTATATTAATAAAATTATTGATAAAATATGTTTATCAACTAGACATAAAGAATGCCTTCCTAAATGGTGAACTAGAAGAAGAAGTCTATATACAAATTCCTCCATGACTTGAATCATAAAAAACCTCAAACATGGTGTGTAGGCTTTGAAAATCTTTATATGGCCTTAATCAATCTCCGAGAGCATGGTTTGATAGATTGAATCGGGTTGTCAAATAAGATGGATTCAACCAATGCCAATAAGATCACACGATGCTTGTCAAACACTCCACCGAAGGGAAGGTAACTATATTCATTGTTTATGTTGATGATATCATTATCACAAGAGACGATTATGATTAAATCAAGCATTTGAAGGGACTTTTAGCCAAGGAATTTGAAGTCAAGGACTTGGGCTAGCTCAAATACTTTCTAGGGATGGAAGTTGCTTGGACGAAGGATGGTATTTATGTATCACAAAGGAAAAAACACTGGACTTACTTCAAGAAACTAGCATGCTTGAGTGCAAGGTAGCCAATACTCCCATAGAACCGGAAAAGAGAGGTGAAGAGGAAAGTCCACCAGTTGATAAAGATAGATATCAAAGACTAGTTGGGAAGCTAATCTACCTAACTCACACCAGACCCGACATTGGGTTTGCTGTCAGCCTGGTTAGTCGCTATACATCTAATCCAACTAAGGCCAACATAAACATAGCAAACAGAATACTCCACTACCTTAGAGGTACACTAGGCCGAGGACTCTACTTCAAGAAGAACTCAAACATAGGTATTGAAGTCTATATTGACTCAGATTGGGCAGGATGTCCCTTTGACAGGAAATCAACTATAGGCTACTATTCCTTTGTGTGGGGAAACTTGGTGACTTGGAGAAGCAAGCAGCAACCTGTGGTAGCAAGGAGTAGTGCAAAAGCTGAATTTAGAGTTATGACTTAAGGTATCTATGAAGGAATTTGGCTTAAAAGGATGTTAGATGAAATCAAAACTCCTATCAATTACACTATGAGGATAATGTGTGACAACAAAGTTGTTATAAGCATAATAAATAACTCAGTCCACCATGATAGGACAAAACATGTGGAAATTGACGGACACTTCATTAAAGAAGAAATTGATCATGGTATTATAAGTGTTGACCATGTTCCATCATGCAGACAAACAGCAGATATCCTGACAAAGGTTCTTCCAAGGTGATCGATGTCGTACTGGGCCAAATAATTAAAACAGATAAATGTAGTACTAGGAAGCTTTCCTAGGTCGTTTCCCAAAGACCACGAATTTTTATCAAAGCTTATCAATTTTTAAAATTAGAACAGTAACAAAAAAAAAGGAAGTTTTTCAAAATTAAAATATTAGATGAAACAGAACAAAAGCAGATTATAAAAATGCGGATTAAAAACAGATTAAAATGCAATTGATTTCCTGATTCTAATGCAGTGTCACTTATCCTAGATTACGAAATTAATTTGAAATTTACCAACTAAGCGAAGATAAATCCCAAATTATATTCTAATTCGAAATTAATCAACTAAGCGAAGATTAATCTCAAATTAGCTTTAACCCTTGTTCCAATATGAAATTAACCAACTAAGCGAAGATTAATCCCAAATTTTCCTTATACAATTAAGCATTGCATACATCACATAATCTCATCTCTAACACAGAATTAAGCAAACCGTGATATTAGTTTCGGTTTATTAAGCATAAACAGATTATAATTCAACACCGAGATTAGAAGATGAAGAGTTAAGAGAACAAACAAAATGAAATTGAAGAACAAAACCTCAAAGATCTACTTGCATTCTTCTCGTAAAATCAATACAAAGATTTAGCTATCCATGGAAAGTTGAAAACGCAATAGAAGAAACATAATTAAAATCGAAACAAGAATTTAAAAATAATGACGTAAGAGTAAACAAACTTGAATATAAATTGCAGAAGATGAAAGGTGGAAGTGTGGTGGCTGCGTAGTCCTTGTGTGATGTGTGTCTTCTCGTGTGATGTGCCTCTCTTATATAAATAACCCTAACCCTAATCTTAATCGAGGTTTGGGCTCAACTAGTCCATGAAACACATCATAAATTGGCTTCAGTGCAGGTCCATGAACTTCAAACACGTGCAGTATTTTCAATACTTATCCAAATTAAGAGATTTTGGTCTCCTTTGAAAGTCTTTTGAGCTAGCTTTAAAACGCCACTGTTTCTACTATTTTCGGAGCTCTAATGAATTTAGGAGACTTAAATTACTGAAGCATGTCCATTGGGCCGGCCTGGTGCGCTTGACCCGTTTTGGATAATTTATGTAAAATCCAATTTAGCTCCGAATTGAATGATTTTGGATCCTGTGGAAAGCTCAATGTGTCTAGTTTATAATTATTTTAGAATCATGTTATTTGGAGATCTGTAGAAAAAATGATAAATAAAACAATAAACTAATGTCAGTACCCATATAAAATAAAATATGACATTTGGCCCAATTTTTCAAGTCCAAAATTGCTTTAAACTGTCCTAAAATTAATAATGAGTAAAAATTAGATCAAATAGATTCAAATTAATTAAAATCTAAATTATTGGCCCAATGAAGCCCAATCAATGAAAATGCACTAATAATAGACAATTAAACACAATGCACCAATTAAGATAAGTATATAAAGATAAGAAAATGCGGGAAAATAATGACTCATCAAATTCCCCCACACTTAGCCTTTTGCACTCCCAGGCAAAATCAAGAAGCAAAGCAAGGAGCAATTCCAAAGACATCGAAGAGAGTGACATAACAAAAAGGAGCAAGAACAAGAAGACACACAAAACACAAACAAATTTACACAATCCTTAATGAATCCTGGGAAAAGAAAGGAGTAGACAACATCCAACACACAAAGAGTCAGAGGAACCAGATACTCATGGAAATCATCCAAGCATTTCAAAACCTGGCAAGAGGTCAATCAGGTCAAAAGGTGAATCAAAGTGACAAAACCTCACAAGATGCACTGTATCTCTCATGTGTCTAGGCTACTGTATACTCTCAAAATACTCAAGAAAAGCAAACAACAGATAGACTTGGCAAGCCTCTAAACTCAACACCCAACGCACATGCACAAAAAGATCAAAAGGTCTTTTCAGGTTGTAATGGGGGTAGGGACAAGGTAGAGGATATCATATGGGATAAGTAGCTGTGAACCAGAGGAACTAGAGGAGCAATGGGGAATAAGTCAAAAATAAGCACAAGATGCATGCCCAAAAACCTCTAACAAACCTCTAATATCAAACCTCCTCTATTGTCTTTTGCCTCAACCACAACTTTCCTTTCTTCTTCTTTATTTCTTTTTTCTTTTTTTTTTAAATATATCTTTTTTTTTTAAACTATATGAAATATACTCGAAAGGAAAACACAAAACTCGTACAACAGAGATAACCAACTAGCCAAGACATCATCCAATGAAATACAAAATGCACCCCCACACTTATTCAATAACTTATTCCCAAAACAATTCCAAAGCTCCAAAAATTCCTAAGGTTAAGGTAATCATGGTTTTTCACTTAAGGCTTTTAATGAGCTTCAAAAGAAATAAAGGGAAACATAGGCTCAAAGGGGCTATCAAAGGAATTAATTCAAGGTAGGCTCATTTGGCTAGAGGCTAATCAGAACAAAAATGCCTTAATCATCTCCAAACATGCATGTGAATCAAGAAGGATCAATCAGAGTCAAGCCAAGGCTATTGCGCAAGCAATCAAGAGGCATAACACTCAAGAAAGAATAGGTAGTGGCTCAATTCCTCACAAAGGGTAAGATTGTCGCCTTCAATTCAACCTCTCAAACATCGTAACCAACTTGACAAGCAGAGAAAAACAGGGATTTCAATCCAAAAAGCATAAAGCAACTACTATCTAAGAGTGAAGAAAGTGCCCAAAACCTAAACAAAACCCAGAGATCCAAAAGAAACATGCAAATTGTACACAAAACACGAA
This sequence comes from Sphenostylis stenocarpa, assembly GCA_963425845.1. Taxonomy (NCBI): domain Eukaryota; kingdom Viridiplantae; phylum Streptophyta; class Magnoliopsida; order Fabales; family Fabaceae; genus Sphenostylis; species Sphenostylis stenocarpa. Next base: position 67,427,174 of record OY731403.1, on the reverse strand, counting down.
CCCGAAATACAAAGAAAACTAAAAATCCTAAACAAAGAAAACAAAGAACAGCTTCCCCACACTTAAACTACAAATTGTCCCAATGTAGCATAACATCAAGTCAAGCAATCAAATCACCAATTGGACAAGTGCAATAAAAGTAAAGAGAAGGAAAAAGAGAACTCCCTAAGTCATGGTGGAAGGTAAGTGGGATCAATCAGTGATATCTCCTCCACAACTACATCCACTAGAGAAGGATTGCCGAGGAATGGTTTCAGCCGATGGCCATTAACCTTGAAGCTCTTTTCCGTGGATTCACTTTTAATTTCAACCGCACCATAAGGATAAACATTAGTAACAATAAAAGGTCCAATCCACTTTGAACGCAACTTACCACCCATGAGACCCAATCTGGAATTGTACAATAGCACTTGCTGACCAACAAAGAACTCCTTCCTAGCTATGGAGCTATCATGAAATCTCTTAGTTTTCTCTTTGTAGAACATGGAGTTCTCATAAGCTTCCAAACGGATCTCATCCAATTCATTTATCTGTAGCTTCCTCTCCTCTCCAGCTTCATCAAGTGAGAAGTTGCATGATTTCACAACCCAATATGCTCTGGTGCTCTATCTCCACCGGTAGGTGGCATGGTTTACCAAAGACAACCCGATAGGGAGACATCCCTATAGGTGCCTTGTAAGCAGTCCTATGCGCCCAAAGAGCATCCTCCAATCTGTTGCTCCAATCCTTTCGTTAGGCCGGACAATCTTCTCTAAAATCCTCTTTATCTCCCTATTTGAGATTTCAACTTGCCCATTAGTTTGGGGGTGGTAAGGTGTAGAGACTTTGTGAACAACCCCATACTTCTGAGCAAGGCCTCGCATGGACCCGTTACGTAAATGGGTGCCTTGATCACTAACAATGGCTCGGGTACTCCAAATCTGCAAAAGATGTTAGATCTAACAAAATCCACAACAACCCGAGCATCATTAGTCCCGGTGGCTTTGGCTTCCACCCATTTTGAAACATAATCAACAACAAGGAGAATATAATAAAAACCAAAAGAAACAGGAAGGGACCCATGAAATCGATACCCCGCACATCAAACACCTCACAAAACAACATGGGTTGTTGGGGCATCCGCTGTCTCCATGTAAGGGACCCTCCCGCTCTCCGACACCGCTCACAAGTGCCGCAAATTCTCAACGCATCCTTGAAGATGGTGGGCCAATAGAAACCACAGTCAAGCACCTTGCGAGCTGTCCTCTCGAATGCCAAGATGACCACCGGCTGCGTAAGAATGACAAAATTGCAGGACCGAGTCAATCTCATGGTCCGGAATGCATCTCCCGGTAACCCGATCACCGCACAACTTCCACAAATACGGTCATCCTAAATATAATACTTAGCATCGCTCTTAAGTTTATCACATTGAGCTCTGGATGCTAAGGGAGGAAAAACGAAGCTACAAGATAATTAACAATGTTTGCAAACCAAGGTGTTGGAAAAGAAGCAGAAAGTGCAAACAAACCCTCGTCGAGAAAGTCATCCCGGATTGGTGAAGCATCATCAACACACCTCTCTATTCTCGCTCAAATGGTCTCGCAACCAAATTTTGTGCTCCACTCCTATCACGGATCTCCAAATCAAATTCTTGGAGCCGTAGCATCCACTCGATCAATCGAGGCTTTGACTCAGCCTTCTTTAGTAGGTACTTCAAAGCCGCATGGTCAGTGAACACAATAACACGAGAACCAAGCAAATATGATCTAAATTTATCAAGAGCAAACACAATGGCAAGAAGCTCTTTCTCGCTGGTGGTATAGTTTGCTTGGGCAGCATCTAAAGTCCCGGAAGCATAATATATTACCCGAGGCAGCTTATCAACTCTCTCGTGCTAGGACAACCCCCAATGCATAATTAGATGCATCACACATCAACTCAAATGGGACTGTCCAACCAGTGCCCGGATGATAGGAGTGGTGGTCAATGCTTCCTTGAGGCAGCTCAAACGCCTTTTTGCACCTCGTCATCAAAATCAAATTCAATATCTTTCTCGAGCGTATTGGATAGTGGAAGGGCCTTCTTACCGAAGTCTCTAATGAACCGCCCGTAGAAACCTCGCATGGCCAAGAAAAGATCGAACCTCTCGCACGCAAGAGGGGTAAGGCAATTGTGAAATAACAGAGATTTTTGCAGGATCCACTTCTATGCCCTTACTAGAAATGATATGCCCTAAAACTATACCCCGTTCTACCATGAAGTGACATTTTTCAAAATTCGTAACAAGATTAGTTTCAATGCATCTATTAAGCACTCTATCCAAATTATCTAAGCATGCATCAAACGAGGATCCATACACAATGAAATCATCCATAAACACCTCTATACAATTTTCAAGGAAATCTGAAAAGATACTAAGCATACATCGCCGGAAGGTACTGTGGGCATTGCATAGGCCAAAAGGCATTCTCCTATAGGCAAAAGTGCCAAAGGGGCAGGTGAATGTGGTTTTCTCCCGATCCTCAGGAGCAATATGGATCTCGAAAATAACCGGAGAAACCATCCGTAAAGCAAGAATGAGATTTACCCGCCGTACGCTCAAGCATCCGGTCAATGAAAGGCAAGTGGAAAATGATCCTTCCGTGTTGCCCGATTGAGCCTTCTGTAGTCGATACAGCACCCTCCAACTGTTTTGTATTCTCGGTGGGAATGAGCTCATCCCTCTCATTCTTCACAACAAGTGAGGCCTCGTCTTCTTGGGGACCACCCGGACCGGACTCACCCACCGACTATCTCGATATAGGATAGATGATCCCACCTCGAAGAAGCTTGGTCACCTCCTTCTTCACAACATCCAAAATCACGAGGTTGAGTCGTCTCTGTGGCTGTCTCACCGGTTTGGCTCCATCCTCCAATAATATCCTATGCATGCATGTGGATGGGCCGATACTATGAATGTCCGCTGTGGTCCAGCTCGATGGCTTTCTTATGCCTTTTCGTAACATGCAACAGCTTTCTCCTCTTGAACAACATCAAGGGAGGTGGAAATGATCACCGGAAACTTCTCATCATCCTCCAAATAAGCATACTTGAGGTTTTCTCGGTAAAGTCTTTAGTTCTGGAGTGGGTGCCGGCCGAACGTAAGGAACCAGAGAGGGAAGAAGAATGGGTTCCACAGACTCGTACCTCAACCCGCAAGTCGATTCATGTATACTTCCCGCAACATGGTTAGTGCATTCTGACTCTAAAGAACTTATATCCATAGGAGGTACAACACCCAAAACATCGACATATGATCGATTTAAATTCAGAATATAACTCAAGATTAGAATGAAGATCAATGTCAATATCAAAATCAGATTCGGATTCGGTGCATGCAAAAGAAGTATACAGATCGTAAAGAAAACAATGTTTCCTAGCATGTAAGGAATGAAAATCGAAACATACTCATCAATAACATCATCAATGATCTCAACACGAAAAACAGTAATGACACTCGATGGATGTTTCATGGCATCCAGAATATTGAAATGGACAATAATATCACCAAATTCCATGGACAATGTACCATCATACACATCAATCTTGGTTCGGGCTGTTTTCAAAAATGGTCTGCCTAAAATGATTGGGACAGATCCATGGGAGAATCCCTCCTCCATATCAAGCACATAGAAATCAGCAGGAAAAATGAGTTCACCAACCCGAACTAAGACATCCTCAATGAAACCCGTAGGTGGGCTACACTCCTATTTGCCAGCTTGTATCACCACACCCGTAGGTTGCAGAGGTCCAAGAGATAAAGAATTAAAAATGGACAAAGGCATAACATTAATTGAAGCACCCAAATCAAGCATGGCATTCTCAAATTTATTATTGCCAATAATACAAGGTATGCAGAATGTACTGGGTCCTTACATTTCTCAGGAATGTAAGGAACAGATTTACCTATCAAAGCGCATACATTTCGCCCATGCCGATTGTCTCACCGCCCTTCATCTTCCTCTTGTGGGTGCACAACTCCTTCAGGAATTTAGCATATCTCGGGAATTTGCTTGATGGCATCAGCTGCAGGTATGTTCACCTCAACTTTCCCGAAGGTCTCTAGAATCTCTTTATCAACCTCTTCCATCTTTTTGCTTGGAATTGCTTTGGGAGGGAATGGAAGAGGGATAGGAGGTTGTTGCAGGTCGAACTCGGGCCGGAAGAAGGTCCATCTATATGCAATTTTCGGCTACCAACCGGTTGCTCAGTGTGCGGAACTAAGGCAGCTGCAGTATGAGGGTGGAGGTGTTGCAGTGGGTATGTCAATCTGCTTTCCCCGACCTCAATGTGATGGCACTCACATTCTTAGGATTAACCACAGCCTGTGCAGTGGAGCTTGTCTGAATTTTGATTTTGCAATTGATTCACAAGCAGTAGCTAGTTGACCAATCTGGTTGGTTAAACTCTGAATGGAGGCATCATTTTTCCGTTGGTACCGTATGTTCATCTCAACCATTTGTTTGACCAATTCCTCTAATGAAGGTGAAGAAGGTTGAGGAGCCGGTGCTTCATTTTGCCGCCTCCGATATTGTTGTTGCATTGGTGGAGGCACATAAGGTCTCGCTTGGACCAGCAGAATTCGAAATGGTGGTGGTGGCAAAGGATTCTCGCCGTCGTTGGTGTTGCCGATTGGACCATCTCGCATTTGGGTGATTCCTCCACCCCGGATTGTATCTATTGCTTGAGAGGTCAGAATTATGTTGTTGGTTTGGAGCCCTATTATTGAAAATGTTTGCCGCATAAGCTTGTGGAGCTCCGTAACCCGTAGACTCATGCAATAATTGGCAAGCAATCGCTGGGATGCTCAATTGAAGTACAAATGCCACAAACCCTTGCAGGTGGTGCAGGTCTCTCGATTTGCAGCAAGTTGGGAGACTAGGGTGGTGAGGGCATCAATCTTACTTTCTAGCTTCTTCTCCACTAAATCTGATGAACCCACATCATGTACACCTCTAAGGACTATGGCATCACTCCTCATGTTAAATTGTTGGGAATTGGATGCCATCTTCTCAATTAAACCTCTAGCAAGCAGCAGGTGTCATGTCTCCTAAAGCTCCTCCACTAGCCGCATCTATCATACTCCTATCCATTGTGTTCATCCCCTCATAAAAGTACTGCAGCAAGTAGCTGTTCCGATATTTGGTGGTGAGGGCAACTTGCACAAAGTCTCTTGAACCTCTCCCAATACTCGTATAAGCTCTCTCCCATCTCGTTGCCTCGATACCCGATATATCCTTCCCGATGGCAGTGGTCCCGGAAGCAGTGGAAAATTTCTCTAGAAAGACTCTCTTCGCATCATCCCAGCTCGTTATGGAACCAGGAGCTAAGTAGTACAACCAGCCTTTGGCAAGATCCTCCAAAGAGAAAGGAAAAGCCTTCGTGTATATGTGATCTTCAGGAACATTTTGTGGCTTCATGGTGGAGCAGACTATATGGAACTCCTTGAGATGCTTGTGTGGATCCTCACCGCACGACCATGAAACTTGGGCAACAAATGGATTAGTCCAGCTTTTAAGCACAAATGGTACATCCTCTTCGTGGTATTGGATACATAAATTTGCATAAGTGAAATCAAGTGCAGCCATCTCCCCGAGAGTCCTCTCACGAGGTCCAATAGGTTGATCACCCATGTTATTAGTTTGGAAATTATCGAAGAAGGTATATTAGGTGCAGTACTCTCACTATGACTATCTAATGGTTCGGACTCAAGAGATGAATTCCTAGAATGTCTAACTAATCTATGAAAGGTTCTATCTATCTCGGATCAAAAGGTTGTAAAAGGTCGGATTGCTCCTAGTCATGCACTATATTCAACAATTCATGTATTTCCCAAGAGTTAAAAAAAATTCCTAAAAAAATCAGTTGTTTACTCGGAAAGACAACGGTAGACCGTGAATAAGTACACCGTGTAGGTTCCCAGGAAAGAGAGGTGGGTCACTAATGGACACGCTTAAGTACCAAATCTTTCCTAGCCGTAACCCTCCTAGACATGCACTCTCACACTACCAAGCTATATCCAGAGTTTCCTATGAGAATGGAAATTATAAATTTTTTTTAAATAAAGCTAGAAAAACAAATTAGAGATGAAATTGTTTTTTTTTTTGAATTATTATTTATATATTTTTTAATAATTTTTTTTTTACCCAAAAGAGTTTTAGAACACAATGGGCTATTAAAATAGTATTAAGAGAAGTAAGAATTTTAACTTAAATAACTTAAAATCAAATAAAATATTCAATTAACTGAAAATCAAATAAAATATCCAAATAACAACAAAATAAAATATTCAAATAACTGAAAATCAAATAAAATATTTAAAAAACTGAAAATCAAATAAAATATTTAAATAACTAAAAATCAAATAAAATATCTAAATAACTGAAAATCAAATATTAAATAACTTAAAATCAAATAAAATATTTAAATAATTAAAAATCAAATAAAATATTTAAATAACTAAAAATCAAATAAAATATCCAAATAACTGAAAATAAAATATTAAATAACTTAAAATCAAATAAAATATTCAAATAACTGGAAATCAAATAAAATATTAAAAACTAGCAATCAAATAAAATATCCAAATAACAACAAATCAAATAAAATATTCAAATAACAACAAATCAAATAGAATATTAAATAACTAACAATCAAATAAAATATTAAATAACTAACAATCAAATAAAATATTTAAATAACTGAAAATCAAATAAAATATTCTATTAACTTAAAATCAAATAAAATATCTAAATAACTGAAAATCAAATAAAATATTTAAATAAAATAAAATAAAAACAAAAAAATGAAAATAGAAACATAAAATAAAAATTGAAAACCTAGACAAAAATCTTGGTCCCCGGCAATGGCGCCAAATTTGATCGATGTCGTACTTAGTCAAATAATTAAAACAGATATATGTAGTACTAGGAAGCTTTCCTAGGTCATCTCCCAAAGACCACAAATTTCTATCAAAGCTTATCAATTTTTAAAATTAGAACAAGAACAAAAAAAGGAAGTTTTTCAAAATTAAAATATTAGATGAAACAGAACAAAAGCAGATTATAAAAATGCGGATTAAAAATAGATTAAAATGCAATTGATTTCCTGATTCTAATGCAGTGTCACTTATCCTAGATTACGAAATTAATTCAAAATTTACCAACTAAGCGAAGATAAATCCCAAATTATATTCTAATTCGAAATTAATCAACTAAGCGAAGATTAATCTCAAATTAGCTTTAACCCTTGTTCCAATATGAAATTAACCAACTAAGCGAAGATGAATCCCAAATTTTCCTTATACAATTAAGCATTGCATACATCACATAATCTCATCTCTAACACAGAATTAAGCAAACTGTGATATTAGTTTCGGTTTATTAAGCATAAACAGATTATAATTCAACACTGAGATTAGAAGATGAAGAGTTAAGAGAACAAACAAAATGAAATTGAAGAACAAAACCTCAAAGATCTACTTGCATTCTTCTCAGAAAATCAATACAAAGATTTAGCTATCCATGGAAAGTTGAAAACGCAATAGAAGAAACATAATTAAAATCGAAACAAGAATTTAAAAATAATGATAGAAGAGTAAACAAACTTGAATATAAATTGCAGAAGATGAAAGGTGGAAGTGTGGTGGCTGCGTAGTCCTTGTGTGATGTGTGTCTCTCGTGTGATGTGCCTCTCTTATATAAATAACCCTAACCCTAATCTTAATCGAGGTTTGGGCTCAACTAGTCCATGAAACACATCATAAATTGGCTTCAGTGCAGGTCCATAAACTTCAAACACGTGCAGTATTTTCAATACTTATCCAAATTAAGCAATTTTGGTCTCCTTTGAAATTCTTTTGAGCTAGCTTTAAAACGCCACTGTTTCTACTATTTTCGGAGCTCTAATGAATTTAGGAGACTTAAATTACTGAAGCATGTGCATTGGGCCGGCCTGGTGCGCTTGACCCATTTTGGATAATTTATGTAAAATCCAATTTAGCTCCGAATTGAATGATTTTGGATACTGTGGAAATCTCAATGTGTCTAGTTTATAATTATTTTAGAATCATGTTATTTGGAGATCTGTAGAAAAAATGATAAATAAAACAATAAACTAATGTCAGTACCCATATAAAATAAAATATGACATTTGGCCCAATTTTTCAAGTCCAAAATTGCTTTAAACTCGTCCTAAAATTAATAATGAGTAAAAATTAGATCAAGTAGATTCAAATTAATTAAAATCTAAATTATTGGCCCAATGAAGCCCAATCAATGAAAATGCACTAATAATAGACAATTAAACACAATGCACCAATTAAGATAAGTATATAAAGATAAGAAAATGTGGGAAAATAATGACTCATCACAAGGAACAAATATAAAAACATTAGATCCAATCTAGGTGTGATAAACATCTACCACGTGTTAGAATCGCGCAGCAGAATGTTTACGTTTATGGACAAAAACCAAGAAGGGGAATTGGTTTCTTAAACAAAAATTAGGGTTTTAAAATTTTTCCCAAATTTCACCGACTAAAATGTTTTGTAAAGTAAATAGACAAGGGAAAGAAGATTACACAGGTGATTTATACTGGTTCGAATCAAAAGACCCTACGTCTAGTTGCTAATCACTCAAAAAGAGGATTAACGTTGTCACTATAATCACAGTTTATAAATAGATTATAAGTTGAAAAGATAAGGAATAGAAAACACCTCTTTTGAGTCACACAAGAGATGAACACCTCCTATGAATCCACAAAGGATGAACAACAGCTTTTCCTAGAGACGGCACAACACACAATCCACCAAGAAACCCACTCAGTGATTCTTATCGCTTCTAGCCCACACTAGGTTTTCAAAAGCCCCTTTTTCTTCCCTACAGAAAGTTCTTGCAGTCACAGCTCTTAACTTTTGTATGAAAAAGGTTTTTTTTTTTTTTTTTTGCAGAGAGCATTAGAGAACCTTAAGTAGAGAGAATAGGGTCTGGAAAATGGTGATTTTTGAAAATAGAAGAATTGGGAATAGGGTTTTCGTAAATTGGTCTAGATTTGAATTTCAAAACTCATAACAGACATAAATAATCGATTATCTTGAGTAATAATCGATTATTCCAAAGCCATTTTCGCAAAGGAGCAAAACAAGACCAGGATAAATGATTATCTGGCCAAATAATCGATTATTTGCCTGTGATAATCGATTATCCTGAGTGATAATCGATTATCACAGTAAGTTATTCCTGAAAACAATTTTCATTCTGTGATAATCGATTATCCTGAGTGATAATCGATTATCACAGTGTATTTTTGATAAAAATGAGCTTTTAGAGGTTTTAGAGGATGGACTATGTGCTGGCTATCTTGGACTCTAATTTTACAGACTCAAAAACATAAAACAGAGTTATTTCATAACATTAAAAGTATTCAGATCTCTAAGTCATTTGTTCTTGAATCATCATCAAAATCTTCAAGTTTCATATCCTTGTATGTTTAACAATCTCCCCCTTTTTGATGATGATCAAAATTTTCTTTAAAGCCCTTTGTAATAACCTGCTTTATCTGTCACAGCTAAAAAAAACATTAAACATACCAGACAACATTAAAATTATTAAACATAAGAGGCTTTAAATAATTTCTCCCCCTATTTTGATTATAATAAAAAATGAAAACTCCCCCTCAATAAGTGCATAAGATAAAAATAGATCCCCCTCAATCAAAGCAAAAATAAAGTTTTTATGCATTAAAGCAAATGAAGTACAAAGAAGAAATATGTTGAAGAGATTAAAACTCTTCACTTTAATCACTACTAAACTGGGCATCAAATCTATCCTCTAAATTACACATTCTATCGTCTACATCTGAAATGCGTCTAATAATTTCTTGATGTTGTTCTTGAGATATAGAGAAAAATTCTTGCATTATCTTATTCATATCGAACAACATATCTTCCATGGAAGGATGGGATATAGGGTGAGCAGATGACATTCCAACAGTATGAACATTTGTAGCAGACATGTCAGCAGCAGGCATGTCCTCATCATCAGAATCTTGAGCCACGTTGGCCATGTGAGGAACATCATCTTTATGAATATAAACTCCGTTTACGTTCACCAATTTTAGCTGAGTGAGCGTGTTGTCCAGCATTTAGTTTGAATTAAGTGTTCAGGCCCATTGTTCCCCTTCAACATTGACGCCTTTGTATTCAAGAATCTTGTATATGAGGAGAGCGTAAGGAATCTTGAAGGTTGGGTGACGCTTCGCCTTGAGCATTGTTAATGTGACTAAGCTTGGCCAATCAATGGGCTCATTATTCATGATGGCATGAATAATGCGAAGGTCAGCAGAAGAACATTGGGCATGGTTGGTTGCCCGGGGACACAAAATCCATACAAGAAGATGCAGCTACAACCGTTCTTCTTTCTTCAAAGGCCCGGCCAAAAGTTGGCAGTCAATTTCCATGGTAAGGTTGCGGAGAAAAGAACGGTATGCCATAGTGCGATTAAAATCCTTTAAGTTAGCAAGAACATTTACAACATCCTTCCTTAAAAATGAGCAACATTTTCCCAAATATCATCATCAAGGATGATGGTCACACCCTTGACTCTAGAGGTAGCAATGTGATCCCTATATTTAAAGTGAGAGTAGAAAACTTGAACTAAATCTGGATAGTAAGTACCTTGCATTTCTATGAAGGGAAGGACACCTTGCTGCTCAAGTAGATTGGGGAAGTTGAATCCCCTATTGATGAATTGATCACCAATAATATATTTAGGAGTAATAATACCCATTTCTTTCCAGAAAGTCAGGAATTTTTGTCTTCCCTCTTCATCGGATATCTACCCTTCAATGGAATTAGGGCGGAGATGAAAAGCAGGAGCGGATCTTCTCCTTGTTGGGATCTTGCTACGAGATGATGAAACCATTTAGATTAAAAAGAGAGGAAGATGAGCAGGTTTTGAGAAGAAGAAGGCTTTGAGGAGACAAGAGAGCTTGAATGAGTGAAGAATACTTTGATTCAAGGTTTGGAAGTGTATGGATGTGAATTGGAGCCCTCCTATATATAGAGAAACATCCCAACGTTCATAAATAGCTAGTTTGAGGAGAATTTAAGCAAAAATAGTTGTTACAAACGGCTAGTTTACCCCCAATGTCGCAGGATAATCGATTATCACCCTCTGATAATCGATTATTTCTTCAAGTGCAGGGATAATCGATTATATGGCTGGATAATCTATTATTCCAGAGGCAAATTACTTATTTTGGGCATTTTTGGTACAGATAATCGATTATTACCCCAAATAATCGATTATTACAGAATGATTTTTCATAATCCACTTATTTAAGCTTTAATAATCGATTATTACCCAAGATAATCGATTATTCCAGAGAGATTAACTTTTTTCCATGTTTTAGGCACAAGATAATTGATTATTTCCCTATATAATCGATTATTACAGTACAAAATGCAAAGATTGATTAGTTAAGCAGAGTTTAGGCTATTTCTAATATTCCTAAGTCTCTTCTAAGTTCATAGAATCTATCCTTTGGAAGAGGTTTGGTAAATATATCTGCTAACTGATGTTTTGTGTCTATATACTCAATTTGACAATTTCCTTTAGATATATGATCTCTTAAAAAGTGATGCCTAATCTCAATGTGTTTGGTTCTAGAATGCATAACAGGATTCTTTGTGAGATTAATAGCACTTGTATTATCACACATTAAAGAAATATTACTTAGAAAAATACTAAAATCTTCTAATTGTTGCTTCATCCATAGGATTTGTGCACAGCAATTACCAGCTGAAATGTATTCAGCTTCAGTTGTGGATAAAGCAACACATGCTTGTTTTTTAGAATGCCAAGACACTAAGGATGATCCTAACATATGACATGTTTCAATAGTACTCTTTCTATCTATTTTACATTCGCTATAATTAGCATCAGAATATCCTATTAAACTAGGAGAAGCTTCAGATGGATACCATAATCCAAATCCTATAGTTCCTTTTAAATATTTTAAAATTCGTTTTACTGTAGTTAAATGAGATTCTTTTTGACATGCTTGAAATCTAGCACATACACAAACAAAATGCATAATACCAGGTCTACTTGCAGTTAAGTATAATAGAGACCCTATCATACCTCTATACATTGATTGATTAATTTCCAAACCTGATTCATCTTTATCCAAATAGCATGATGTTCCCATGTGTGTGTTAGCTTCCTTTGAAGTTTCCATTTCAAATTTCTTGAGAATCTCTTTGCAGTAGTTGGTTTGAGACATAAAGGTTCCATCTTTAAGTTGCTTAATTTGAAGTCCAAGAAAGAATTTTAATTCTTCCATCATTGACATTTCAAATTCACCCTGCATTATCTTAGCAAATCCTTCACACAAGGAATTATCAGTTGATCCAAAAATAATATCATCAACGTATACTTGAACTAACAGAATATGTTCTTTTACTTTCTTAATAAACAGGGTGGAATCAATTTTTCCTCTAGAAAAATCATTTGAAATTAGAAAACTACTTAATCTTTCATACCAAGACCTAGGAGCTTGTTTAAAACCATATAAAGCTTTCATCAATTTAAAAATGTGATTAGGATATTTAAAATCTTCAAATCCACACTAGTGGAAAAATAGCATTCTATGACGAGTTTTTATCACGGTCGTAGTCCACCCGTCATAGTATGTAGCACGGTGGCAATTTTGTAATAAAATCATAAACTTTTTATGTCGGGTAATAGGTAACCGACATGGTAAGTGGAAAGTTCACTTTCTATGTCGGGTAAAAGATAACCGACATAGAAAGTTCACTTTCTATGTCGGTTAAGTTTTACCCGACATAGTACCTGACATAGAAAGTGTATTTGATACGGGTGTTAGGGAAACCGACATAGTATCTTCTATTTTACACCTGTCGCGGCGCTCCATTTCATCACTTCACCCATAGCAGAGCTCCCCGTTCTCTCTGTCTCTTCTACGAACGTCATCGCCTTTGTACGTTTCTCCCCACCCAGCTTTGCTCGTCACGCCACCTGCCAACTCTATTCGTTGTGCCGCCTGCTGCTACTGTCGTTGGTGCCCGTCGCCTGTGGACGTTTCTCCCCACCCAGCTCTGCACGTCACGCCACCTGCCACCTCTATAGGTCTTCAAGAGGTAAGTTTTCGTGCTTGCTTTAGCCATTGTAGGTTTACGGTTTTGAATCTGGTATGTAATAATGCTGTCAAGAGATGGAAAGATCACGGGTGCCTTTAGCTAATTTAGAGACGTATTTTAAGTATTTTAGTCATTTGAATGTATTTCTGTAGGCATTCTTTCGTGATTTTGATTTTGAAAATTAGATTTATTATAATGTAGTTATTTCATTTTAAGTGAAAACTATCATCGCTTATGCTCACCCTAATGTGAGACAATACGATTAGCCTTGATTGGAGTCAGTCATGAAATGATCCATTGTAGGACAGAACTTCCTATTGAAAGATTAAAATATCCAATCACGTGACATCGTAATTTCAGCAAAAGTACATGTTGGATGTTATCATCCTCAAACTATACTTATATGTTGTGTTATGTGACAGAAGGTAACAATGGATCGGAGTTGGATCAATTATAGACGAACAACAAATGAATATGAGAGTGGAGTAGAACAATTCCTTGAATTTGCTAAGATGAATGTTCCGGATAATGATGGAAGATTCTATTGCCCGTGTGTGAACTGCTTGAATGAGCGAAGATTACTGACTGAAGTTATTCGAGAACATGTTCTTTGTGATGGTTTCCTAAAGAGTTACATAAAGTGGACATGGCATGGTGAATTATTAAACATGCCAAGTGTAGAAGACAAAGAAGAAGTTGATCTAGAGATGGATGATCAGCTGGAGGAAATGATTCGTGAGCTTGGACAAGATGCCTTCCAACATACACATGTGTACGAGAAGTTGTCCAATGATGCAAAAAAGCCTTTGTATACAAATTGTACTAAGTTCACACGATTGTCGGCGGTACTAAAATTGTTCAATGTGAAGGCAAAGAATGGGTGGACTAAAAAAAGTTTCACAGAATTGCTTGAGTTGTTGAGTGACATGCTCCCTGAAGGTAACACATTGCCAACCCGCAATTATGATGCTAAGAAGATATTGTGTCCAATGGGTATGGAGTACCAAAAAATTCATGCATGTCCAAATGATTGTGTGTTGTATAGGAAAGAATTTGAGAACTTTCACGAATGTCCACAATGCGGGGAATCACGATACAAGAAGAAGGATGGTGATTCTGACAATGATGTAATGAAGGGTACCCCGGCAAAAGTGTTATGGTATCTTCCCATTGTTCCAAGGTTGAAACGATTATTCACTAATGGAAATGATGCAAAACTCACTAGATGGCATGCAGATAGTCGTATTAAAGATGGTCAGTTGAGGCATCCGGCAGATGGATTGCAATGGAAAAAAATTGATTCCATATTCCAGAATTTTGGTAATGATCCAAGAAACATTAGGTTTGGACTTGCTACAGATGGAATGAATCCATATGGAAATTTAAGCAGTAAACATAGTTCATGGCCTGTGGTGTTAGTTATTTACAACTTACCTCCGTGGTTGTGTATGAAACGTAAGTACTTGATGCTATCTTTGATGATCTCGGGTCCCAGACAACCTGGAAATGACATTGATGTTTTTTTAAGCCCATTGGTTGAAGAGTTGAAGATGTTGTGGGAGGAAGGTGTTGATGTGTTTGATGGGTACACAGGTGACTTATTCAAGTTGCGTGCAATGTTATTTTGTACAATTAATGACTTTCCAGCATATGGTAATTTGAGTGGCTACAACACAAAGGGACATAAAGCTTGCCCGATATGTGAAGAAGACACATGTCACTATCAACTACAACATGGAAGGAAAACAGTGTACCTTGGACACCGAAGATTTCTTCCTTCAAACCATTCGTATCGTAAATTAAAAAAATCATTTAACGGGTGTCAAGAAAATGATGCAGCCCCAACACCTTTAAGTGGGGAAGAAGTATATCAACGAACAAGTGCTATTTCGTTTGAGTTTGGAAAGACGCAAAAGAAAGCCACAGGTATATGGAAGAAAATGCCAATCCTTTTTGTTCTTCCATATTGGAGGGTTCTTGATGTGAGGCATTGTATAGATGTCATGCATGTAGAGAAAAATGTGTGTGACAGTATCATCGGAACGCTCCTTAACATTCAAGGAAAAATAAAAGATGGTGTCAATGCTCGTTTGGACATGGTTGAAATGGGTATAAGAGAACAATTAGCTCCTCAACCTCATGGTAACCGAACATACTTGCCTCCAACATGTCACACACTGTCTAAAAAAGAGAAAAGAAGTTTTTGTGAGTTTTTACGAGGTGTGAAGGTTCCATTTGGTTACTCTTCCAATGTGAAGAGACTTGTATCTATGAAAGATCTAAAATTGCTTGGGTTAAAATCTCATGATTGTCATGTATTGATGCAACAACTTCTACCTGTGGCTATTCGAGGTATCTTACCAGAGAATGTTAGATATTCCTTAACTCGATTATGCTTTTTTTTTAATGCCATATGTAGTAAAGTTATGGACCCGGATGTTTTGGATCAGTTAGAGAATGAGGCTGCAGTCATATTGTGTCAATTTGAGATGTACTTTCCTCCATCATTTTTTGATATTATGGTTCACTTGATTGTTCATCTAGCCAGGGAAGTTAGAATCTGTGGTCCAGTTTTCTTACGATGGATGTACCCTATTGAGCGATACATGAAGATATTAAAAGGGTATGTGAAGAGCCAATATCGTCCTAAAGCATCAATTGTTCAAAGATATATTGCAGAGGAAGCTATTGAGTTTTGCACAAAATACTTATTAGAAGTTGAAGCTATAGGGTTACCTAAGACTCGTTACCATGGAATAGGTCTTGGTAGAGGAACTCGAGGTGCAAAAGTTGTGACAATGTGTCGAAATGAAGTACTTCAAGCGCATTTGTACATATTGAATAACAGTGAAGAAGTCATCCCCTACTTAAGTGCTCATAAAGACATTGTGAAGCGAAATAATCCACGTATGCCTAAAAAGTGGGTGATCACTGAACACAACAAGAGCTTTTTGAAGTGGTTTAAACAACAAGTTGAAGGTGACAATACAGCTTCTGATACACTAAAGTGGCTAGCATGTGAGCCAAACTTTGATGTGATATGTTGGGGTGGGTATGATATAAATAACTATTCATTTTATACAAAGGGAGAAGATGAAATAAGCACAATGCAAAATAGTGGAGTCATGGTGGTGGTCGAATCAATGCATTTCTCGAGTTCAAAGGATAAATATCCAATAAGGGCGTCAATGGGCTACTTTGGTGTAATTGAAGAGATTTGGGTAATAGATTACACGATATTCAGAGTACCTATTTGTAAATGTAAGTGGGTTGATTTCAATACTGACATCTTCACCGACGATCTTGGATTTACCTTGGTTAACCTTGAAAATACTCGTTATACCGAAGAACCATTTATCATGGCATCTCAGGCAAAACAAGTGTTTTATGTCACTGATCCCGCTAACAAAGGATGGTCAGTGGTTCTACAAGGAAAACCCATGTATACTTCTCATGAGAATGATGAATTAGTACTTGATATACCAGAGACACCATGTTTCTCTTCAAATATGCCAAACTTGAGTGTTAATGTAGAAATAGATGATGTGCATGCTACACATTATGACCATATGGAAGGATTTTGGGAGAATGTTCCAACTTGATAATGTATGCACTTTTTTAATGTATTATTTTTTAATGTATGCACTTTTTTTATTATCTTCGATCATATTGTCTAAACTAATAACTATTATTTTTTTCTTTGAACACGGATATGGCAGATTCATCCGGTGCCCCTCCTCCTACACGGTCCCCCTCCTCCTACACAGTCCCCCCTCCTACACAAGGTGGTGATCGGAGTCAGCCGTCTACCAAGCAAAAGGGTAGGCGTGCTACACGGTTGAGGGACTTGAATATCGGCCGTAGCTCCGATCATAAATTGCCTATCCAGTTTGACATGCAAACGGGTAGAGCCACGGAGAGCACAAGTGCTAGATTCACTAGCTATGTGGCCTTGCTTGGGAGAAGCAAGGTTAGTATTCTTATTGAGGATTGGGACCATGTTCCGAGACACCGAAGAAGCAGATTTGGCGAGTATCCTAGTACCTACTCTTATTGAGCATTTAACATGTATATATATTTAACTTTTTGGGAACTTCATGTTATTTTTATTGTGTAGGTCACATATGATGTCCCTAACACCACTTTGTTGAGGACAAAGTGGATCTCATATGCTGGGGAACGCTGGAGAGGTTTTAAGAGTGATCTGACTAGTCGATACATATATGGGGCATTGAGCAACAAGAACCCATGTGACCAGTATCAGTTTTTGGATGAGGAGACATGGCAGGCATTTCGGACTCAGCCTTTAGACCCTAAGTTTCAGGTTAGCACATTTGTCATTTGTTTGCAGTCATTTTTTTTAAATAGAGGTTTTAAATCTGGTATTTAACATGGAATGCAACAGGCCAAGCGGCAGAAGGCACAGGATATTCAGAGAAAGAATCCACCCCCACAAGTTGTCTCATGGGGGTTATGAGAAATTGGAGGAGAAGATGATGAAGGAGACATCTTCAAGTCAACCTTCAGATGACTCGGTTGTGAGTTCTGTCACTCGCCCTTCACGCCATGATAAATGGAAGAGAGCTCGCCAGACCTCATCAGGGAATTACTTATCTGAGCAAACTAATGTTGTAGCTCAACGTATTGTAAGTAGCATATCCTAAACTAATTATATATGTTATACTATAATAGGCATATGTATTTGCTAAAAAATCCTTCCTTTGTGTTGTAGGATGAGTTGGTTGAGCAGAGCACTCAGGGATCATTCCACCCACATGGCCGTCAGGATATATTGGCAGTGGCCATTGGTACCCCAGAGCATCCTGGACGTGTTCGTGCTGCTGGACGAGGGGTGGGCATTAGACAAGTACTTTGGTGCCCCATCCGTGGCAACTCATACTTTGAGGCAGCTGAATGAGTTGGAGTTTGAGTCCCTCAAACAACAAATTAGGAAGGAGATTCGAGATGAGGTGTACTCTGACTTGAAGGCAGAGTTATTGAGCTCAATGCGAGCAGAGTTGGCATCTTTGTCCTCTCAACCTTCTGTCCCCGCACGAGAGGCATCCCCGATTCATGTCAGCACAAAGGAGAGTTGTGATGCTCCTGATATAGGGCCAGAGGTTGCTCCTACTGACACTGTTGACTGTGAGTTGTATGTTGCGGGTCCTCCCGAACATTTGGTGGCATACGGTACATATTATATCTTTGACATGTATTTGGTACACTGTTAAGCATTATATAGTCTAAAATATTTTATCATTTGTTTACCTTAGGGAAAATGTATGCATTGGGGTCAACCATCCACCACCGAGTATTGGACATGATATGATAAGAGTGGTGGTTGTAGATGTTCGGGATGCTGCTGCCCCAATCCCTATTCCCACTGAAGAGGTTCAAACAGTGGGACAGGCACTTGGAAATTTTATCTTATGGCCAGTTTCATTAACAAGACCCATCCCAACACATGCACAGGTTGTGTCATGCATTTATCCCTTTTACTTATTATTTTTTGATATGTTGATGTATATTAATGTTATTTATTTTTGGTACTTGTATAGAAAGAGGCTGAAAAAGCAAATGAAGTTGTGCATGAATCACCACCACCACCGAGTGCTTTACAGCGACTCGGTGCACTAGCAGCGACTATCGGGACCACTCCCGTACAGTTAGATATGCCACCCGAAGTCGTATGCAGGACCAAGACGATCCCTTTTTTCTTACTCCAAAGGGATATTTTTTATATTCTTGCTGGTACTGATATGCTATGTGTATCAGTGTTGCAGCTTTGGGAATTGTAAGTAAATTTACATATTTTTTATATTCTCACTGGTACATTATTTTATAACTTTATTTATTTTCAATGTTGAAGGTATTTATATCGTTTGTGTGTTGAGAGGAAGATTGCCTTTATCTATGGATTTGTTGACCCTGTTTCCATTCAGTCCATTGGGAATAAACCTGAAGAGGTGCAAACGTACTTAATAGAGACATTTCAAAATGGGGGCAAAGAAGTCTACTTAGCACCTTACTTGCATCAGTAAGTATACATCTTATAAATTAATGCACATTTATGTAAAACTAAAATTTTACTAATATTATTTCAACGTGCAGGGGTCATTGGCAGCTCATAATCATTGTTCCTCGGCAATTTGTTGTGATTCTCTTGTGTTCATTACACAAGAAACCAAATGATTTGGATATTAGAAAGCACATAGACGCGTAAGTTTGGTTTTTTTAATTGTTGTATCATATGTGCACTTACACCAAAATTATTTGTCCTTTTGTAGAGCTTTGGAAGCTCACCTAAGGTTGCAAGGCCTTCCATCTCATGCTAGAAAGAAGTTTACGTATATTGCACCAAAGGTGACCAAACATTCCTCTTACTGTTGTTCAATTTGTCATTTAAAGTTAATCTGACATGTATTTAACTTGTAGTGTCCACGCCAACTGGGAAGCCATGAGTGCGGGTATTATGTGATGAAGCACATGCACACCATCGTAGCCAAAAATATTATTGACTCATGGAGGGAGGTAAATATACTATAATTAAGTCAAATATGCCAATTATGTAAATGGTTTCTAAATCTGAAATGTTTCAATATGTAGGAATTTACAGACTCATCTCCATTGAAGATTGAAGTGTTAGACGATATTAAAGAGCAGTGGGCTTCTTTCCTTTTAAGTATTCAATCTTCATAGCAAATTTGACTTGTAACAATTTTGATTGAATTGATTTAAGTTAGCAAATTTACATTCGTTTAAGTAAATATGAACTGTCTGCAACTGAGGTACATATATTGATTTCAATATGTTTCATATATGTACATATATATCTGTCTGAAACTATATATATATAAACTGTGCATATTTGTCTGTACAAATGTTTGGAACTCTGAATATTTGTCTGGAACTATGATGAATAGGCAGGTCTACTCGAAGAAAGGTAGGATCTGTGAAGAAACTGCTGGCTCTGTAAAAAAAAAATAACACTTTCTACATCGGTTATGTCATTAACCGACGTAGAAAGTACTTTCTACGTCGGTTAATGACATAACCGACGTAGAAAGTTTAACATTTTATGTCGGTTATAAGCATAACCGACATTGATATAACATACAATCACGGTTACTGTTAACCAACGTAGAAAGTTTAACATTTTATGTCGGTTATAAGCATAACCGACATTGATATCACATACAATCACGGTTACTGTTAACCGATATAGATACTGGGGTTATAGAAAGTTAGAAAGTAAGACTTTCTATGTCGGTTATCAGTGTTAACCGACATAGAAAGTAAGACTTTCTACGTCGGTTCCCTGACTAACCCGACGTAGATAACCGACGTAGAAAGGCTTACTTTCTATGACACCTGTATCTATGTCGCCGCTTTAACTGACATAGAAGGCCCATTTTAACCGACGTAAAAAGCCTTTTCTGCAGTAGTGCCAGGGGGTTATTCCACATATACTTCCTCTTTGATAAACCCATTCAAAAATGCACTTTTAACATCCATTTGATAAAGTTTAAATTTTATCAATGAGGCATAAGCAAGAAGTAGGCGTATAGCCTCTAACCTGGCAACATGAGCATAAGTTTCATCATAATCAATACCTTCCTCTTGATAGTAACCTTTGGTAACAAGTCTGACTTTGTTCTTTGTTATATTTCCATCTTCATCAAGTTTGTTTCTAAATACCCATTTTGTTCCAATAACTTAATGAGATTCTTCTCTTGGAATTAATTCCCATACTTGATTTCTTTCAAATTGATTAAGTTCTTCTTGCATTGCTATGCACCATTGGTCATCTTTAAGAGCTTCCTTAACAGTTTTGGGTTCAATCTGTGAAACAAAAGCTACAGACATACAGAAATTTATCATATTTCTAGTTCTTACCCCTTTTGAGATATCACCAATTATATTGTCCATTGAAAGTCCTCTTGGTGGTTGCCATTCTTTTGCCAATTCAGTTGGTTGAGATAACTCATTCTCATTTAAGTACATTTCTTCTAAAACTTCTCTTATGTACTCATCATCACCTGCAAATTCTTTATTTGACTCAAGAGGATTTCCCTCAAGGTCTACAATTTTATCAAAGGTAACATGTACAGACTCTTCAATATTCAAAGTTCTTCTATTGAATACTCTATATGTTTTGCTAGTTAGTGAATAAGCTAAGAAAATGGCCTCATCGGTTTTTGAGTCAAAATTTCCTAAGTTATCTTTTCCATTATTTAAAACAAAGCATTTACATCCAAATATTTTTAAATGAGAAACATTAGGCTTCCTACCATTTAATAATTCATAAGGAGTTAATTTTATGATTAGCCTAATAAACATCCTATTCAATACATAACATGCAGTACTTACAGCATCAACCCAAAAATATTTAGGAACATTTGATTCATTTAACATTGGTCTAGCAAGTTCCTCTAGTGACCTATTTTTTCTTTCTACTACACCATTTTGTTGGGGAGTTCTTAGGTGCAGAAAAATTATGTAAAATTCCATTTTCTTCACAATAATTTTCAAAGGATTCATTTTGAAATTCTCTACCATGGTCACTCCTTAACACTTTAATTCTTAAGTCTTTCTCATTTTGAATTTGCTTGGCAAACTTCCTAAAGACCTTAAAAGCTTCACTTTTTAAAGTTAAGAAAAATGTCCAAGTGTATCTAGAAAAATCATCAACAATTACAAGAGCATAGTAATTTCCACCAAAACTTTTTATCCTAGATGGACCAAATAAATCTAAGTGTAAAATTTCTAAAGGTTTTGATGTGGAAATAACTTTCTTAGATTTAAAGGATGATTTCACTTGTTTACCTTTTTGATATGCATCACATAATCTATCTTTTTCAAATTGTAACTTAGGCAAACCAATAACTAAGTCCTTTGATATTAGTTTGTTTAATTGATGCTTGTTTATATGAGTCACTCTCTTATGCCATAACCAAGGATTTTCTTCCTTAGCAACTAAGCATGTTATATTAGTATTAGATACACAATCCAAGTCAATCAAATAGATATTATTATGCCTAATACCTTTTAATGTTATATTTTCGGAATCCTTTAAATGAATGGTGCAAAACTTACTTTCAAATATTACCTTAAATCCTTTATCACAAAGTTGACTTATACTTAGTAGATTATGCTTTAGCCCATCAACAAGAAGCACATCCTTTATCTCCAAAGTATTTTCACCACCAATGTTTGGGGTTCCAAGGATTCTTCCTTTGTTGTTGTCCACATAAGTTACATATCCTTGTTCTTTTGCTTTGAAACTCACAAATTTCTTTTTGTCTCTGGTCATATGTCTTGAACATCCACTGTCAAGATACCACATAAACTTCTTGAATTTTGAAGTTTCCTCACAATCGGAAGAAATGTTGTCATTTGCCATCAAACAAATGTCTGCTTCAACTTCCGAATCACTTGACTCTGAACTCGAGTCACTATCATCCCAAGCAATATAGGCTTTCTTTTTGAAGAATTTCTTGCCTTTATGATCTTCATTTTTCTTGTTTGGACAATCGGCTTTTACATGTCCTGTTTCACCACAACCGTAACATTTAAAATTTAAGGAAGTACTTTCTTTTACCTTTCCCTTACCTTTGAAGGGTTGCTTCTCTTTGGCTTTCATGAACTTTGTAAATTTCTTGATCATAAGACTCAAGTTTTCATCTTCTTCATTTTCTAAGTCTTCTTCCTCCTTCTTGTTCTTGCTCCTAGAAACTTCAGTTTTGAAGGCAAGGTTTCTCCTTTGGTATTGGCCTTCTTCATCATTTAGCCTTCCGAATTCAAGTTCATGCTCTCTTAACTTTCCAAAGAGAGCCGCCATAGACATGGTAGCAAGATTTTGTGACTCCGTGATGGTCGTCACCTTTGGTTGTCATTTCCTATCCAAAGATTTAAGAATTTTTTTATCTAACTCATCAATATCAAAAATCTTACCTAACCAAGTGAGATGATTCACAATATGTGTGAAATGCTTTTGAACATCAAAAATCGTTTCTCCTTGTTGCATCTGGAACATCTCATATTCTTGAATCAATGAATTCTTCCGTGCTCTTTTAACATCATCGGTACCTTCGTGGGTTACTCTTAACATTTCCCACATTTCTTGAGCACTCTTGCAAACAGATATCCTATAAAACTCATCAAGGGTTAAAGTAGATGAAATTATATTTCTAGCCCTAACTTCATATTGGGCTTTCCTATTTTCTTCAGTCGACCATCTAGCAAATGGTTTTGGTACCTCTTCTCCATTTTCAGTAACTTTAGGAATAAAAAGACCATTTAAAATTACATCCCATACACCCTTATCAATAGACTCCAAAAATATTTGCATTCTTTCAAAAAGGATAATTTTGCCCCGCAAAAAGTGGGGGTCTATTGATAGAAGCACCCTCGGCAAATGTTTGGTTTTGTCCGACCATTTTCGAAATTTGAATGACTATCAAAGCAAACTCTGATACCAGTTGTTAGAATCGCACAACGAAATGTTTGTGTTTAGGGACAAAAACAAAGAGGGGGGGTGAATTGGTTTCTTAAACAAAAATTAGGGTTTTAAAATTTTTCCCAAATTTCACCGATTAAAATGTTTTGTAAAGTAAATAGATAAGGAAAAGAAGATTACACAGTTGATTTATACTGGTTCGGATCAAAAGACCCTACGTCCAGTTGCTAATCACTCAAAAAGAGGATTAACGTTGTCCCTATAATCACAACTTACAAACAGATTACAAATTGAAAAGATAAGGAATAGAAAACACCTCTCTTGAGTCACACAAGAGATGAACACCTCCTTTGAATCCATAAAGGATGAACAATAGTTTTTCCTAGAGACGACACAACACACAATCCACCAAGAAACCCACTCAATGATTCTTATTGCTTCTAGCCCACACTAGGTTTCCAAAAGCCCCTTTTTCTTCCCTATAGAAAGTTCTCGCAGTCACAACTCTTAACTTTTGTATGAAAAAGGTTTTTTTTATTTTTGCAGAGAGCCTTAGAGAACCTTAAGTAGAGAGAATAAGGTCTAGAAAATGGTGATTTTCAAAAACAGAAGAATTGGGAATAGGGTTTTCGTAAATTGGTCCAGATTTGAATTTCAAAACTCATAACATACGTAAATAATCGATTATCTTGAGTGATAATCGATTATTCCAGAGCCATTTTCGCATAAGAGCAAAACAGGACCAGGATAATTGATTATGTGGTCAAATAATCATTTATTTTCCTGTGATAATCGATTATCCTGAGTGATAATCGATTATCACAGTGTATTTTTTATAAAAATGAGCTTTTAGAGGTTTTAGAGGATGGACTATGTGCTGGCTATCTTGGATTCTAATTTTACAGACTCAAAAACATTAAACAGAGTTATTTCATAAGATTACAAGTCTTCAAATCTCTAAGTCCTTTGTTCTTGAATGATCATCAAAATCTTCAAGCTTCATATCCTTGTATGTTTAACACCACGCAGATTGAGGGGGAGTGTTGGAGATCAGCACTATCAATTAGAATAATTCAATTATGATATGATTTAATAATAATATAATTACTTTTAGTTCGTTATTTATGCACAATTATGTACAACATTTATAGGAAGAATATTTCTCTGATTTTCAGGGATAGATTAATGTATAGGTTTATTACCTTGTATTTTATTTATACCTCCTTTGTATCTTTTCCAAAATAAGAAATACACAACGTATGTTCTGCACCTCTTTTCTTCAAGAATCTTCAAATTCTCTAAGTCATTATACTCCTTAGATTCTTCTTCAGTTTCTTCTTTCTTTTTAATAGTAGAGTTCAAGAAAATGTTTTTACAATACCTATCATAGCTTTCTTGCTCATTAAACTTGTTAATTTTTATTTCATTCTTTTTCAACTTAACAAATAATGATGCAGTAGTCCTTGTTGATAAATCCTTGGATTTAGAGATTGTAATGACCTTAGGCTGCTAGTTTCTATCCAGACATTTCTGCACTTTGATATTCAACTATTCTATGTCAAAAAACTTTCCTAAGCCATCAAGTGATTTATAATGTGAACCATTTTAGCACATCAGTAATGGTTTTGGTGGTAATTTTCTCCTCTTTCACTCAAGTGCGACCAAAATTATTCTAAACTCCCAAGTCCTTAAGGAACTCAGTTTGCTCTCTCTTTAAGGAAGGATACTTGATGAAGAATTAGGAGAAGATTATTCTCATTTTGACTCAAAAAGGAATAAGAAAACAAACAAATAAGAAGTGCAATTCAAGTTGAAGGTGCAAGGGGATCTTATTTATAATGAGCTAACCCTTTGCACATCATGAACCAAGTAATATGAGACTTGGAAATACACATATTTTAGGGACTTGGTTTCTTTAATTTCGTATTTTAATTTGACCTTTGTCCACTCTTTTGGTCATAATTTTTTTTATAGATGTCCTTTTTTTACTGATTTTTATTCCATTAGATTCCTTATGTTTAGGGCTTCAATTTGCGTGTGTGGAACTTTGTATTCGGAATTCAAAGATATTTTTAATAAGTTTTAGAAGTTATGGCTTCATTTTGTCTTCTCTCTTTACTTTGTTGAATTTGAGTATGCCTTCTATGTGTGCAATCAAGTTTTCAAGCCCAATTCAAGGGGCTCAATCCAAGTCCACATGTGCTTCTACAAATTCTTAAAATTACAAGGGAAAATAAAATCTTGTACAATTTTTACAAAACTAAGAAAATAATTTCCCTAGTAAACTATGCTCCATAATAGGAGGGTTTTCTTTGATGTTACTCCTTAGATATTTTTTCATCAAACCCCCCATCTTGAGAAAGATTTGTTGTCAAATCTTGCTCAAGAGTAGCCTTTGCAAAAAGATTGTTAAGTCTTTTGAGGGAGGCTAAGAACAGGAAGATTTTTCACAAATGGGATACGAGTCAACCATATAAGAGAATATGACACCACTTTCAACCTAAATCATTAAGGCATTAGGTTATGAATTTTTTCACTTATGAGTTACTCAACTTTTCCATTTTTATCCAATGTGGGACTTCGAACACACTTCAATTCTCAACAGTCTTCTCCTCAAATGTGATTCCCTTTCACATTAGTACGACACCCCCTTGAGCGGAAGCTTTAATATTGACCTTTGTTCAACTTAACGAGACTCGCGTACCTGAAACCCTTGTCAAGAAGACTTTCAACACAAAGATCCATAATATAGGATCTTTCATCTACTCTAAGCATACTCAACTGAATTAGTCACCGGACGAACCATCGACAACCATCGACTCTGATACCAATGTTGGCTCTTTGGAGAGGGAGGCTAACAATAGGGAAATTCTTATAAATGGGACACGAGTCAACCATATAAGAGAATATGATACCACTTTCAACTCAAAATCTTAAGGCACTACGTTATGAGTTACTCAACTTTCCCATTTTTATCCAATATGGGATTTCAAACACACTTGAATTTTCAATAAAGATAAATCACAAATATTAAAATAAGATTAGCTCTATACATTGGTCTAACCAACACATCGATGCTTAAAAGGTTTTAAATGAATCTAACATGATATCAAAATCTATGACCCATCTTGATATATGACTTATTATAGTAAATTCACGCGTGAAGGAAGAAGTGTTATAGGGTCTCCATTGCTCATCTCAATCCTGGGACTTTTATTTAAGATGGAATCTGAAAAAATTTACAGCCACAAGCATAAACCATCTTCTAAACTGTACCAGCAGCACTGTACTAGGATCTTAATATTCAAAATGTCTGAAACAAATATGTAATCCGCAATTGCATAGAAGTTCTTAGGTCTTTCTTTGAAGGTATGAATTAACATTTCTTTCAAATAGATTCTTCTTCCTCCTACAGTCCAACAGTTATAAAAGTGATGGTGCAGTAACCTGAAGCATATAGCTAGAAATGGTAAACATCAGAAAGCAAGATTACCATACATCAAAAGCACAAATACGATGATTTGATTACTCGTTACACCCCTAGCTGTAAGGTTCACAATTTGAAAGAAAAGAAAGAACGAAAAACGACTTATAGCCGAGACCACCAATCGTGACTTCATAGTTTGAAATTGCTATTTCTTGATGAACATGAACTCAAAATGGTAACATTCTCAGCTACTTTGTATCGAATGTACAAACAGAAATTCTAAATAAACTCAGAGATGCAATGCAATGTACAGGTGAAATTAAAATATGATTGAACTAGTCCACCACAATGCAAAGCCAAAGACATCATTTAGATACTGTTTTATGTCTTTAGAGGATTGTCAGAATAGCTTCACTGATATAAAGTTAAAAGAGCCAAGAAAATGAAACTGCCTCCCTCCCCCCCCCCCCACCCAATATAGGTATCACAAATAATAATAGAACTAACTTTTTTTCTTAGAGCAATATATAGCCATGACTGTTGTTGAAAGTCCCACATCGCCTACCTCATGTCATCTGGTATGGTTTAAATACATGTTAGGCTACTCCACATATTGCCAATTGGTTTTATGTTGGAACCTTAACATGGTATCAGAGCCAAAGCCTAACATCTTTCCGGTTATTGTCATGGGTCAAAAGTACTCTTTGCCTGGTCCGGCAGGCTTCGTTGGAGGGGGTGTGTTGAAAGTCCCACATCGCCTACCTCATGTCATCTGGTATGGTTTAAATACATGTTAGGCTACTCCACATATTGCCAATTGGTTTTATGTTGGAACCTTAACAACTGTAAACCATTTTCTACACAACACATGCCCCTCACTACGAGTGATTCTAGTATTCAAAATGTTTGAAGCAAACATATGACTTCAAACAACTGCAAGCTCCTTTGAAGTTCTTGAGTCCTTCTCTGAAGTTCTTGATAATAACATTCAGATCTTCCATTCTTGTTTCCATTCAAGTTGATACCATGAGTTCCCTCGATGAGCTTTGATACTAAATTGACAAAAAATAGAATAAAAACAGAAGAAAATGAGATATGTAATGTTAACTTCTCTGTACAGAGAACGAGTCCTCTTTACAAGGTAATATCAGTAGCTATGAAGGAATTGAAAAACAATTGAATGGAGCTATTCTCCATGTAAAATGATTGAAACAGAAATTCCCAAGAGAGACCACTTATCTCCTCTCAGCCCAAACCACTCACCAATTGCTAATTTTGCTCCATCCTTTTAGTTACCCCTCACCCCCTAATCTTTTCCAGCCTGATTTTTTAATCCCTTCCTCCAATTTCCCGGGGCCACATGTCCATTCTGTTATCTCTTCTGCCTCTCCTCCCTTTACACTAATTCAGATGCCACCTGTCGCTCCCTCACTTGCCTATACCCAAGAACTTTTATAGTCCAGCAGCCCATTTATTTCCTCCAGTTCTCCCTCTTCTCTTTCTCCTTTCCATTTATAGATTTGTTAATTGGACCTATCAGATGAATTCCCATTTCTCTCCAATAGATTATTTTCATCCTATAGTGGTAAAAGAGCTAGCTCAGCAACCTGAAACATATAGCTTAGCACGGTAAACATCAGAAAACAATACTACCATATATCATAAGCATAAATATGCTGATATCTGAAATGGAGTAAAGACCTTGCAATGGTAATGCTAAAGCATTACCCCGCATAATATGCTAGCAAGGACTCAACAACTAAAATATGTTCATCCTTGACAAGACAAAACTGTTCAGTAACCCAGAGAATGGGAAATTAATGACTGACCCATTGATGTTAACAAAACAAATTTGCTATAAAATTCAATTTACATAAACCCATCTGCAACGGAAGAATATCACTACAAGTGAAAAAATGATCAATTTCATTTTCCTTGTCTTCTCAGTACATGTGAAAAGCAGATATCAGAAAAACACTGAATTTACAATAAAAATTTGATTATATTATCAATCACAGAGAGTCATTAAGAAATTAGGGAAAAAATTGGATAGGAATTGGGAGTGGAAGTAAATATGATTAGAAATTATCTCTTTTATATTCCTAGTTCCTGATTTGAGCATCCTAAACATGGTCTGCTGTATAATAATTGGAAACAGTTATTTTAAAACTTTTCATGGTTTTATCATTTATATACTTTTATGTTTCCTTTATTCTTAATCAAATAAAAAACTGCTTTCTGCAACATATTTGTATTTCAGCTAAAAGGGTATCATCAAAACCTGAACAACATGACATATTTTCTTCAAATATCAGATAAACATTATACTTTCCAAAGCACTTCACTCACCCAGTGTCCAAGACCTCCCTAACATATTTGTTAGAAGTAGCTGAATACGTGGCCGAGGCCCATCTCTTTGTATATCTATATATACATGCTCCTCTAATGTGCATAATATAGAGAGGGATTTTATTCCCATGTCTCTCCACCATTTACTTTAACAAAATTCATCAACCATGAAAGCAATAAAAGACCAACCACACCCCTTTCCAAGGATCAAACACAACACGAACCCTTTGAAAGTGGTTACCAACGCCAAACTTCAACTGTTATCAAAATCATCACATAACATAAACTAACAACAAAATATAAAATAGAAGGGAAGGAGGGTAAGACAAATAACTTATAATTTATCATTAATTAACCATAAACAAGTTTCGATGATTCTACAACTAAGACAACTTTAGAACAATAGAACAGAAATTCAGAATCACTCCAACACAACAGCAGCACCCAACTCCTTGAGCTTCTCCATGATGGGATTAGCCTCTTCCTTCGTGAGCCCCTTCTTCAAAACACAGGGAACCTTCTCCACCAAGTCCTTGGCTTCCTTCAACCCCAAGTCAGTGAAGGACCTCACTTCCTTGATGATCTTGATCTTGGCAGCAGCATCATACTTCTCCAATTTCAAATCAAACGCCGTCTTCTCCGCCGTAGCACCGGGCTCCTCCCGGGGGGACCCAGCAGCCGCGACGGATGGCATGACAACGCCGGCTACCGGGGCACCGTAGCGGTGGAGGCCCATCTTGAGCCGCCAGAGGACGGTGAAGTCGTGCCTCTCGAACCTGTTGAGATCGAGAAGCTCGTTGGCGATGCGCTCCACCTTCTCCGCACGCGCCTCCGTGGAGAGGGCGCGCGTGAGGATCAGAAAGCCTGTGGCGCACCTTGCCGTTCCCTGAGACATTGTTTTCCCCTTCACCACACCAAGATTTCACTAAATACAAACACTAACCGGCACCCTAATCATATGAAACAACAAACGGAAAGCAAGGTATCAGAATTAATGGAAAATTAAATATAATAAAAATTAGAAAAGAAGGAGAGAACGGGAGAATGGAAGGACCTATGATGGAAGATTTTTCCGGCACCGGATGATGATGCAGTGCCGCAGTGGCGGCGCTTTGGGTTCGCTTTTCTGTTTCGGAAATTGATGATTAGCTTGGGCGCTTAAATGTAGGTTCTCCTTCACGAATACTGTAACTTACATTAATTTTTTTTTTTTTTTTTTTTTAAGGAATCCAAATCTAATTTTATTATGCGATAACTTATTGCTAAGGGTGATGATCTTTTGATAACAGAAAGAAAAAACAACCAAAAAATAATTCATTTTATTAATATAATAATTATGAAAGAGTTTAAATAAAAATAAAAAATAGTTAAAATTATTATTATAATATAAAATGCAATTATTTATGTGAATAGAGATGTCAAAATATCTTTTTTCTATTAGTAAATGACATAAAATTAGGTATTAAGAATAAGAATTCTTAAAAATTTAAGTGATTAGAAGATATAATTTCTAGAATTAAAACTATAATATAGTCAAAAGGTGTTTGTTTCCCATGACATATGACAAATAAAAGCTTTTGAATTTTTATTAAAATATGAGTCCATATTTACGTTGGTAAACGTAGCTAAATATTTAATTAAAAATTGAAAAATTATTGTTGAGAGTTTCTACTTAGAAGTGTCAAATACCACTTAAAAGTTTTAAAATAATATATATATATATATATATATATATATATATATATATTAAGTAATACTAATAAAATTTATTTAATTTTATATATAATAATTTAATACATACTAATAAAATTTATTTAATTTTATATATAATAATTTAATACATATATTATAATATATATATATATATATATATATTAATAAAGTAATATTTTTAATATTTTAAAATATAATTATTATTTTTTAAAATAAATTAATCTGTAAGTTCGCTCATCATTCTATATGTTTAGGTTATAAAAATTTAATTTATATCATTTTCTTTTAATTTAATCTCTTTTTTTTCTTTAACACTTTATTTATATTAAAAAAGAAAACGTTTTCATGTAAGTTCAATTTTTTTTCCTTAAAGTAATAAATTATATTATAATATGTAATTATCCGTATATATTCATGATATATAAATAAAATATCTTATAAATTAATTATATATTGAAATAATATTTAATTGTTGATATATCTTATATATAATACTAATATTCAGTTATTTAACCTAAAATTAAATTGTAAAATATGATTGATGCTTATTAAATGTATTATAGATTTAAATGTCATTATATCATAATATGTTATGAATCTTCTTATTTTATTATATATCATAATATTTCATCAACTTTATCAAATTATTCTCATAATAATGATATTATGTTATTTTTCTGTATTATGTCATTGTTATACCTTCAATAAATAAAAATTTATAATGTGGGATATGTTATTTCACTTATTATATATAAATAAAAATTATTTTTATGATATTTTCTTTTATTGTTTAATAATTATATTTTGGTGAAAAAAATATTATTAAATCACATGGATAGGTTGAATAGAATTTTACATAATATTAATTAAATAATTTGTCATATTATTTATTTAAATATTATTTAAGTTTATATTTTTATTTATTTTTTATATAAAAACACATATATGTCTTTTCATTTATATTTTTCAACTCGGGTTTTTTTGTTTAGTTACTATTTGACGACATATTGTGACATTAGTGCAAAAAGGGGCTTTTACGTCGGTATTTAGGGCTTTTTACGTTGTATTTAAGATTGACGTTAAAACAGGAGATGTAAATTTACGTCGGACTCTTTAGCCCGACGTAAATTTACGTCAGTTATCAAGACTCGACGTAATTTTGCGTTGCATATACCATTAAATAGACGTAAAAACTTTCAGAAATTAAAAAAAAAACAGCAAATTTACGTCGCATATTGGTATACGCGACGTAAATTTACGTCACATATACCAATATGCGACGTAAATTTGTTGTGTTTTTTTTAAATTGGGTTGATTCTGTTTTACAACTAAAACCTGCAAATATATATTACAACCAGACAGATCCATAGGTTCAATTTTCTTTAGCTAGTAAATTAAAAATATAATATTATATAATTCAAACTACATAATAAAACAATATAATACAAACATACAAACTAAAAAATCTATTACAAACTAAAAGTTAATACAAACTAAACTACCTAAACTACATAATACACAAAATATAATATGAACAAGAACTTAAAAAATTATGTACTAGAATTGTTGAACAAAAAATTTTGCCCATTGTTCTCTAATATGTGTAATATCATATTCTGGTAATAGAGATGGATCTTGAAATACCTAAAACATTAATTTGACTCTTGTAAACGTACAACATGAATAAAGTTAAATAAACCTAACTAATGTTAAAAGCAATTACCTCCGTCCAAGAATCAATTATACCCGCACAAACTATGACTCTCATCCAATACATAACATAGTAACCATATTCAAACGAGTCTGTTTGCTTATTTCAATGAAATGATGAAAAAAACATAATGTTATTTTCAAAATTTAAATACAAACAATAATTATGGTATTCACTTATATAAATAAGTTTCTAACCTTAGGATAAATGAACTGCAAAGTCTTTGTTCTAGGTTTTCCACTTAGAACATTAGTTCCAGACACGATTCTAAGTGAAAAAAAGTTATATATTATTCAATATGTATTTACAATTTAAAAACATAATTAATGAATAAAAGATAAAGTTACCCTTGTAATAAGCTTTTCATTTCTTGACTTCGGTTTCGATGTAATGAACAAAACCACACCACGAGTGTAATCCCGGGGTTTGATTACAATTAACTGCCAATGGGACCTACATTGTATGACATAAAAATTAGTTACAAAAATATAAATTAAAATACAAATTAAAATACTAACCCTTCAATGTATGGAGCCAAATATATATGTCTTTTTGAGTCACTCATCCATGTTTGCATATATTGTTGGATTCCAACCTTTGTATTTCCAGATTTTTTGATGGATTGAGGCTCAATAAATCCGTATACTTCGGATTTTTCTTGTTGCACACTCAATTTGTCAATGTACCTAAAAAAATTAATTATAAGTTGAATATAATTATTATAATCTTAGAAACATAAATGAGAATGACTTACATTGCCCACAATTGTATGATGGAAATGTTTAACATGCAATTTCCCCAAGCAATTTCTAAAGCATCGGGCAAGGAAATGTATAATGGAACACTGTAATTGTCAATTCCAAACACTCTAACATCCCATATTATCCGACACCGGTCTCTTCCTCAACCGTGGTAATATGGTCAACAACATAGAGATGGGATCATCATCACATTCTGTCAAATCCTCATCAATAATAGGTTGTTTTTTATGCTTAGCACGACGCAAGTCCTCCTAAACAAATGATAACAATTAATTAAACATTTATATAATTATAATACTCGAAAAGAGAAAATAGACAATATATATATATATATATATATATTGTTGAATATAGAGAAAATAGGGTTTGGAATTAATTTCCCTTGTGTATAAATCACACATAGGGTGGTCTATTTATAGTAGAGAGATACAACTAAAAGAGTAACTAAAAGTAACAAAATAAACAGAAGATATTGTTTGATATTGTGGTTACCAATATCTAACAATATCAAATAATATCTAAACAATATCTAACACTCCCCCTCAAGCTGGAGCATACAAATCGTATGTGCCAAGCTTGTTACAAATATAATCAATTCTAGGACCCCGTAAAGATTTAGTAAAAATATCTGCTAACTGATCACTTGAGTTAACAAACTCAGTCTTGATATCTCCAGACATAATCTTTTCTCGAATAAAATGACAGTCAATCTCAATATGTTTGGTCCTCTCATGAAAGACAGGATTAGAACTAATATGAAGAGCAGCCTGATTGTCACACACAAGTGTCATTTGAGTGACATCTCCAAATTGTAACTCTCTAAGCAATTGCTTGAGCCAAACAAGTTCACAGGAAGCCGAGGCCATAGCTCTATATTCCGCTTCTGCACCTGGATCTTGCCACAACACTTTGTTTCTTACTTTTCCATGAGATCAAGTTACCACCAATGGATACACAATATCCAGATGTAGATCTTCTATCCGAAGGAGATTCCGCCCAATCGGCATCCGAGTAGCAAACAACTCTTGTATGGTTATTAGAACCATATAACAATCCTTTTCCAGGAGATCCTTTAATATACTTCAAAATACGAATGATCTGCATTCCAATGATCTTCACATGGTGAATTAAGAAATTGACTTACCACACCGATCGCAAAGGAAATGTTAGGACGAGTAACTCGTAAGATAATTCAATTTTCCAACCAATCTTCTATACTGCTCAGGATCGGATATAGGCTCCCCCGATTTGGTAGAAGTTTAGTATTGGGATCCATGGGTGTATCAACGGACTTTGAACTCATCAACCCAGTTTCCTCCAAAATATCTATGGCATACTTCCTCTGAGATATAACAATACCATCATTGGACTGTGCCACCTCAATACCCAAGAAATATCTAAGTTTGCCAAGATCTTTGGTCTGAAAATGGTGACAGAGATGTTGTTTCAACTGAGAGATGTCATGGTTGTCACTACCTGTAAGAACGATGTCATCAACATATACTATCAAGTAAACACATCCAACACTCGAGTGTCGATAAAAGACAGAATGATCTGATTCACACTGAGTCATACCAAATTGTTGAACAACCTTGCTAAACTTTCCAAACCAAGCCCTAGGAGACTGTTTTAGGCCATATAGGGATTTGCGAAGACGACATACCATCCCAGAAGACTCCCCCTGAGCAACAAACCCAGGGGTTTGCTCCATATATATTTCTTCTTGCAAATCACCATTGAGAAAAGCATTTTTAACATCCAGTTGATAAAGAGGACATTGTTGAAGAGCAGCCATGGCGATAAATAAACGAAAAGAAGCCATCTTTGCCACAGGGGAAAAGGTATCTCCATAATCCAACCCAAAAATTTGAGTATAACCTTTGGCCACAAGACGAGCTTTGAGGCGATCAATAGTACCATCAGGTCCAACTTTGATAGCAAACACCCACCCGCAACCAACAACAGATTTCCCAGACGTGCATCGAGACCAATTCCCAAGTTCCACTATTATGAAGAGCACTTAGTTCATCTAACATGGCCCGACGCCAACCAAGATGGGCTAAAGCTTCACTGGACAGCTTTTGGAATGGTCACGGAAGAAATAGAGGAAAGACATGTATAAAAAGGTAATGATAGTCGATGATAACTCAAAGCAATATAATGGGGAGAGGGATTACGTGTAGAACGAATACCTTTTCGGAGGGCAATGGGAAGGTCAGACTCATGTGTCGGATCCGGAGGAGACAAAGTAGTTGGCACTTGAGTAGAGTCACATGGTGGTGGTTGTGATTGGTTTCGAGAACTATAAATCGAAGAGGCGAGTGGAGAAGAAGCCGATCGCGGAGCGAGAACTAATGGTGAAGAAGACACAGTTAGAGGGTCACAAACAACAGGAACATTAAATGTATTAGGAGTGTTGACAAGATTGGATGGAGACAGAGGTGAAGATTGACTTTTAAAATAAAGAGACAACTCATCAAAGGTGACATCTTTTGACACAAAATAACGATTAAGAGAAGGAGAAAAACATTTGTATCCTTTTTGTGATATTGTAAACCCTAAGAAAACACATTTATGTGATCTAGGAGAAAGCTTGTCAAGACTAGAACTGAAATTATGAACAAAACATGTTGACCCGAAAACTTTCAGAGGTAAAGGATGAAGTGGTTCATGAGGGAATAAAATGGAATGAGGTATTTTATTATCTAAAACCGAAGAAGGCATGCGATTAATGAGATAACATGTAGTAAGAAGAGCATCACCCCAAAAATGTTGAGGAACATCTCCACGAATTAAAAGTGTGCGAGTTGTTTCAATAAGATGTCTATTTTTACGTTCAGCTACACCATTTTGTTGAGGTGTATAAGCACAAGAAGTTTGATGCAAAATACCGTGAGAAGCCATGAATTGTTTAAAAGAATGAGAAAGATATTCACGGCCATTATCACTACGCAAAACTCTAATAGAAACACCGAACTGAGTTTGAATTTCATTAAAAAAAGTTTGAAAGATATGAAATAATTCAGAACGATTTTTCATCAAAAATAACCAAGTGCATCTGGAATAATCATCAATGAAAGTAACAAAGTATTGAAAACCTAAATTAGACTTAACGCGGCTAGGTCCCCAAATGTCAGAGTGAACCACGACAAAAGGGGACAAAGCACCACGTGTGAAACTACAAGGAAAGGAAGTACGACTATGTTTGCCTAATTGACATGACTCACACGCCAAACTAGATAAGTTGGACAAGGCAGGGACAAGTTTCTGTAACTTGGCAAGACTTGGATGACCTAACTGAGCATGAAGAAGAGAGGGAGACTCCATAATTGTACTAACATGTGTAGAGGGACGAAGATAATAAAGACCATGAGACTCACATCCTGTGCCAATCACCTGTTTCGAACTCCGGTCCTATAAACACACAGAATTGTTGGTAAAAGTAACAACACAATCAAGAGAACGAGTTAGACGACTGATGGACAACAGGTTAAAAGGAGACCCAGGGACATAAAGAACATTATCAATGGTTAAAGAAGGAAAAAGTTTAACTGTTCCAACACCATGAGATGATACTCTAGAACCATCAGCCAGTGTAACAGAAGGTAAATGATTAGGAGAGGATAAAGAGGAGAACAAAGATTTGTTACTAGTAATATGATCAGTGGCTCCAGAATAAAAAACCCAAGGACCAGGAGAAAATGATTGGGTCAGACTAGCAAAATACGTATTTGTATGTGTGACAAATATAGTGGAACTAGAAGACTGTTGATCCTTATACCATTCGAGAAATTTGTTGAACATAGCAGGCATGTCGGATGCAACAGAAGAAGGAAGATCCCCACAATGTTCACACTTAGGACACCCTTTTTCCTGTTTGCGAGGGCAAGCCCGGTCATCATGATGAGATGTCAACACA
Source organism: Sphenostylis stenocarpa (assembly GCA_963425845.1). Taxonomy (NCBI): domain Eukaryota; kingdom Viridiplantae; phylum Streptophyta; class Magnoliopsida; order Fabales; family Fabaceae; genus Sphenostylis; species Sphenostylis stenocarpa. The sequence goes on along the minus strand of OY731403.1, from coordinate 67,389,652 downwards.
AAAGAATCGTTAACAAATTTGGAAATAGTGGAAGAAGTCATGAAGAACGGGAGAACAAACCCTAACCGAGACAAGCAAAATCATATGTCACCGGTCAAAAAAAAAAATGAAACTCCGGCGAATTCTCCGGCAGCGACGGATCCGATGACTGCTCCAGCGGCAGCGGTGACAGCAACGTGAACTAGTACACCAGGTAAGTTCCCAGGAAAGAGAGGTGGGTCACTAATGGACATACTTAAATACCAAGTCTTTCCTTGCCAGAACTTTCCTAAACATGCACTTTCACACTACCAAATAAAATTCAGTAACAAAGATAATTCTTATCTGATGTGGAGGATCAGTTTACCAGCAGCGGTGAGGCGGCTCTAGCAGCGGTGGGGTGGCTCCAACAGTGGACAAAAGGCGGAAAAAAAAATTCAAGATAACCTTAAGCTCTAGATACCATGTTGAATATAGAGAAAATAGGGTTTGGAATTAATTTCCCTTGTGTATAAATCACACATATGGTGGTCTATTTACAGTAGAGAGATACAACTAAAAGAGTAACTGAAAGTAACAGAATAAACAGAAGATATTGTTTGATATTGTGGTTACCAATATCTAACAATATCTTAACAATATCAAATAATATCTAAACAATATCTAACATATATATATATATATATATATATATTACCTTGGTCTGTGCTGATAGTGGCATAACCAAACGTCTTGGCCAAGCCAAGAATGTCCCGCTTGCCTGCCCCACTAATTGAATCTCTTCATTAGGAAAAGGCACTGGAGCATTAGCATCATGAACTTCATCAACTACTACTCGTGTCCAGTCTGCCTGTAGAGGGACACCATGGATGGTTAAACCACCCTCAAAAACTCGACTAGTAGCCACTAGACGCGGGGGTCATCTTCAACATATAACTCACACTGGTGTGATGCATCAGTCTGAGTATATTCTCCTGAAGGATCAGCAGCAATAGCAGCACAACTCCCTTTAGTGCTGACTCGAACAACATCATGTTCAATTGTTTGAGGTGTTCCTTGAGTCTGTTGCTGAGAGCGGGCGAGAGATTAAATTTTCTCATCAAACTCTTGCTGCAAAGACTGCCTTATTTGATTTAACTTTCCTTCAAACTGCATCTCCATTTTATGCAAGGCCTCCTGGCTGCAAGAGTCAGTAGTGGTCCTTCGTGATGTTGGACCAAAGTAATCACGAAGGCCCTGAAAGAATTAATGGTTGAGTTCAAGAGGGGGGGTGAATTGAACTTAAAAACTTTTTCGCAAAACTTTACTTTCTTTTGGAAGAATGAGTTATCTTTATTCAATTCTTGAAAAGATGATTTGATTTAAAACACAGCAAGATTATATTCAGAATTTAAAAGAGATGATAGAAAGAAATCAACACACAAATTTATACTGGTTCACTCTAATCCAGAGCTACGTCCAGTTCTTGACAAAACCTGTCAAGTTTTCACTAATACCAAGTGACAATTACAACCCGTAGATCCTCACCAATCTACACCAAGAACTATCTTTTCAACCTATAAGATAGAATCTTGAAAAACACCCAGTAACCAAATCCAGTTACTGTACCAAGTGTAGATTACAATCCAATCTACACAATTCACACGATACAAAAGAATAAGGAAAGAAGAAACCTGGACTTTGAATTCTAATTGCCCAAGCACCAATTCTAAAGCACTCTCTCGCTGTGAATGATCACAATGTTGATCAAAGCACCTTATGATATGACAAAATCTTGAATGCAGAGAGAAAAACGTAGATGAACGATTCACAGATTGATTTCTCAAGTTTTCTCAAGTAGTGTGTTGTATATATTTTTTAAAAGATAGATCAATACTGTTTATATAGAGTAAAACAAAGTTTCAGTACGTGTTCTCTATCAAAATCTGTTACAGAGAGAAAAACAATCAATTAAATTTGAAGTATATCAGATAAAAAGTGATTCTGACCGATTAGAATAGAAGAATAATCGATTAGACTGAATTATGATCGATTATATTTAAACTATGATCGATCAGAATATATTTCAACTGATTGAAACCGCGATTCAATCGATTGATTTCACTTAAAGGTTCATTCAATCGATTGATTCGAGTTTTCAATGGATTGAAACAGACTTTATGAAAAATAATAGCTCTCTGTTTCAACCGATTAAAAATCATTTCAACCGATTGAAATCCTGCAGACTTTTAAGACTCGAAAATGACTTTCTGTTTCAACAAGGTTGAAAACCATTTCAACATATTGTTTTTCTGAAAACATTTAGACTTTAAAAAATATCTTTATTTTAACAGATTGAAAAACGTTTCAACTGATTGTTTTTCCGAAAACTCTTAGATTGAAAAATATCTTTCTTTTTCAATAGATTAAAAAGTATTTCAATTGATTGTTTTTCCGAAACTTTCATATTGAGAAATTTACTAAGTTATTTTAACTTGTTGATTCTGCGAATCAATCAATTGAAAATACGATTATATAGAACCACTTATTCTATTAAGTGATTTTAACCGATTGAAAATCTTTTTCAACAGATTGAAAAACTTAGTTTGTTCTTTTAATACAGAAAATGATTTTCAATGCTATGCAGAAGATTAAGGCGCTTCATCACAACATATAATGGCCTATCAAGGAATTAAGTGCTCAAGTTAAAAAAAACCTAATCATCTACACACCCACAACCTAAACTAAATTTATGTCTTCATCAAATTATATCTAAGTCTTCATCAAATCCACCAAGTCCACCAAGTGCTTCAGGCCCCAGGATCCACCAGCACCACGCACACGTCCTGAGTAATCTAGTTTTCCTATGGCTGTTGCCAATATATCTTGTCGACCATGAGGAATAAATGATCCTTGGGTGCTCTGCTCAACTAAATCATCCTACAACACATTAACAATAATTAAGTCATACACTAACTTTCACATTAGAATCAATTCAAATTGACATTATAACTTACAATTTTCTGAGCAATGATTCGTGCAGACTCATAAGTCATTTGTCCATCAGATTTTGTCCGGGCTGCCTTCCACATCTCATAGCGAGGGGGTGGAGATGCATGGTCAGTAGACTCAACTCCTGCTGACTCTTCTCTGGCTTTCATGAGACGTTGCTCCAATAATGCATACCCTCCTCATGACAATACATGGGGTGCATCATTCAACCTCTGACGTTGTTGGGTAGCACGTCTTTTATCCTGCCAAGAGGGGTCCATTCGGCTGGCACAAAACTGTAACCAATCCTCCTTACTAATTTGATACTTTAGACAGGGAGATTCATCTTGAAACTTTCCAAATACATACTCCCGTGTCAAGAAAGTCTTAAAGTCCCTCCATCTAATGGCAATGGAGGATAAAATCTTCTTCCTCATCACCTCAGTGTTAGGAACATCAAAATTTTGCTGTGAAATGACCAATAAATGTTAAATTCAATTAATAATGATATATAAAGTATTCAATAAATATAGAAATACCTGAACATCCTGCCACATGAGGTTCTTCTCGGTTTCCTCTACATCATCCCAAGATGGAGTAGTAATCGGAACATGGTGTCGAGCTAGTAGTCCCAAATAACTCTTAAACTTAGCAGCATTTGGCCCAGATGCCTTACCAGAACGTGGATCAACTTCAACTTGAGTTTTCTCTCTAGCTACCCTCCTTGCTGTCAACCCCTTTAACCGAGTGACAGATCTACCTTTACCTCCACTTCCGCTCCTGCCACTGCCACTACCACTACCAGTACTAGATGTGGAATTTGACATATCCTGAAAAACAAAACAATATTAAGTCAACATACTTTATAAGTTTGAATAAAAAGAACTAGAAAATGTGAAGATAAACACCTATTATGTTGGTATGTTTTCCCATATCCCTTCATCATGATCACTTCGAATTGCATGTATGTCATCAACTTCATTGTCAACTATGTCATCAAATGGTCTACTTGAAAATGAAGGTGTTTCATGTATATCTAGAGACTCATCTTCATGAATTCCGTGCATGCTTCTTCCTTCAAGGACAATTGACCATCTCTCATTACATGGATCCTTGACATAAAATATTTGTCTCGCTTGATATGCCAAAATAAAAGGTTCATCCTTATACCCAATTTTACTCAAATCAACCAAAGTAAATCCTAGGTCATCTGTTCGCACACCCGTATTCCCTTCAACCCATTTACACTTGAAGACAGGCACCCTAAAAGTAACATAATCAATTTCCCATATCTCTTGTATGACCCCAAAATAACTCATAGAAGCTGTGATAGGATTTTTGTCTTTAGAACTAGAAAAATGCATAGATTTAGCTTGAATTGTGACCCCACTATTTTGTACTCTACCTTTATCATCTTCTATTTTTGAGTAGAAACAATAATTATTAATGTCATACCCACCAAATGTAATGAAATCACTATTAGGCCCACGAGCAAGTCTCAAAAGTGTTTCTGAAACATTAATCTCAACATATACCCTTTTTTTAAACCAAGAAAGAAAACTTTTGTTATGTTCATTCAATACCCATTTTTCATTCATTCGTGGATGTGTTGCCTTTATTTCAGTTATGTGTTGTGATATGTAAGGGATTACTTCATCAGTGTTGTTCAATATGTATAAATGTGCTTGGTCAACTTCTTTCCGACTAACATTTTTAATCTTTAAATTTTGAGTACCCTTACCTTCACATCTTCCATCATGTCTCATCTTAGGAATACCTATTGGTTCTGATTTTGACATGTATCCTAAACAAAACTCAATGGCTTCTTCTGCAATGTACCTTTCCACAATAGAAGCTTCTGGCCTGTACTGATTCTTCACATATCCTTTTAAGATCTTCATGTATCTCTCAACAGGATACATCCATCTAAGAAAAATTGGACCACATAACCGAATTTCCCTTACCAAATGGACTATCAAATGCACCATGATATCAAAAAATGAAGGGGGAAAATACATTTCTAACTGGCACACTATTACAATTGCTTCATTTTCTAATTCATCTAAATTTTTTGGATCAATTACCTTTTTACAAATGGCGTTGAAAAACAAACATAACCGAGTAATAGCAATTCTAACAGAAGTTGGTAAGATGTTTCGAATAGCCACTGGTAAAAGTTGTTGCATCAACACATGACAATCATGAGACTTTAAACTAACTAATTTCAACTCTTGCATAGACACAAGACTCTTAACATTTGAGAAGTATCCTTGTGGCACTTTGACCTCACGTAAACACTCACAAAAGCTTTTCTTTTCTTTCTTTGATAGAGTATGACAAGCTGGAGGTAAGTAAGTGCGTTTTCCAGCTGATTGTGGATGTAATTCAGAACGTATACCCATGTCTGCCAAATCTTGTCTTGCTTTTATTCCATCTTTTGTCTTTCCTTTTATGTTAAGCAATGTCCCAATTATACTATCACAAACATTTTTTTCAACATGCATCACATCTATACAGTGTGTAACTTCCAACTTACACCAATAAGAAAGATTGAAGAATATAGACTATTTCTTCCAAATGTTTTTCTGGGTCTTTCCAAACACAATATTAATATTTTTCACTTGCTCATATACTTGTTCACCATTGCGTGGTACTGATGCAACCGCATTCTCCTGACATCCATTAAATGCTTTTTTCATTTTACAATATGGATGATTAGCAACTAGAAACTTTCTATGCCTATTGTACGCAGTTTTTTGTGCATGTTTCAATTGGATATAACTTGTGTCTTCTTGACATAAAGGACACGCTAAATGACCTTTCACACTATAACCGCTCAAATTACCATATGCTGGAAAATCATTTATAGTACAAAATAACATTGCACGCAACCTGAAATTCACTTCGTGATATGAATCAAATACATCCACTCCTGTTTCCCACAACATCTTCAAATCATCAATTAAAGGACTAAGATATACATCTATGTCATTTCCTGGTTGTCGAGGTCCTGAAATCATCATAGATAACATCATATATTTTCTCTTCATGCATAACCAAGGAGGCAAATTGTAAATGATCAACAAAACTGGCCATGAACTATGTTTACTACTTAAATTTCCATAAGGATTCATCCCATATGTAGTTAATCCAATTCTCAAGTTTCTTGGCTCTGCACCAAATTCTGGAAAGGTTTCATCAATCCTTTTCCATTATGGAGAATCAGCTAGATGTCGAAGAAGATTGTCACATTTTCTACCATTTGCATGCCATGTCAAGTTTCTTGCATCTTCTTTTATGGTAAATAATATTTTAAACCTAGGTATAATTGGCAAATACCATAACACCTTAGCAGGGGGACCATCTAGTTCTTCCTCACCACTACTTTCCTCAACTTTGTTTTTGAACCTCGACAAACCACATGTCGGACACATCTTTAATTTAGCAAAATCGTTTCTGTACAATATACAATCATTAGGACATGCATGTATCTTCTTGTACTCTAAACCCATTGGACATAATATTTTCTTTGCCTCATAGTTACGAATATGTAATGTATTATCTTCAGGAAACATCTCCTTCAACAACTCCAATAATTTGGTGAAACTTTTATCAGTCCATCCATTTCTTGCTTTTAAAGTAAACAATTTTAAAGTTGCTGATAATCTTGTAAAACTACATCCTATGTACAATTGTTGCGCAAAATCAGATTTCAAAGAATCATATAGATGTGCTTTCATAAAATTTTCTTTACCAATATCACGTATCATATCCTCTAGATTATCATCCATCCCTTCATCAAAATTGTCTGTAGTTGACACAGTTGGGATGTCTAATATTTCTCCATGCAATGTCCATATTGTATAACTCTTAATAATACCATAAACAAACAAGTGATCACGTATATCCTCAAGTTTATGACGAATTTGATTCAAACAACGAACACATGGACAATAATATGTCCCTTTCATAGCTTTTCCATTTTCACTAGCAAATTTCAAAAATTCCTCAACTCCCTTTTCGTACTCTTCACTAATACGACGTGCATTCATCCAACTTCGATTCATATTATGTTATAAATTTTCGTCACTCCTAGAGATTTAAAAATTATATGTAAAAAGAAATTAATATACAAACAACAAAGCACGTTCCAACAACAATGGAGTGTGTAAACCGAATGCACTCAAACAAATAAACAAATAATTACATTCCAATAACAATCCAGTGGAGACATTCATACTATAACGTGATTGAGATCCCCAAAAACAATCACGGATTCAATTTAAACATATAGCAATGGCATAGAACACTAACCTCGAGTGTAGACAAAAAATGATTTCAAACTCAAATCCAATCAGGGAGAAATATCAAGTTCGTAAAATGAAACACAATATTGATGTTTTTCACTGTCAAACTGATCGAAAATGGTGTGCAGAGGTAGTTGTTGTCGTCGTTCTCGTCGTTGTTCTCAAAAACCCTGGTTGCGCAAGACGAGGGAGTGGGTCTAGGGGGAAACACTACAAAAAAAAGCCTATTACCTACGGATAAAAATCCGTAGGTAAATTTTACATTATCTACGGATATTACCCACAGATGAAAATCCATAGGTAAATTGTCCATTACCTACGGAATTCTATTCGTAGGTAATTATCCATTACCTACGGATATTATCCGTAGGTAATGTAATCCGTGGATAATTCCGTAGGTAATTACCTACGTAATTACTGTCCGTAGGTAAAGTGTACATTACCTACGAAATTCTATCCGTGAGTAATTATCCATTACCTACGGATATTATCCGTAGGTAATGTCATCCATGGGTAATTCCGTAGATACCTACAGAATTACTATCCGTAGGTAAATTATATTAAACTAAAAGAATTGTCACTAACAAGAATCGAACCCAGTATCTTAAAGTTGAAAACTGATACTCCAACCACTTAACTATTAGGATATTCTAATAATAATTTACAACTAAATTATACTTATATTTATTCGTGTAAATATATAAATATAAAATATATAAATATATAAATATAAAATATATAAATATATACATATATAAATACATAAATATATAAATACATAAATACATAAATACATAAATAAATAAATACATAAATACATAAATACATAAATACATAAATATATAAATACATAAATACATAAATACATAAATACATAAATACATAAATATATAAATACATAAATACATAAATATATAAATATATAAATATATAAATATATAAATACAAATATATAAATATATAAATATATCAAAATATAAATATATTTTATATTTATATATATTTTATATTTATATATATTTTATATTTATATATATTTTTTATATTTATATATTTACACAGATAAATATAAATATAATTTATTTGTAAATTATTATCAAAATATCCTAATAGCTTAGTGGTTGGAGTATCGACCTCCAACTCTAAGGTACTCGGGTTTGAATCCCGCCAATGACAATTCTCTTAATCTAATAATAATTCAAAGTTCAGAAAATATAATATAAAGGGGAGGGGGGGGTCCTAGGTAATAATAAAAAATAAGGGAGGGGGTTGTAGTAAATAAAAATATTTTGTTTAGGTGAGTGCATTACCTACGGATTATATTTTGGTGCTAATTTTTCACGAAATAAAATGCTTAGAGAAAGTTGTCTCAATGAACAATGAAGTTGCTAATTTTCCACGAAATGAAATGCTTAGAAAAAGTTTTCTCAATGAACAATGAAGTTGCTACAAGTTCAACAAAAATATAAAAAAAAAAAAACATGTGTGAAAGAAGAGAATCCTCCCATATACTCCCCATTAGATCCTCGAAATAACCCCCCCAACAGCAGTCAATCTAGGCGAACCTCTTATAGCACCATCAATATTACGTTTCACCACACCATTGTTCGACAATTGTCAAACAATGGGACGCATGTGTGCATATATCTCAATATTAAAGTATTTCAACAATTGAAATTCTTTGATTGTATTTTTCATACAAATGTTAGAGAGTGAACCAAGAAGCCCAAACATTGCTCTTAATTGAAGTTATGGTAATATCATAGTTGAAAGGTATATTAAATGTACTCTGTTTCTTCATTCTCCATATAATCCATGTGATGCTAATAATTATAGCAACAACCATGTCTTTAACCTTTAGGTTCTATTTACTAGAAACCAAGTTGAGTAAAGATTCAATTGAACTAAGAGAAATAGAAGTTTGCAATACCTGGACCAATTCCAAAATTTATGAGATGTTACTCACTCAAGAAAGAGATATATAATGGATTCCTCAACTTTACCACATAAATTACACATAGAGCATAATGAAATCCCTCCATGTTGAGTTGTAATATCAATATTCATTCTTTTATGTAGTAATTTTCCAAGAACTAATGCTTTAGCAGGTGGAATATTTTTATCCCATATTACCTTGCTCAAACCCAACTATATTGTCCTACAAAAATATGCAAGCCTCCTTTCATGTACCAGATTCAAAATCCTTCCAAATAATTTGATGTGTTGTAAACGTTGATTTAGTTAATGTATTTTGTTATGGAGATATTGAGCCTATTATATATAAAATATAATAAAAACAATATTGATAAAATATGTTCATCAAGTTACATGTCTTATTCAAGGTAAGTAAGTTATATATCTTACTTGAAATAAAACAAGTTGCATATCTTATTAAAGGTAAATGAATTATACATCTTACTTAAGATAAATAAATTATACACATTACTTGGGATAAATGAGTTATACACTATTAAGTGGTAAAAAGTTGATATAATTATGCCTTGAATTGTTATGAAACTACTTAACTTATGTTAATTCTAATATATTTTTCTCCCAATATAGGATGAATTGGAGAATACCTTGATACAAGAGTAAGGAGCATAATTGTCAGCATAATTGGAGTAAAATTGAAAGAAAGAAGAACGCTTAAGCAAATGAATGATGCGAGACCCGACCCAAATTCTCTTATAAAAAGATAAGTTATGTTTTGAGAAAAGGAAGCAGTCTTGGAGAGAAGGAGACACGACTACTGTTAGGATTTTGTCCAATCTTCATCAATTCTTCACTTCTTCATCAATTGGAGCATTGTAATGGCCAACATGAGTGGCTAACTTCATTCTCTTAGGATTCGGTGCACTTCCTTTGAACTCTTTTGTATCATGGTGATATTTTGAGATATTAATCTATGCTTTGATGTTGTTATTCTTATCCTTTATGCTTTGGAATGATTTATTCTTGATTGTTTGAGGTATGATTGGAAAATATATCTTGAACCCTAGATCACGGTAAGAATATTTGTTACGTTAATTGCCAAGAATGGAATGGATGTTTCAATTGCTTAACACCCTAACCCTAATACTGGAAAATATATTAATTGTGTGAGGAATCAACATTTATTAGGTTTTCTTATGAATTTCATGTGTGAGGAATCAACATGGATGATTTGAGTAGGTGGCATCAACATTGTTAGGTTAATTGACGTTCTTAATTGACATAACCATTACAAAAGAGGGATAAGGAAGGAAGTCAATCCTAGGTACCTTTAATTGATATTTTCTCAACAATTTACAATTCTTTGTCATTTAATTTCAATTCAACTCTTATTTGCAAAACTCAATCTGTTTAATATACTTAATAAGCATAATTGGGAATTTCCATTGAAACTGTTCCTTGTGGGATCGACTTTTATTTAATCGAAATATTATACTGCGATTGATAATTTTGGTACGCTTGCCAATAATTCAACAAGTATTTCTGGCACCGTTGCCGGGGAACGGTGTTCTTTGAGAATTATTTGTTTAGCTTATTGAGTATTTTATTTTTATTACTATTTTTGTTTTATTATTATTATTATTATTATTATTATTATTATTATTATTATTTAGTTTTTAGTTTGTGCTAATATTTGCTTGAGTTACTCTTTTGATTTATGCGTTTAAGAGGACATGTATCTTTAGAGCGGTTAGAATTTAATCTAGAGATTGAAAAATAGCTCGGAGGAACCAGGGTAGAAGAAGAAGGGAAACTCAAGAACAAGCCACAAGAGAATCTGCTAATTCTTCTTTCACACTTAATTTACCAGACCCAATTATAGAAGATATGGCGGAAGAAGGAGTAAATATGAATCCAAATCCAGATCCCAATATAAATCTAAATCAAAATCCAAATTCAAATCCACCTAGAAGAACTCTTAGAAATTGTGCTATGCAGCAAGGTCCAAGACATTTTTCCAGCATTGCCATACCGGATGATCAAACATTACAGATGAATCCAACTTTCTTAAGCTTGATTAGTGCTCATCAATTCATTGGATTGGATCAGGAAGACCCTTATAGTCATTTGTCTACTTTTTATGAGTTGATTGGTATCATGGGATTTAGAGCAGCAAATGTTGAATTTGCATATTTGAGATTATTTCCTTTTTCTTTGGCAAGTAGGGCAAAGGAGTGGCTGAAAGCACATCCTAATCACAGTTTGACTAATTGGAGTAGTGTAGAAGAGAAGTTTCTGAATAGATTTTTCCCACCATCCCGCTACATCAAAGCAAAATCTAACATCACTTCTTTTAGACAAGGAGCAAATGAACAATTTTGTGAAGCATGGGAGAAATTTAAATCACTGTTGAGAAGTTTCTCAAATCAATGATTTGATGACGTTTCTCGGTTAAATATTTTCTATACTGGCTTGCGACATGATGCAAAGATGCTATTAGAGGCTGCAACAGGAGGATTCATGTTCACTACAAAAAAAACCTATTATCTACAAAATATTACCTACGGATAAAAATCTGTACGTAAATTTTACATTACCTACGGATATTACCCACGGATAAAAATCCGTAGGTAAATTGTACATTACCTACGGAATTCTATCTGTGGATAATTATCCATTACCTACGGATATTATCCGTAGGTAATGTCATTCGTGGGTAATTCCGTAGGTAATTACCTACGGAATTACTATCCGTAGGTATAAAAATCTGTAGGTAAATTTTACATTACCTACGGATATTACCCACGGATAAAAATCCGTAGGTAAATTGTACATTACCTACGGAATTCTATCTGTGGATAATTATCCATTACCTACGGATATTATCTGTAGGTAATGTCATTCGTGGGTAATTCCGTAGGTAATTACCTACGGAATTACTATCCGTAGGTAAATTATATTTAATTATATGTAAGTTATCCATTAACTACGGATATTATCCGTAGGTAATTTCGTAGGTAATTACCTACGAAATTACTATCCGTTGGTAAATTATATTAAACTAAAAGAATTGTCACTAGCAAGAATCGAACCCAATACCTTAAAGTTGAAAACTAATACTCCAACCACTAAGGCATTAGGATATTCTAATAATAATTTACAAATAAATTATACTTATATTTATTCGTGTAAATATATAAATATAAAATATAAAATATAAAATATAAAATATATAAATATATAAATATATATAAATATAAATATATAAATATAAATATATAAATATAAATATATAAATACATAAATACATAAATATATAAATATATAAATACATAAATATATAAATACATAAATATATAAATACATAAATATATAAATACATAAATATATAAATACATAAATATATAAATACATAAATATATAAATATATAAATATATCAATATATAAATATATCAAAATATAAATATATTTTATATTTTATATATTTTATATTTATATATATTTTATATTTATATATTTATATATTTTATATTTATATATTTACATGGATAAATATAAATATAATTTTTTGTAAGTTATTATCAAAATAACCTAATAGCTTAGTGGTTGGGGTATCGACCTTCAACTCGAGGTACTGAGTTCAAATCCCGCCAATGACAATTCCCTTAATCTAATAATAATTCGAAGTTCTAAAAATATAATAAATAATAAAAATAGAATATAAAGGGGAGGGGGGGGTCCTAGGTAATAATAAAAAATAAGGGAGGGGGTTGTAGTAAATAAAAATATTTTCTTTAGGTGAGTGCATTACCTACGAATTATAATTCGTAGGTAATTCCAGCTAGTGCATTACCTACGAACTATAATCCGTAGGTAAAGTGATATTACCTACGGATTTTACCCGTAGATAATAAGCATTTTTTTTGTAGTGGTTGGATGTAGAAATTGATCATGCCACCAGAATTATTGATGCACTAGCCTTTATAGACCAACAGGCCCAACATGATAGACATCAAATTCAAAGGAAGGGAGTTCTTGAACTTAACAGCTTAGATGCTATCTTAGCCCAAAATAAACTTATAACACAACAAATTGAAGCATTGAACCAGAAAATAGAGAAATTACCTCAACAAATGCACACAGTATAATCTATTCCTAATCAGCAAATGAGTTATGACGTGTGTTGAGGTGATGATGCAAATGAACAATGTTCTTATCAAGGCAACATTCAACAAGAAGAAGCTAATTATATGGGTGCCCAAGGTAGTAGACAAGGCAAACAAGGTAATTTTCCTAATCTTAATAATTATCAGAATAATACTGCACAAGGATGGAGAGGGAATCAGAATCATAATCATAATTTTGGGTGGAAACAAGGTGTTAGTTCATCTACTAGACAACCTGCATTTCAATATCAGTCATATCAGCAACCCCCATATCAACAGCAGCAACAACATTATCCTTCAGTGCCTGACAGAATAAGTAAATTGGAGGATATTGTAGAAAAATTCATGCAAGGAACTATGACTAATCAGAAAAATACTGAGGCTTCATTCAGAAATATAGAGATCCAGATAGGCTAATTGGCTAAGCAACTATCTGAGCAGCAGCAAGAAGGACAATTTTCAACTATCACACAAATCAATCCAAAGGAGCAGTGTAAGTCAATAACTACAAGGAGTGATAAGGTTATAGGAGAAGGTATTGCTGACAATCTGGATGTAGAGAAGGAAATCCTAAAAGAAAAAGAAGATGAGTGTGAAACAGAAAAAGAGAAAAATAAAAGTGAGAGTATAGAAAAAGAAAAGAATATTGAAAAAGAAGAGAAAAATAAAGTGAGAAAAAGAGGGAGAAAGATGATAGTCAAATACTGCAATTAAAGGATTTACCATATCCTCGTCATCCTTCCAAGAAAGATAAAGAAAGACAGTTTGTAAGATTCATTGATATTTTCAAGCATTTACATATTAATATTCCACTTATGGAAGCTATGGAGCAGATGCCGACTTATGCAAAGTTCATGAAAGAGTTGTTAACTAAGAAAAGGAGATTTACTATAGAAACAGTGGAGCTAAAAGCAAGATGTAGCGCTATAATTCAGAAATCTTTACCTCAAAACTCCAAGGATCCTGGTAGTTTCACTATTCCAGTCATAATTGGGACATTGCAAGTAGGTAAGACATTACTTGATTTGGATGCTAGTATAAATCTGATGTGTTTGTCTATGCTTAAAAGAATAGGACACTTGGAAGTAAAGCCTACAAGAATGACATTACAGCTAGCTGACAGATCTCTAAAATTTCCTTATGGTGTGGTAGAAGACGTTTTGGTCAGAGTTGATAAATTTATATTTCCAGTTGATTTTGTTGTGATGGATATGGAGGAAGACACTGAAGTTCCGCTTATACTGGGAAGACCTTTCATGAAGACAACAAAAGTTATTATTGATGTTGATGATGACAAGTTAAAAGTCAGAGTAGAAGATGAGGAAGTTAAGTTTAATGTGTTTGAAACAATGAAGCATCCTACAAATAATCAACATTGTCTTAAAATAGATGTGGTAGATGATATCTTTCAAGTAGCAAGAAAGTAACTAGTTAAAGTAAGTCCATTAGAAAAAGCTTTGACAGGAATTAATGATGAATTTGATGAAGAGGAGGAAAAAGAAATTAAGAATTATGTAAAACTTCTTGATTCAGCAAAAGAAGTTACTGCAAAAGAACAACAATCTGAGACATTGCAGCAAGAACATGAAACTGAGAGTCAGAAACTGGAATTAAAGGTATTACCTCCCCCATTTAAAATATGTTTTTCTTGCAGATAAATGCAGCAAGCTAGTGGTGATCAGCAATGCCTTAACAAATTCTGAAGAAGAAAGATTGATCTCAGTTTTGACAGAGAATGAGCAGGCTATAGGGTGGATGTTATCTGATCTCAAAGGAATCAGTCCTTCTTATTGCATGCATAAAATTCATATGGAGAATGATTTCAAGCCTGTTGCACAACCTCAAAGACGTCTTAATCCAACTATGAAAGAGGTGGTAAAGAAAGAAGTATTAAAACTACTTGATGCAGGTATGATCTATCCTATCTCTGATAGTGCTTGGGTTAGCCCAGTTCAGGTGGTCCCGAAAAAAAGAGGTATGACTGTAATTTATAATGATAAAAATGAATTAATACCTACTAGGACTGTTACAGGTTGGAGAATGTGTATAGATTATAGAAAATTAAATCAGACAACTAGGAAATATCATTTTCCTTTACCTTTTATGGATCAAATGTTAGAAAGGTTAGCAGGACAGGATTTTTATTGTTTTTTGGATGGTTATTCAGGGTATAATCAGATAACAGTAGACCCAGAAGACCAAGAAAAAACTGCTTTTACTTGTCCTTTTGGTGTGTTTGCTTACAGGAAAATGCCATTTGGATTGTGCAATGCCCCAACAACTTTTCAAAGATGCATGTTGGCTATTTTCTCAGACTTGGTGGAACAATGCATAGAAGTTTTTATGGATGATTTCTCAGTATTTGGTGCATCATTTGACCAATGTTTGAGGAATTTGAATACTGTATTAAAGCAGTGTGTTGATACCAATTTAGTTTTAAATTGGGAAAATTGCCATTTTATGGTAACTGAAGGTGTGGTGTTAGGCCATAAGATTTCTGCAAGAGGGATTGAAGTTGACAAAGCAAAAATAGAGATTATTGAGAAGCTTCCACGACCAACAAATGTGAAGGGCATAAGAAGTTTTTAAGGACATGCAGGATTCTATAGAAGATTTATAAAAGACTTTTCAAAGATTGTAAAACCACTAAACAACTTGCTCAATAAGGATATTTCTTTTAAATTTGATGTGGAACGTTTGCAGGCTTTTGAATTGTTAAAACAGAAATTAATTTCACCTCGTGTGATAATTGCTCCTGATTGGAAATTAGAATTTGAATTAATGTGTGATGCAAGTGATTATGCTATAGGAGCAGTTTTAGGCTAAAGGAAATCTAAGAATTTTCATGCTATACACTATGCTAGCAAAGTTCTTAATGCAACCCAAATTAATTATGCAACTACTGAAAAAGAATTGTTAGCTATAGTTTACACATTGGAAAAATTTAGAGCATATTTGATTGGTTCATCTGTTACTATATATACTGATCATGCAGCAATTAAGTATTTGTTAACCAAGATAGATTCTAAACCAAGACTAATTAGATGGATTTTATTGTTGCATGAATTTGATTTAGTAATCAAGGACAAAAAGGGCTGTGAAAATTTGGTAGCTGATCATTTGTCCAGATTAGTTAATACTGAAGTAACTAACAATCAATTAGAAGTGCAAGAGGAATTTCCAGATGAAAAACTGATGATGGTACAAGAAAGACCTTGGTTTGCTGACATGGCAAATTTCAAAGCTACAAAAGTTGTCCCAAAAGAATATACTTGGCATCAAAAGAAGAAATTATTTAAGGATGCCCATTATTTTGTATGGGATGATCCATATCTTTTCAAGATAGGAAGTGATAATTTGTTGAGAAGGTGTGTGACAAGCAAGGAAGCTAAGAATATTCTGTGGCATTCTCATAGTTCTCCTTATGGGGGTCATTTTAATGGAGTTAGAACTGCTGCAAAAGTTCTCCAATCTGGTTTTTTCTGGCCTTCCTTATTTAAAGACGCACACAGTTTTGCACAACAATGTGTTGATTGTCAGAAAACAGGGAGTATTTCAAAAAGAAATGAAATGCCTTTAAATATTATGTTAGAAGTTGAAATATTTGACTGTTGGGGGATTGATTTTGCAGGAACTTTTCCATCATCATTTTCTAAAGAGTACATCTTGGTAGCAGTAGATTATGTGTCAAAGTGGGTGGAAGCAGTAGCTACTGTAAAAGCGGATGCCAAAACTGAAGAAAAATATATTCTGTAGATTTGACACTCCCAAAGTTTTAATCAGTGATGGAGGATCACATTTCTGCAATACTCAACTTCAGAAATGTTTAGAGCATTATGGGGTCAGACATAAAGTTGTGTCACCTTATCATCCACAAACTAATGGCCAAGTAGAAGTTTCAAACAGAGAAATCAAAAGGATATTAGAAAAGACTGTTTCATCTTCAAGAAAGGATTGGTCAATAAAGTTAGATGATGCACTTTGGGCTTATAGGACTACATATAAGGTTCCTACTAGGTTATCCCCTTTTTCAGCTTGTCTATGGTAAGTCATGTCATCTTCTAGTGGAAATGGAGCATAAAGCATATTGGGCTTTAAAATTTTTAAATTTTGACCCAAAAGTTTCAGCAGAGCAAAGAAAAATTCAAATGCATGAATTAGAAGAAATGAGACTTAATGCATATGAATCATCCAAGTTATACAAAGAGAAATTTAAGGCATATCATGACAAGAAGATTTTGAAAAGAGAATTTCATCCAGGCCAATCAGTTTTACTATTTAATTCAAGGCTAAGAATTTTACCTGGGAAATTGAAATCTAAATGGTCAGGCCCATTTGTAGTAAGATCTGTGAGGCCTTATCATGCTGTAGAATTAAAGGATTCAGCAACAGGAAGAACGTGGACAGTCAATGGGCAGAGAATTAAGGCATATTTGGGGGATGCAGTGAAGGATCTTCATCCCATTATCTGTTAGAAAAGTAGTTTTAAATCAAGAGGGGGGGTGAATTGATTTTTGAAAAGTTTTTTGCAATACACAGATTATCTAATCCGAAAATTAAGATTACTTATCAATTCACAAATCACAAAGCAATCAAACAGTTTAAGTGCAGCAGCAGAAATTAAAGAGAGAAAGATTAGGAAAGATTTCACCGGTAATTTTATACTGGTTCACTCAATACTAGGGCTACGTCCAGACTCCAGCCAAATTCCAGCTGGGTTCCACTAGAATAGATGTTTTACAGACTCAACAATCTTACACCTACTCTAACACCGGAACCAATTTCCAGTTCCTGACTTTAACCTTTCCACCAAGAACCAAATTCCAGTTCTTGGAAACCTCTACAACCAAATTCCAGCCGCAGAGAAACCAGTGCCCAAATTCCAGGCACCACACACAAGAACCAAATTCCAGCTCTTGCTTTAACCTTTCCACCAAGAACCAAATTCCAGTTCTTGGCAACTTTCTACAACAACTGCAGTAAAACTTGTACCCAAATTCCAGGTACAAAACAAGTACAAATGAATGAATAGAAATTTAAAAGAAGAAACAAAGAAAGCTCAAACCGGATTACACCAATCCACAGATCGGTTTCTTCTTCAAAGAAATGCAAAGTGCCTCAAGAAAGATTTCAAAAGAAGTTCACAAAAACAGTTGTGTATCTTTCTTGAAAAATGCTAATAGTTGTTTGTATTGATTGCTTGAATTGTGTAAAAGCTGATATTCAATCTCTTGTTTCAAAGTTTCAAGCAAAACTGTTTTTAAAGAGAATTTTCAAATCTGCTGCATTAATTAATCTGTTGAAAGTTTGTTTTAATCTGTTGAAATAGCCGTTATAATCTGTTAAAAGTCCTTTCAACCCATTAATGCATTCTTGATCTTTAACAGAAAATGTTTTAGTTGGTACGACCACGTTTTTATCAGTTAAAACGTTTTACAAACATTTTCTAAGTATAAAACAATCGATTGAATCGCGTATTAATCGATTGATTTGTTTAAAAACCTTCTTATAAAACTTTCCAAGTTATTTTAGCTGATATAAAGTCGTTCTAATCGATTGAAAATCTGCACATATATTTTCAAGTCATTTTAATCGATTGAAAGTTCGTTTTAATCGATTGAAAAGATTTTCAAAGTTATTTTAATCGATTGAAATACGTTTTAATCGATTGAAACAGATCTGATCGGTCATAATTCAATTCTGATCGATCATATCCAACTCTGATCGGTCATAATCTCATTCTGATCGATCATCCTGACACCCAAAGTGATTTTAATCGATTGAAACGTGTTTTAATCGATTAAAATAATTCTGATCGCTCATATTTAAGATCTGATCGATTATATTGCATTCTGACCTATTATATTCGAATTCTAATCGGTCATAAAGAGTTTTAATCGATTAAAAGAAGTTTGTATCGATTAAAATATTGTAAAAACACTTTTTAAAACATTCTAAGTGTTTTAAATTGATTCTTTCAAACCTGTATCAGTTAATAACTTGTTTAAGAAAATTCTTTGCCAAAATGCTTTTGTTTTTTTTATTTGTTTAAAACTATTTTTGAGGCATTTTGCAAAATGAATGAAGAAGCTTTATGCAGTGGAAAAGGTAAAGTGGTTTTACCTAAGCTTTCTGTTAAGACACACTAAGTCTTCAGCTCCTTTGTTCTGAGTGACTTGTTTGACAGCTGCAGAGTTGACCCTTGACTTTATCTTTGACTTCATCAAATCAATGAGATCTTTGCTAGGATCACTTTCATTATCTACTTAGATGATCCTTAAATCAAAAAAGCGTAGAGCTGAAGACATTAAACAAGCGCTCCTGGGAGACAACCCAATATTTTGAATTTTTTTTTTCTTTTTGCAATTTAAGTTTTTTGTGCATTTTTCTTCCTTAGGTTCTTTTTTACAAGATTGCTCTAGGTACACAGTGCACTTCTCCTCAAGACTTTGAAGCCTTACTTCAATGGCCTGGGGACAGTCCAACTTTTTCGGAGGGGGTGAGAAAGTCTACAGCTGAGGCTGAGGCACAAGATAAGGAGTAGATGACAACAAGTGAAGAAAATATGGGAGGAAACTTACTTTATTTTTAATGTTTTTAATTCCTTTGTTTTTAATTGTTTTATTTTAAATTTTGAATTCTCTTGCTGTCCCATAATTCGTTTTAAAGCCATATATGAGATTATTGCTTATTATCTAATTCAAATCTAGAACGTGAAAAATAATTTTGATTGTTTCCAATAACAAGTGATTTTGGGATATTGAGTATGATAGTGAAAAGGAATTGATGAGGAAAATTAGGAATTAACCGAATTGGAGAAGCTAGCCAAAACCTAGGTGAGCAGAGTACCACAAACAGATAAATTGAGTGTCAACACTTTGTGATGATAACTGATATTGGTTGATTCTTTGATGTGATTACATGTTGGCAAGACTTGAAAATGATAAAGACATTTTTTTCTTTGTTATAGATATAACCCAGAGCCAAATAGCCAACCCTCGCATTAATTATAGGACATCCATTTGAACCCCTTCGAGCCAAAAATAATATTGTTTCTTAAATAAAACCCTTAAGCCTAACATTATTTATCTACCTTCCTATATTTGAGAAAGGAAATGAGTATGAATGTCACTATTTTTCTTATTGTTGGGTATTGCTATTATTGTCCTACGGGTATTATTGGGGTGTATTGTTAAAAAAAAATGTGTAAAGAAAAAGGAAAAGCAAAGCTTAAAAAAATTGGCAAAGCCAAAAAGAATACATGCAAAAGCATGAAAAAAATATTTATTTATATAAATAATTCAAGGGGGGAATAATAACTTGTGAGATTATTAACTCACTATCATTGTGTTAGGAACAAAAGCATGAAGTTTGAAACCTGACTTGAGGAATTGTTAATCAAGAATCATTCATATGAGTTGAATTTTTCAAATATTTTTGTATATCCCAGAAAAACCAATAATTCTTTCTTAGCCCAGCCTCATTACATGCCTCAAAAGACCTTTTGATTTAAGTCTTGTTTAAATTGTTGATTGCTTGAAGATGATTATCAATATTGGATTGTCTAAATGAAGTGATTGAATGAGATAAACACTTACCTGTGAGAATTAGAGATGAGTATATGTAACTCTATTTGAGAGATCATGCTTCTCTGAGGATAGTTGGTGACTAATTATTCTTTGTTGATTTCTATAACTTAAATGCTTACGTGTTCTATTTTCATTTGGAGTTGAGAGCATCACTTCTGAAAATTTTTATGTTGTAGTTCTGGAAGAGAATGGGATAATAGGCGATGGTTTTGTTTTAGAAAAATTACTTTGCTTGGGACAAGCAAGATTCTAGGTTGGGGGGAGTTGTTAAGTGGTAAAAAGTTGATATAATTATGCCTTGAATTGTTATGAAACCACTTAACTTATGTTAATTCTAATATATTTATCTCCCAATATAGGATCAATTGGAGAATACCTTGATACAAGAGTAAGGAGCATAATTGTCAGCATAATTGGAGTAAAATTGAAAGAAAGAAGAACGCTTAAGCGAATGAATGATGCGAGGCCCGACCCAAATTCTCTTATAAAAAGATAAGTTGTGTTTTGAGAAAAGGAAACAGTCTTGGAGAGGAGGAGGCACGACTACTGTTAGGGTTTTGTCCAATCTTCATCAATTCTTCACTTCTTCATCAATTAGAGCATTGTAATGGCCAACATGAGTGGCTAACTTCATTCTCTTAGGATTCAATGCACTTCCTTTGAACTCTTTTGTATCATGGTGATATTTTGAGATATTAATCTATGCTTTGATGTTGTTATTCTTATCCTTTATGCTTTGGAATGATTTATTCTTGATTGTTTGAGGTATGATTGGAAAATATATCTTGAACCCTAGATCACGGTAAGAATATTTGTTACGTTAATTGCCAGGAATGGAATGAATGTTTCAATTGCTTAACACCCTAACCCTAATGCTGGAAAATCTATTAATTGTGTGAGGAATCAACATTTATTAGGCTTTCTTATGAATTTCATGTGTGAGGAATCAACATGGATGATTTGAGTAGGTGGCATCAACATTGTTAGGTTAATTGACATAGCCATTACAAAAGAGGGATAAGGAAGGAAACCAATCCTAAGTACCTTTAATTGATATTTTCTCAACAATTTACAATTCTTTGTCATTTAATTTCAATTCAACTCTTATTTGCAAAACTCAATCTTTTTAATATACTTAATAAGCATAATTGAGAATTTCCATTGAAACTGTTCCTCGTAGGATCGACTTTTATTTAATCGAAATACTATACTGCGATTGATAATTTTGGTACGCTTGCCAATAATTCAATATACACCTTACTCGGTTAAATGTTGCATAACTTATTTGGGTTAAATATATTGTGTCAATTTAAAATCTTGATTCCTTAGATTGAGGATCTTTAGCTCAATCTTGCATATTGAACATACTACTCAAAATTAAAAGTTATGACCAGTTCAACTATTAAAAAATGAGTTAATAAAAAAAATGATCAATGTAATTATATTATACATATTGTAGATATACAAATTTGTTCATTATAGATATACTATTTTACATGTTGTACCGTGTACATATGACAATAATAAGATGGTTAGGACAAGGCCAACACAAGCAGCAAAGACCCTAAGAAGCTCATAAAGGTATTACAAATATGCAAGAATCCCAATATATGATTACTATTCATTTATTATGGATGTGATTTTATAAAGACACATTTATAAAGACATAATGTATTTTTCTTCCAAATGTGATTTTTAGGAAGGAAACCAGTAAGAAATCCAAGAAATTCGTATTCTATAGTATAAAATTTAGACTTTAGTATATAATATGGATCTAAGTGATACAATTTCAAATCATCATCTTTTAGGAGATGAAGAAGAAACTAATATTGAATCATTATAAGAATCTTGTAGAAACGAAAGTGAAGCTCCACATTAATCTCTTATTGGAAATGACATTGAAGTCCCACATGAAGCTTTTGGTGTAAATAACATTGAAGTGTTACATAAGTCTTTAAATGAAGATAATATTAGGGTTATCAAAACGGGCAGCCCAATTAAGCCTAATCTGGTCCTATGAACCACTTAAAAAATATTTGATGGCCCAACCTAACCTATATTTTTAAGCTAACCATAATTTTTTAACTAGTCTAGTCCTATGTTAGACCAACAAGTTAATAAGCCAATTTTGGTTTGATTGAAAATTAAAAAAATATATTAATGTATCTATATCAAAATAATTAATTAAACAAATTTAAAAAATATATATATTTTTTAAATTTAAATTACATTAATGAAATTAATTTTATTTTAAATATAATAATTTAATATATAAATTACAATATAAGACATTATTCAATCCCAAAATAAGAATTAAAAATTTACTCTTCAATATCATTATCTATTTTTTAGTAATTTATTAATCTAAAATAGTAATTCATCTTAATTATTAAATATTTGAATAAGTAGATATTAAAGACTTACTCTTATATTTTTTAATAAAATAATATTACTTTTATTCTTATTTAAAAAATTAGTATTATTTATAAAATAGATTAGCTTATAAGTCTAAGGACTAGCCTGACCTAAGCCCATATAAATCATGAGCTAAATGGGTGAAGCCAAAATAAGTCTAATAAAACTTAAGTCATACATTTGTCTTCCTAGCTTGACCTATTTCTCGGACTTTTTAGGCTAGTTTATTGAGCTAATCCTATTCTAACATCTCTAGAAAATATTGAAGTACCACATGAACATATTAATAAAGATGTTACAATCATTTGTTAGTCATAAAAAATTGTCTAATCGTCTCACTAAAGGTATTTCTAAACTTACTTATAAACCATAACTCTAATAAAATAAAATAGACCGTCGAAACATATAAAATATTTATAAATAAGTTATCTATTATAGTTATCTCTAAATTGCAGGAAGTTTTAGTTGATCGAAGATAGAAGGTCATTATGAATGTGTAGATGAACTCACTTTAAAAGAATTATACTTTGGTTCTTGTTGATTGTTCACTAGGAAAGAAACAAGTAAGATGTAAGTGGATTTACATTCTTAAACATAAAGTAGGTTACAAAATAAAGTAATTTAAAGAAAGAGTTGTGACAAAAGGATATACCTAGACATATGAGGTTGATTGCACGAAGACATTTTGAAAGATACTTGTCAGAAGAATCAAAGAAAGTTGTAGAGAAAAGTAGAATAAAGCAGAGAGAATGTATTTTCACTGAATAATCTTTTGTCCCCTCTTTCATTAACAACCAAAATATATGGAATACTCTATCTTGCTATTCACATGGCATGTAAGAAAAAGACAAAATATATA
Source organism: Sphenostylis stenocarpa (assembly GCA_963425845.1). Taxonomy (NCBI): domain Eukaryota; kingdom Viridiplantae; phylum Streptophyta; class Magnoliopsida; order Fabales; family Fabaceae; genus Sphenostylis; species Sphenostylis stenocarpa. The sequence goes on along the minus strand of OY731403.1, from coordinate 67,365,434 downwards.
TACAATAAGATTTCTCCCTAATCATTTAGGCATAACACAATTCCCTTTCTTGCGGTTGTTTGGAATTGTCACAACATAATCATTCATACGTTGGGGTTGACGTGTCTCCCTTCTAGGCCTTTCCTCAAGTGCAGTGTTGGGAAGATTTGGGCCCTTCTGTGGGTCATCATGTGTGTTAGGAACCAACCCTTCTATACTCTCAGTGCTAGCAACAAGAGTGAGGGGAATTGAGCTTATGTTTCTTACATCTCCTCCCTGTTCAAATAGCACCTTGTCCTCAAGGTGAAACTGGTCTCTAAAAAGATCCCACGATTCCCATTCCACTGAAAACCTAAAGGCAGGAGGTGGGAGTAGAATTATCCCATTTCCAATCGATGATAGTTAAAGGGACTAAGACAGGTTGGTTGTCGAAGATGTCATGAGGCAATGTGAGAGGTGAGGAAGGAAGAGGACCCTTACGTGGTTGATGTATGTCATTTTACTCTTTATTTCTTTATCTAAGAGCATTTTCTAAGCTAGTTATTTTATTCATAAACCATGCATTTAACATGTTTTCATTAAAAGCATAGCATAATTCAGTTTTTCTTAATTTGTTGCATTTTACATAGTTTTAGCATAATAAATAATATACATGCATACATCCACATTGCATATTTCTTTTTCTTCTTTTGTAAGAGAGGTAATTTGAGATGGGTCAAATTGATATAAGGAAATGTCCAAATTGATGCTGTCAAACTTCACTCTTCTTAAAAGCCCAAGTTTGCTTGTGCAACCCACTTGAAGAATGTTACAAATGGAAATTTTGAATCAAACAAATTAACTAGTGCAGGAATCCAATTTAGTTGATTTAAAGGCCAGCAGGAATCAAGAATTAAATGCAAATCAGTGTTGGATCACTCAAAATAGGAAAGAAACAGACTATTTTCTCCAAGTCAGTCCTAGAAATTTCTCTTCACAGCATTCAAATTTTGTAATTATTTATTTGAGAAATATTTGATTTTATTGTAATTAATTTTAGGCTTAATTTCTCTTGTTCAAACCCCTATAAATAGAGGTGTTACGACAACCACAATCATAATCTCCTTGCCCGGGTGAGAATTGTTATCTTGTCTCATCCTCAGTTTCTTTTCCTACTCTCGAGTTCGTACTTTAGTTTTTAGTTAGGCGAGTTCATCTACTGCTACTTGCACTTCCGGTTTGTTCTCTTTTATTTAATTTTCAATTTCTATTGAATTTTTCAATTTATCTTGCTCTAGTTATTTTATTTATTCAGTGTTTATTTTAATTTATGTTATTTAATTGTTTAGAATTTTTATTCCAGTATTACATAATTTTAATTTTCAATTCGTCTCGTTTCCAATTCAAATTCACAATTTTATTTTAGAGTTATCGCTTTCGAAATTTCAAATTTAATTACTTTACTATTTTATTTCAAAGCGATTTTTTATTCCTGCACTTTTAATTTAAAGCACTTTATTTTAATTTTATAAATTTCTGTTATTTAAATTCTGTTTCTGTTTAATTTTAATTGTCATCAATATTTTATAGCAATTTAATTTTAATTTTTAGTATTCTGCATCAATTTATTTCTTTTTCACTCTTTCATTTATCCCCCTATTTACTTGTTTTATAGAGAATGATATGTGATACTTGAGTATGTTCCTATAATTGTGTCCTTGTGAGATTCGACACGGGTTAGCTATACTACATTAGTTTAGCAACTTGTTTATTATTTTTTATCAGTATTTTGTTCGACCAGAATACTGTTTTCAAATGGCGTCGTTGCAGGGGATACAATTGTGATGTGTAACATTGCCTAATATCAATTTTTTCTAATTTTCTTTTTCTAGCTTTAGTTAAAAAAATTCAAAAAAATTAAAAAAAAAACTCTTTTGAAAAAAATTAATTTTTTTTCTAGCTTTATTTAAAAAAATTCAAAAAGAAAAGTAATTAAATTTTGTTTTTGTGTGCTCCATAACCATTTTTGTAGGAAATTTTAGATATAGTTATCTTGTAGGAAGTGCTCGATAAGCACTATTGTAGGAAATTCTGGATATAGCTTGGTAGTATGAGAGTACATGTCTAGGAGGATTCTGGCTAGGAAAGACTTAGTACTTAAGCGTACTCATTAGTGACCCACCTCTCTTTCTTGGGAACCTACTTGGTGTACTTGTTCACGGTCTACTATTTGTATTTCGATAGGACCTTTAATAGTGTATGACCCGAGCAAAGAAAGGTGAACAACATATATTCGATGTAGACCCCAAATCTTACCCGGCCTCCAAATAAAGACCAGAAGACCTCCTATTTGAAGATGGACAAGCCTAACAAGCCATTAGGAGAGACTATTAGGCCCCATACTAGGATAGGAGGGAGTTTCTGTACCAAAAAATAAGTTTTCTCGCTTTGAAGGGACGAGACCGCCTTCTGGACAACCCAGACCGCCGTCTCGCTTCACGTAGGAAGTGAGACCGCCGTCTCGCTTAACGAGACGGCGGTCTCGCCACCTGCGAAGGACGAGACGGCGGTCTCGTTCACTCAGACGGCGTTCTCGCCATTTTGACAGGTCGAGACGGCGGTCTCGACCCTGTCAGACGAGACCGGCGGTCTCGCCACCTGACAGCGCGAAAACCTATAAATAGGGGCTCTCCCCCCCTCATTTCCACACACCACAGCTGCATAGTTCTCCCTTCTCTCTAAAAACTTCTCTCTAGAATCCCTCCGACGCATTTCCGGAGCTTCTGAGTGCTTTCAAGAGTGATTTTCGGCGTTCGAGAGGTTTTTCGATGTCTTGTAGAGTGAAGGGCTGCCATAAAGCACCCTATTTTTTAGAGAATTAATATAAAAAGCGTGCTTCGAAGGTTCAAATTCTCTCCCTTCATCTTTACCGTTTTTATCTTAAATTATGCAATAGATATTAGGGCCATGTAGTCATACTTTTAAATTCCGCAGAATAAAAAGGGCGAAAGTGTATTTTTCTAGTTTATCAATAAAATAAGCCGGCCTGTCATAGGGAACCCGAAAGGGGCATCGTAAAGGGACTAATACTCCCTTTGCACGTAACCAACTCCCTTACCCAACTCTGGTTCTAATGACCAAAGTTGGTTTTCAAAAACCAACGCCTTTCAAAACCCCTTTTCCGATGTTTCCGGTAAAAACATCGGTGGCGACTCCATAGAACCCAAAATAAATAAGTCCCTGGGTTAGCCCGGTTATCGGACAACCCAGGGATACTTTCGAAAACCTCGTCTCTAGGTTAGCCCGGTTATCGGACAACCTAAGGACGTTGTAACCACCAATAAAAAACGCGAAAATCAAAGAGGGTCGAAAAAAAAACCATCGCGTCGCTCCGACCGCGCCCCCGTTTTCGGGGAGGCGGCGACAGATGGCGACTCCACTGGGGAAGCCTAGAGAGTTAATCCCATTTAGTGATGGGCCGGCTTAAACAATAAATAAACCAAGAAAATAACACTTTTGCCCTTAACTTGTATTTATAACATGTTTTATTGTTTGGCTTTAATAAATCGTTGATTGTTTATACTTGCAAATTACTTGAAATATAAACTGCACACAATCCCTTGCACACAACAGTTCCCCCTATACCCGGGGGCAAGTGAGATAACCATAGGGAGTGGGTGGCAGGTACGGTTTGCTGCAGTTAGGGCCTTGTGCCCACCGGTGTGATCGGAAACCACCACTCAAGGTGATAACCTTCCTCTTTTGGCAACAAGACCGACTCTGGCCTTAGTGCTGAGCATGGTTGGACGGCTGGAGAGTGGGAACCCTATAATGGGGGCACCTTGGGGGCCTTAGCCTGGTGAGAACAGTTAGAACCTACCCTGACCAATGCACTTTTCTGCAGGAAAACCCTACCTCGTGATAAAAACGAAATCTCGCCTGTTCGGGGATGGTCGAATTGTGTATGCATATGATTGTCGCATTTGTATGTTGCATAGCATAAACAAACAACAGAACAAAATCACCAAAAATATATTTTGCAAATAAACACCCTTATCTCGGACAGTCTGCCTTTTAGCTAGCCTTGTTTCAGGTTCTTTGTAAGCTAAGTAGCCACGCAGTTCCGACAGAAGAGATAAGGGACGCTAAATATTCTTTTGCATAAAGCCATATTTTATCTCGGACAGTCTGCCTTTTAGCTAGCCTGGTTTCAGGTTCTTTGTAAGCTAAGTAGCCACGCAGTCCGACAGAAGAGATAAAAGGCTATAAAATAAAATAAAGAAATAAAAACAATAAACAATCCATTTTTTTCAAAATTCACGAATAAGACCTGGTCCAAAAATATCGCATTCATAAAACATTCATATAGATAGTTTATTCTTTCAAAAAAAAAATATACGCAAATACCATACATCATGTAGAAAAACATGATAAATAGCAAAATAAACACTCACATTCAATAAACATCATCTTCATCAAATCATACATTTTGGTTTTAGAAAATGGAGGGAACAAGTAGGCAAGTGGGGAAGGTGGATATTCTCCGAAGCCATACTAAGAAGCTAGAACAGCTGAGTGCAACAATGCCACCGGAGGTCCGCGCTGATTTTGAAAAATCCTATGGACGGATTTTGGACCTCCTAAAGATTAGTGTCGATCAAGTCTTCCTCAGGGTACTGATTCATTTTTGGAACTCCAGTCTGCGGTGCTTTGAATTTCCGCAGTTTGACATGGTGCCTACCCTAGAGGAGTATGAAACAATGTTGAAATGGCCCAAATCAGCTGGGGTCCATATCCGCCATGAGGCGTATACTCCTGCAGCACCAGTCGCTGCCCTTATCCATCTGCCGTACCGACAAAGTACCCTGATAGGAAGAGGGAACACCCAGGGATGGAGAGTATCGATGTTAGAAGACCACCTGTCCTACCTGGCTGAAAGGGCAGAGTGGGTTGCCTTCAATAAAACCCTGGCGCTAATAATCTTCGGAACGATCCTGTTCCCCTTCCACCTCGACACGATCGATCAAGCCGTCATGGACGCTTTCTTCGCTTGGGACGTGAACTCGAAGAGTCCCCTGCCTGCTATTCTTGCCGACACCTTGCTCTCGGTGGATTTCTGCCATCAGAAGCAAGGGAGAACACTCCGCTGCTGCTCTTCGTTACTTTATGTGTGGAGCATCACGCACCTTTACGCCTCCAGTCACATGGGGACATTCCCCGACCCCTTGAGAAGCTTCTCCAAAATCCCCCTCCAACGACGCCTGACTGTAGAATGGAGGGATGAGTTAGAACAAAAGGACGCCAACAGCATATCTTGGGTCTGCCCTTGGTTCCGACCCGGCCCAGTTCTCGTCAGATGTGGGAGCTATCCGAATGTACCCTTGATAGGACTCAGGGGTTGCATAGCCTACTCACCTAGAGTAGCTATGAGGCAACTCATGAGGACTCAAACTACTATCTCCCAAGGGGAACTCGGAGGACTGTGCTTCTTTGGAGACCCGTGCACAATCGTCAACTCATTGACCGTGAGGAAAGCATGGGAGAAGCCAGTCTACATGGGAGACAGAGAGCTAGGAAAAGATCGGGTGACTGTCACCTGTGACTATGAGGCATGGAGGAGAAGAAGAGAGATGGCTCGACCATCCACCACACCCGCGCCAATCGCCAACAACGAAGAGCTGCAGGCACAAGTCAATGCCTTGACCCAGAGGGTAGAGATAATGGGAGCCCAGATACGGGCCCTTGAGGAAAAAGAACAAGCCTCTATCCTCACGATTGACGGTCTACAAAGGCAGGGCAAGAAAAAGGATCATGAAATAGAACACCTCAAGGACCAATGTGATGACGCTAATGAACAGGCTATCCGAGCATCCAAAACTGCCAGAACCAGCTCGAATAGCCAACTGCAGGAGATAACCGCCAGGTCAGCACACCTTGAGGCGGAATCGGCTCGACGAGCTCAAACGATCCAGGAGTTGTCGAACAACTCCTCCGAGGCTCGGCTAGATCTCCGCCAAGAGTGAGAGAACAACAGAAAACTCAGCCGAGGTCTCTATGAGCTACGCATTAAAGAGAAAAGCGGGCTAGCTCAATATGACCAAGTGCTACAAGAAAAGGACCGAGCTGTTGCAAGGCTCGACGAACTAGAAGCCTTGGTCATACACCAAGAGGCGAAGATCAAGGAGGCTCAACAGTACAGCGAAGAAATGAGCCAAGCGATCCACAAGCAAAGCGAAGCGCTCGCTCACCATGTCCGGGAAGCCGAGAGAGAATTACAAAGAAAACAAGACCCGCCTGTGGGTTTCTTTAGGCTTTTCCGTTTTTGCCAAAAGACGCTTCGTAGTATGGAATAGGAGAATGTACACCTTTCAAAGAATTAATGAAATCTTTTTCCTTATTTCGCACTTGTCTACTTGCATACATGAGCATGCATTTGCATATTTAATTTCCCCTCCTTCACACTTAATAAATAAGATAATAAAAAAGGAAGAACTAACTAACACGTCTTCCAACTCAGAAGAATAGAGAGAAAGCCACTCCTAATAAAGCTCACTCCAACGGTCGAATCACCGCAAGAGGAAAATAAACCTCGGCCGTTGGTCCTCAAGAATAAAGAAGAGGGGGCAAGGACGCTAGTGCGACTATTTATGCCACATCCTTTCCCCTACGAGTCAAAAAAAGTTGTACCGTGGAGATATGGGGAATCTTCACCAATAAAAGAAGAAATAACAAACATAGCCGGCATTGGGGGCACAACTAGAAGCGGAAGAATCTACTCCCCCAAGGACACACAAGAAAATGTCCTTCAAAATAAAGGAAAAAATAAAAAGACCGAAGAAGAAAAAGAAAATAAAGAATCCAAGGAGGAGACAGAGGAACTACTCCAATTTATAAGACAAAGTGAGTATTCCATTATAGACCAGCTCAACCGAACGCCCGCAAAGATCACATTGCTATCTTTGATAATGAGCTCGGAACCACACCGGAACGCCCTGCTGAAGGTCTTGAGCGAGGCGCATGTACCCCATACAATATCCCAAGAAAAGGTCAAGAAGATCGTCGGTCACATTACAACAAGCGATCATCTCGCCTTCACAGAGGAAGAACTCCCTCTCGAAGGGTCAAAGCACAACAAGCCCTTGCACATCTCAGTCAAGTGCAAGGAATACCTCATTGCCAAAGTTCTTGTGGATAACGGGTCGTCCCTGAACGTGATGCCCAAGTGCACACTGGATAAGTTGACTATCCAAGGAACCCATCTGCGCCCAAGCAGCACCATCGTTCGAGCCTTCGACGGGTCAAAACGAGAAGTAGTGGGAGAGATCAAATTGCCAATTCAAGTGGGACCCACTATCTTCGACGTCGATTTCCACGTAATGGACATTACTCCAGCATACAGTTGTCTCCTCGGCAGGCCTTGGATTCACGACGCTAAGGCAATACCTTCAACGCTCCACCAAAAAGTCAAATTCGTAGTGGATGACAAACTGGTCACGGTTCAAGCAGAAGACGATATCCTGATCAGTGGACCGTCCACCCAACCTTATGTGGATGCGGCTGAAGAGGCTCTTGAAACATCTTTTCAAGCGCTTGAAATTGCCAGTATAGAGCGACTTCCCAGAAATACAAAGGTAGCCCTATGATGTTGAAGCACGGCTACCATCCTGGCCAAGGGTTGGGGGCAGATTCCCGAGGAATGAGGGAACCCCCAGAATTCAAAGACAATCCCCACAAGTATGGCCTAGGATATAACCCTTTCAAGGACCGAGCGGGAAGAGCAAAAGGGAAGTTCCCCCTCCGCACACTCAAGCAGATTTTCCGAAGTGGAGGGGTGCAAGCGTCAAGAGCCACTCTAGTCATTAGGAAATCTTTTTCTTTGTTTAAGGGATGTAAACCCCATGATTGTTAGAGATTATCCCCCGGGGCGAGCCCGACCCCCGGGCATTTCAGGGCACATATTCCCTTATTAATTAATAAAGAATGATTCATTCTATCTGCTTCTCTTCTTTCTACTACTGACTGGACCACATAAATAACCCTGTCTAAGTAAACATAAAAAGAAAAAAGAAAAAGAAGCGCTTCCAAATAATCAAGCCTCCATCATTACCATCATCATCAAGTTAGCTGATTAAGAAGCACATAGAAATAAGACTTCACTTAAGCCATAAAGAAAGTCACGCTTCGCCAATACTGTGAAAAAAAACAACAACAAAAAAACAAAGAAAAAAGCCTAGAGAAGCCAAAGGCCAAAGAAAAGGGCAAATTACCCGGTAGGAAACCCACTAAGGGGGCTACACAAAAGATAGGGTCGACCCGGTAGGATACCCGAACAACAATAAAGGGTAACCTAGGCAAAAGTTAGGGTTACAAATAAAGGTCCGCTAGGATTCCTCCAAAATTTTACAAGAGAGAGAACCTAGACAAAAGATAGGGCCAACACACAGTATCCTAGTTCGAAAACCCAAAGGGCGATCTAGGGAAATCAGCTAGCTATCTAAAAAAGCAATGAAAATAAAACCTGAGAGCGCAAATACAAAAAAGAAAGAGGAAAATGTTTGCTTAGACAAAGCCTAAACACCCAGGCTTAACCTTAGCCAGCCATTCTTACAAATCCTTTTACCAAAAAAATCAACCCTCTAAAACACAAACCATTGATTTTTACCTCCTTTATTTCTTTTCTCTTGACCCTCACGACAATGTTCTAATAATTAATTTGGGAATATGGAGGCGTATAGTCAACAAGAGGATTGAAATCCCTAAAGCAAGAAAAAGGGACACTACATGACAAAAGTGATCCACAAAAAAAGAAAGAAGAGAAAAAAAGAAGAAGAAAGAAACTACCCTTCGGTCACAAAAAAATCCGGCATGGTACAGCCAAGAGTAAAACGCAGCGAATCAGAAGGCTTTCAGCGCAACAAGACACGTTGGTTAAATCCTTCTGAAAACTTAATCAAAATAGGCATTATAGGACATCAAAACATAAAAACATTGCATGCATAGAATGTTTTTCAGACCAGGTCCTATTACTGCTTTCAAAAAATAAATAAATAAATAAAATGAAAAATTTCTCTTACGCAAACCGAGACCGCCGTCCGGGACATCCAGACCGCCGTCTCGGTTACCCGACAGGACGAGACCACCGTCTGGACCAACCAGACCGCCATCTCGTCACCGGCAAAAATGAGACCGCCGTCTCGGTGCACCAGACCGCCGTCTCGACCTGGAGGAGAAACGAGACCGCCGTCTTGTCCACCCAGACGGCGGTCTCAATTTGGAAATTTTCCCTATATATAGGGGGCGCGGCTTTGGGCTTCCTCACAACTCCCTTTGCCTCCAGAACCTCTTCTCCCTCAACTCCTGCACTCCCAAGTCCCCTCTAGTCAAGATGTTTGGTAGAAGCGCTTCCAGAAAGAGAAGGAGCACTGCTGGTGCTAGTAGTTCCGCAGCACCGCCACCCCAGGACCCTTCCCAGCTAGCGCCACAACACCAGGCCCGTCTTGAGAACATCCGGACCTACCAATGGCACCCTATGCTCAAGCTGGATTTTAACATCCTGGCTGAGTTCGGATGGGAGGACGACGTCCGGGCCCATCTAGACAGCATTGGGTGGGGATTCCTGCTGCAACCACCACCTACACATGTGTACCCTCAGGCGGTGCTGGAATTCTTAGCCTCCGTCTCCTACTCCGAGAGCCCCTCCACGGTCCCGGGCCTACAGCCCACCAAGATGGTGACATATTTTATGGGTGGGCAGTACCAGACTTCCACCCTCAGAGAATTCAACGTGGCCATCGGGTTCGTCCGGCCCGAGGAGGCCATGACCCAGGAGTACCGTGACGCCATCTGCTCACGGCCCACCCACCTTACTGCTGCCGAGATGTGGCGTGAGCTCACGGGAGCCACCACGCTGCCCACGCTGATGAGGGGATCTGCGCTTCCCCCAACACTCCGCATCTGCCACAAGCTGCTGGCTGGAACTATACACGGGAGGAAAGAGAGTCAGGGCAAAATATCCCTCCCTGACCTCTTCATACTATACTGCATGAGCCAAAGGCGGCGCTACAACCCCAGGTACTTCTTCCTGAGAGCCCTCAAGGACTTCGGGAACAGATCTGCAGGGGCCGTCCTCGTTGCTCCCCTCATCACCCCCTTAGCAGAAAGGTTTGGGTGCCCTGGCCGGGAAGAGTTGGCCCACAATTTGCGACCCGAATCCATCGGCGGGTCGATCTTGGTCAGCATGGGAATGCTGATCCGCAGAGGGAACCAGCTGGCTCTCCACCCCACCCTGGATTTCGCATTGGAACTCCATGATGTGATGCAGGAAATGCCTACATCTCCTGACGTCCAGCAGCAATAGCAGCAGCAGCAGCCGCCCCGGTATACAGACGACTTCGCCGGCATGCACCTCCACATGAACGATCTATGCCAACGGCTCAACAGGTATGACCGTGAGGCACGAACAGGTGTCCCGGAGGCATGAGCAGGCTGTCCCAAACAGTGGAGCAATTGTCCCAAAGGCAGGAGGCCTTTGACACCCGACCGGGAGAAATGTACCAGGCACCAACAAAGTATGCGCCGGGATTGGGCGACTTTTCAGCAAAGGTACCGGGATGAAGTCCAAGAGCAGGAGGACTTCGGATACCATATGTACCAAGCATTACCCTCCCCGGGGATCGGGTCCGAGAAGATAGCCCCTAGGGATAGTAGCTCCAAAAAAAAAAAAAAAAAAAAAAATATATATATATATATATATATATATATATATATAATAGGGATGTAATAAAATTTCCTCATAAATGAAAATTTTATTTCATGCATCTTTTTGCCTCCCTTCGCAAAAGCCGGCGTAACAGAAAAGAAGCTTAAAAAGAAAAAAGGCACACGCTCAATAAAAAGCCAGAATCCAAAATCGCGAGAAAAAAGAGATAAAACCGCGAGAAAAAGGCAGGATTAAGCCATCACACCAACCAACAAAGTTTCGACTACCAAACAAGAGTCGAACAAAACCAAAATCCATCCGACCAACCAGCCAGGAACGAATGGTCACTACCAAAAGAACAAAAACAAAGGATCCCCGGCAATCAACAAAGGCCGGATGAACACCAACAAAATCCCCGACGTGACCCGGATGACTATTCAAGAAATTCGAAAAGCAATCAACTCAACACAAGAAGCACTCTCCAGAGACCTGCGCCTGATCTGCGCTCGAGCCGGATCAGTAAGTCGCACTACCACCCTGATGGGGGGTTCATACCCATCCGGTCCCGCACAACGGACTGTACCACCCTGATGGGGGGATCATACCCATCCGGTCCCACACAACGGACTGCAACTACCTGCCTGATGGGGGGTTCATACCCATCAACCGAAGGATCGGCTACCGTCAGAAGGAGCATCCTAAGGTTCCACATCGGCGCATGAGCTACCCGAGCAGTAAGCCGCCACCACCACCGGTCCCACACAACGGACTGCAACTACCACCCTGATGGGGGGTTCATACCCATCAACCGAAGGATGGGCTCCGTCAGAAGGAGTTCCTGAGGTCTTACCACGTTGTCACCGAAGGGATCGGCTACGTCAGAAGTAGTATCTCGGAAGTGCACGAGCACCAAAGTTTTCCCCAGAAGATCAGCCGCTGCAAGACGGGACGTCTGAAGGACAACCGGGCAAGAGGGTCAACTCCTTTACCCCTCCAGTCGATCATCCTGACACAGAAGGCCAGCAGTCGACTGGACGGATAAAGGGGGGGCAACTGTAGACCCCAAATCTTGCCCGGCCTCCAAATAAAGACCAGAAGACCTCCTATTTGAAGATGGACAAACCTAACAAGCCATTAGGAGAGACTATTAGGCCCCATACTAGGATAGGAGGGAGTTTCTGTACCAAAAAATAAGTTTTCTCGCTTTGAAGGGACGAGACCGCCTTCTGGACAACTCAGACCGCCGTCTCGTTTCACGTAGGAAGTGAGACCGCCGTCTCGCTTAACGAGACGGCGGTCTCGCCACCTGCGAAGGACGAGACGGCGGTCTCGTTCACCCAGACGGCGTTCTCGCCATTTTGACAGGTCGAGACGGCAGTCTCGACCCTGTCAGACGAGACCGGCGGTCTCGCCACCTGACAGCGCGAAAACCTATAAATAGGGGCTCTCCCCCCCTCATTTCCACACACCACAGCTGCATAGCTCTCCCTTCTCTCTAAAAACTTCTCTCTAGAATCCCTCCGACGCATTTCCGGAGCTTCTGAGTGCTTTCAAGAGTTATTTTCGGCGTTCGAGAGGTTTTCCGACGTCTTGTAGAGTGAAGGGCTGCCATAAAGCACCCTATTTTTTAGAGAATTAATATAAAAAGCGTGCTTCGAAGGTTCAAATTCTCTCCCTTCATCTTTACCATTTTTATCTTAAATTATGCAATAGATATTAGGGCCATGTAGTCATACTTTTAAATTCCGCAGAATAAAAAGGGCGAAAGTGTATTTTTCTAGTTTATCAATAAAATAAGTCGGCCTGTCATAGGGAACCCGAAAGGGGCATCGTAAAGGGACTAATACTCCCTTTGCACGTAACCAACTCCCTTACCCAACTCTGGTTCTAATGACCAAAGTTGGTTTTCAAAAACCAACGCCTTTCAAAACCCCTTTTCCGATGTTTCCGGTAAAAACATCGGTGGCGACTCCATAGAACCCAAAATAAATAAGTCCCTGGGTTAGCCCGGTTATCGGACAACCCAGGGATACTTTCGAAAACCTCGTCTCTAGGTTAGCCCGGTTATCGGACAACCTAAGGACGTTGTAACCACCAATAAAAAACGCGAAAATCAAAGAGGGTCAAAAAAAAAACCATTGCGTCGCTCCGACCGCGCCCCCATTTTTGGGGAGGCGGCGACATTCGATCCTGAAATCGAAGTTACCTTCAAGAGATTGAGGATGCACGGGGATTTTGATATTTTCGAACGGTTGCGATGGAGACTAAACTCCTGTGTTTTTGTACAATTATGTAGTTAACGCTTTTAGGTTGTCCGATAACCAGGTTGAACCTAGAGGCAAGGTTTTCGAAAAGGATTCTATGGAGTCTCCACTGATGTTTTTACCGTAAACATCGAAAAATGAAGAAAAGGCGTTGATTTTAGAAAAACCAACTTTGGCCGTTATAACCAGAGTTTGGTAGGAGAGTTAGTTACGTGTGGGGAAGGTGTTAACACCCCACAATGCTCCTTTCGGGTTCCTATGATGGACTAGTTCATAAAATAAAGACTGAAAGAAACTATGTTTTTACCCTATTTATTTATCTATTGGCAGAATTTAAATATCTAGATGGTCCTAGTATCTAATGCATACAAGAAAGCAGTAAAAGAGAGAGAATAGAGAAGGAACCTCTGAAGCGAGCTTTCTATTAACTCTTCAAAACTTGAGGACGCTTTTTGGTAATCCCCTCGCTCTACAAGCACGCTCCTCACCCACAACAAAGAAAAAGATAACTCTACCGAGTGCCAGATGTCTCAAGAGGAGACCTCCTTAACCGATTTCTACCTTAACGGAAATTGAAAAGCTCACTCAAACTCTGGAATAATGCTCAGAGTCACTCTCAAGTATCAAAAGACATCCAAGAGAGTAGTAGGAGTGCAAGATGTGTGTAAGATGTGTTAAATGAAGGGGGGGGGGAGGCTCCTATTTATAGGAATTCGCGCCAGGCAGGCCAGGACAGTTGTTTGGACTTTTGACCGGCGAGACGGTCGTTTGGGATATCGAGACGACCATCTCAAGCTTAGAGAAAGGTGAGACGGCCATCTCGTCAAACAGGACGATCGTCCCGAGCCTCCTATTAGCGTTTTCCTATTTTTTTCTTATTTTTCGCATACAGAAAGCCCTCCTATCCTTACATGGAGCCTAGTGAACATGCCTAGGGGCCTAAAGAAGGCTTGTCCATCTTTGAACGGAGTTTTTCTGGTCTTTATTGAGAAGTCGGACAAGATTTGGGGTCTACAAGGAGATTAAAGAGGTGGAGGGGGCTATAAGAGAAAAAGAGAGAAGCAGCTAAAAAGTCTAATCAAACATCTTAGATGGCTGCTAACCGAGAAAGAACCTTGAAGGAGCTTGTCGCACAATATATATTTCACCAACCGATCTGTATTCAACTTCCTCGACTACAAGAAGGAGTTGCTGGATTTGAACTAAAGTCTCGCCTGATACAACTCCTACCCAAATTCCACGGACTACCAGGCGAAGATCCCAACAAGTATTTAAGGGAGTTCCATGTAGTATGCTCCATAATGAAGCCAGTGGATGTTGCCGAAGATTATGTCAAGTTGAAGTCCTTTCCATTATCATTGTGTGACACAACAAAAGATTGGTTGTATCTTCAATTGACACCAATCACGAATTGGACAGACTTGAAGAGGAGATTCTTGGTGAAATTCTTTCCAGCTTCAAGGACCACTGCCATTAGAAAGGAAATTAGTGGGATTCGACAACTACAAGAGGAGTCTCTTTATGAATATGGGGACAAATTCACTAGACTATGTGCCACTTGCCCAAACCATTAGATAAATGACCAGTTATTGATCCAGTACTTCAATGAAGGATTGATGCCTATGGAAAGAAAAATGTTTGATGCAGCAAGTGGAGGCACATTAATGGATAAGACACCTGAAGCCGCACGGGTCTTGATTTCAAACATGGCAGAGAATTCTCATCAATTTAATGCTCGGACGTCTATTAAATCGGTCCATGTAGTACAACAAAGCCAACAATAGACATCAATAATCAGAGGTTGGAAAACCAAATATCCGAACTGACATCTTTGGTTCGACAGATGGTCGTGAACCAACACACATTTCAACAACAATATTTATGTGGGATATGCACCTTTGTATATCACCCCATTGATGCATGTCTTGAACTTCAGGAGACACCTAGGGAAATAGTGGCTGGCATATTTCCTGAACAACAGTAGTACAGACAGCTAAATTCATACAGGCCACATCAGGAGTACAACCCGTACTCGGCCACGTATAATCCTGGTTGGAGAGACCACCCCAACTTGAAATATGGCCCTGGCTATAACCAACCACCAAAAGTTCCTTTCCAACTAAACAACCAAGGCCACCAACAGCAGAAGTATCAACCTCCCCCTATGAGGCAGCAGGTGAATCAACACCCTGTGCCATTACAACCAAGCCAAAGTAGTACTATGCAACAGGGTAACTCTGGGCCTACACTAGAAGATATGATGAAGCAACTGACACAACAAATGATAACGCAAAATACACGAAGCACACAATTAAAGCAACACTTCAATGACTTGCAAACCCAAATTGGACAAATGGACACTACCATGAATTCACTACAACAGCAAGATGCGAATGCACTTCCCTCGCAAATAATGATTAATTTGAGGGAGAATGTAAGTGCAATCATATTGAGAAGTGGTCAAGAAGTTCAAACAGAACAAAAGAAATCTCACATAGCAGAAAAGTCAAGTTCCATTGATCCATCTGAAGAGAAGATAGAACCCACAAACAATAAGCCAAGCACTCAAATGTCAAAAAAGTTGGATACCTCACCTGCTACAACTCGACAAGTAATTGTGTCATTTCCCTCTAGAGTGCCACCCTCTTCCAAGAAGCTGGAAGTAGATCAGGAGTTGCTCAATACATTTAAAAAGGTAGAAATCAACATACCACTGTTAGATGCCATCAAATAGTTTCCCAGGTATGCTAAGTTCTTAAAGGAGCTTTGCATGTATAAAAGGGGCCTAAGGAAGAAGCAACCACAGGTCATCTCATCACTATCTAGAGCTACTCTTCCACAGAAATGTGAAGACCCAGGGACCTTTACTATTCCTTGCACTATTTGAGAGCTCCACATAGCCAATGTTTTACTAAATTTGGGAGCATAAATCAATGTAATGCCTTTATCCATCTACAAGACATTACACTTGGGTGAACTAAAGCCCACCAACGTGACTATTCAATTAGCTAACCGAAGCATGGCCAAGCCATTAGGGGTATTGGAGGACGTATTGGTCAAAGTGAATAAGTTAATCTTTCCAGCAAACTTTTACATCATGGACATGCACGATGAAGACCGTCCGCATAAGCCAACATTAATTCTAGGAAGACCATTCTTAATGACTGCCAAAATGAAGATAGATGGCAAATTGGCACGATGACACTAGCGTTTGGAGAGGAAGTTGTAACATTTAATATTTTTGAGGCCATGAGATACCCAATTGAGATCCACTCTATGCTCAATGAAGAAGAGTTATTCTTGATGAATACCTACTCAATTGAAGGCTGAGGGGAAGGAGAGCTTGAACTAGACATTGATTTTGACCATGATCAGATCTTAGAATCTCTAAATCTAAGCCAAAAAGAGCAACTTGAAGGTGAATGTACAAATGGAAGTTATGCCATCTGTAAGAAGATTAGTGATAGTATTGAATCTTTTGCAGGAGTGCAAACAACTAATGAACCAAGTACACCACAACAACAATCTGAGGAGTTGGATCTCAAACCACTCCCATCCCATTTAAAGTATGCTTACTTGGAGGAGTCTGAAAAACTACTTGTGATCATATCTAATGATCTCCTCCCCAATCAAGAAGAAAGGTTGTTGAAGGTGTTAAAAGAGCATAAGAAAGCACTTGGTTGGTCTTTAGATAGCATCATTAGGATAAACCCTACTATTTGCATGCACAGAATCTTGTTGGAAAATGATTGTAGACTTGAGAGACAACCACAACGAAGGATGAATCCTACCATCCTTGATGTAGTAAAGAAAGAGGTAACCATGCTATTGAAAGTTGGTATCATATATCCCATCTGATATAGCACTTGGGTGTCTCCTGTCCAAGTTGTTCCAAAAATAAGTGGGATAACTGTTGTGCAAAATGAAGACCCAGAGGTGATTGCTACTCGAATGCCAAATAAATGGAGAGTTTGTATGGATTACCGAAGGCTTAAACAGGCTACTAGGAAGGATCACTTTCCCCTTCCATTCATTGATCAAACGGTTGAGAGATTGACAGGTAAATCACACTATTGTTTCTTGGATGGATACTCGGGATACATGCAAATCAATATTGCACCCGAGGATCAGCACATGACCACCTTCACCTTTTTGTACTTTCTCCTATAGAAGGATGCCCTTTGGACTATGTAATGCACCATCCACTTTTTAGAGGTGTATGATGAGTATTTTTTCTGATCTCATTGAAAGCTGCATGGAGGTATTCATGGATGATTTTACGGTCTACGGATCAGCCTTTGATGAATGCCTAGTCAACTTAACAAAGGTGTTGGACAAATGTATCGAGACAAATTTGGTGCTAAATTTTGAGAAATGTCACTTCATGGTTAAAGAAGGTATAGTCCTTAGTCATCTTATATCCGAGAGAGGTATTGAAGTCAACAAGGCCAGGATTGATGTAATTTCCTCATTGGACTATCCTAAGACAATAAGAGAAGTAAGATAATTTCTAGGACATGCAGGTTTCTACCGAAGGTTCATCTGAGATTTCAGCAAAGTGGCACTACCTCTATCTACCTTACTGCCGAAGGACACTTTGTTTGTTTTTTATGATAATTGCAAAAAAGATTTTGATGAGCTAAAGCGAAAGTTGATCACACCTCTAGTAATACAACCACCTAGATATGATTGCCCATTTGAGCTGATGTGTGATGCATCTAACTATGCAGTAGGAGCTGTTTTATCCCAAAGGAAAGCAAATTTTCCACGTGTAGTGGCATATGCATCAAAGAACTTGGATCAGGCCCAGGCTAATTACACTACTACCGAGAAGGAATTGTTGGCTATTATTTTTGCATTAGACAAATTCAGGCCATACTTACTTGGTTCCAAGATTGTGGTGTATACAAATCATGCAACAATCAAGTTCCTCTTGAAGAAGTCAGATACGAACCCGAGGATGATTAGATGGATCTTACTTCTCTAGGAATTTGATTTGGAGATCAAGGATAAGCGAGGAGTGCAAAACCAGGTGGTCGACCATTTAAGCTACATTGAACAACCATGGAATATTGATTTTGTTCCCATTCAGGATGAATTCCTTGACACCTACTTATTTGCTTTGAGTTCGGATGGTAACATCCCTTGGTTTGCTGACATAGCAAATTACTTAGCAGTTGCTATTTTGCCCATGACTGCATCTAAGCATGAGATTGATAAACTGAAAAGTGATGCAAAACACTATGTGGGGAATGATCCTTATCTATGGAGATTTTGTAATGATCATATAATCTGTAGGTGTGTTGTTGACGCTGATATGAAGGACATCCTACATTTTTGCCATAGCACAGCAGTTGGAGGACACTTAGGCCCACAAAGGACAACTAGGAGAGTGTTTGACAGTGGATTCTACTGGCAAACTGTTTTCAAAGATGTAGCAAAATTTTGTGCCAATTGTGAAGCCTGTCAAAGGGCCACCAGAAACATCACTATGAAGAATGAAATGCCTCAACACCCACTCATAGCATGTGAGATTTTTGATGTGTGGGGTATTGACTTCATGGGTCTGTTTTCAAACTCATTTGGATACAACTACATTATCTTGGCAGTGGATTATGTGTCAAGATGGGTGGACGCCAAGACAACCAGTTCCAACAACTCACGAGCAGTTTTATATTTCCTCATAAACAACATCTTCTCTAGATTTGGTGTGCCAAAAGCCATGATTAGTGACCAGGGAACTCACTTTTGCAATCGAACCATAACTCAATTGCTCAACAAGTATGGTGTGACTCACAGAATTGCAACACCCTACCATCCCCAGACCAATGGGCAAGCTGAGGTTTTCAACAGGGAAGTGAAAAATCTATTGTAGAAACTCATTGTCGCCGCCGTCAAAAGAGGCGGTCGGAATGACGTGATGATTTTGCTTCGACTCACGTTTTAAAGTGATGTTACAATGCCTTTAGGTTGTCCGATAACCGGGCTGGACCTAAAGGCGAGGTTTTTGAAAAGGGTTCTGGAGTCGCCACCAATGTTTTATCCAGAAACATTAGAAAAGGAAGGCATTGGTTTAGAAAAACCAACTTTGGACATTATAACCAGAGTTGGGTAAGGGAGTTAGTTACGTGTAAGGAAGGTATTAGCTTCCCTACGATGCCCTTTTCGGGTTCCCTATGATGGACCATTTATTTTATAAATAAAAAACTCTAAAATTATGCTTTTACCCTTATTTATTCATTTACGGGATTTAAAATGTTGACTACATGGCCCTAACAGCTAATGCACAGATAGATGTATAAAAAAACGGTAAAAGAGGATAGAAAGTGTAGGAACCTTTAAAGCAAGCTTTTGTATTAATATTCTTAGTAAAGAAAGGCGCTTTTTTGGCAACCTCCACGCTCTACAGTGTTGATTACTCTTTCTTGCAACACTAGAAAATGCTCACTAAGAATACTAAGAAACTCCGAAAATGCTTCAAAGGGATCCTAGGAGAAGAATTTGAGAAAGTTGCAGAAGGAAAAGTGGAAGAGTGTTGTGAAAAGGATGAGTGGGAATTCGCGACTGTCAGGTCGGGACTGCCATCTCGCAAAATGGGACGGCAGTCTCGCCCTTGGCAAATGGCGAGAAGGCCATCTCGCCAAACGAGATGGTGGTCTCGACATTGGCGATTGGCGAGAAGGCCATCTCACCAAACGAGATGACGATCTCTCCCTTAGCCGATGGTGAGACGACGGTCTCGCTAAAACGAGATGGCGATCTCGGGCTTCTAGGTGGAATTTCTTATTTTTCCAGTACAAAAAACCTTCTTACTCTAATATGGGGCCTATTGGTCTATCCTAGGGACCTTTTAGGCCTTTCCCATCTTCGAATCGAAAGTCTTCTGCTCTTTATTTTGAGGTCGGGCAAGATTTGGGGTCTATAGCTGCCCCCCTTCACCTGACTAGCCAACTGTTAGCCCGTTATGCCAAAAAGATCGGCTAGAGGGTGAAGGACTTAACCCTCTTGCCTGGCTGTCCTTCGGATGCTCCCTCTTGCGGTAGCCGACTCTCTGGATGAAAAATATGTGTGTGTGCCTCCGGGATGCTCCTTCATGCGGTAGCCGACCCCTTTAGACGAACAAGGTGTGAACCTCCGAGATGCTCCTTCTTGCGGTAGTCGATCCCTTTGGTTGACAAATGGTAGAACCTCAGGATGCTTCTTCTTGTGGTAGCCGACCCCTTGGTGGATGAGTATGAACCCCCATCCGGTTGCTTGTAGCTTTGGGATGCTCCTTCTTGTGGTAGCCGACCCCTCTGCTATTGTCGCCGCCGTCTCAAAAGAGAGAAGGTCGGTCAGAGCGACGCGATGGTTTTTTCGACCCTCTTTTATTTTCGCGTTTTTTATTGGTGGTTACAACGCCTTTAGGTTGTCCGATAACCGGGCTAACCTAGGGGCGAGGTTTTCGAAAGTATCCCTGGGTTGTCCAATAACCGGGCTAACCCAGGGACTTATTTAATTTGGGTTCTATGGAGTCGCCACCGATATTTTTACCATAAACATCGGAAAAGGGGTTTTAAAAAAGGCGTTGGTTTTCGAAAACCAACTTTGGTCATTAGAACCAGAGTTGGGTAAGGGAGTTAGTTACGTGTAAAGGAAGTGTTAGTCCCTTTATGACGCCCCTTTCGGGTTCCCTATGATAGGCCGACTACCTTGAATAAATAATTAAACTGGAAAAATGCGCTTTTACCCTTTTATTATGCGGAATTTAAGTTTATGACTACATGGCCCTAGCTTCTATTGTGTAATTTAAATGGCAGTAATAAAAATAGAGAGGGAGAATGTGCACCTCCAAAGCAAGCTTTATATTTAAAAAGAAAGGGTGCGTTTTGGCAACCCTTCACTCTATAACTCTAAGAAACTCCGGAAATGCCTCGGAGGGATTCTAAAGAAGATTTAGAACGCTCAGTTTATGCCTAGAGACACTCAGAAACTCCGGAAATGCCTCGGAGGGATTCTTAGAGAGAGAAAGTCTAGAGAGAAGGGAGAGCTTCTTGGATTCTGTGTGGAAATGAGGGGGGGAGGACCCCTATTTATAGTTTTTCGCGCCTGACAGGTCGAGACCGCCGTTCTCATCTGACAAGGTCGAGACCGCCGTCTGGAAAATCCATACCACCGTCTCGACCATGCAGGGGGTCGAGATCGCCGTCTGGAAAACCCAGACCGTCGTCTCGACCTTTGCAGGAGTCGAGACCGCCGTTTGGAAAATCCAGACCGCCGTCTCGACTTTGCAAGAGTCGAGACCGCTGTCTGGAAAATCGAGACAGCGGTCTCGTCCTGGCGTTGAGACGAGACGGCAGTCTGGTCCTTCCAGACGGCGGTCTCGTCCCTTCAGGGCGAAAAACTTTATTTTCGGGCCAAAAAACCTTCCTATCTTGGTACGGAAGCCTAATAGTCTCTCCTAATGACTTGTTAAGCTTCGACCGTCTTCAAATAGGACGCTTTCTGACTTTATTTGGAGGTCGGGCAAGATTTGGGGTCTATAGCTGCCCCCCCTTTACCCGACCAGTCGACTGCTAGCCTTTTGTGCTGAGGTGATCGACTGGAGGGTAAAGGAGTTGATCCTCTTGCTCGGTTTCCCTTCAGATACTCCGTCTTTACGGCGGATGACCTTCTGGGGAGATGTGTTGTGCGCTTCCGGGATGCTCCTTCGACGCGGTAGCTGACCCCTTCGGCCGATGAGTACGAACCCCCATCCGGTTTGACGAGTACTAACCCCGCCCGGTAAGCCCCCTTTTGTAAGGCCCGATGAGTTTACACCCCCATCTCGGTGTTTGACCTCCGGATGCTCCTTCGACGCGGTAGCCGATCCTTCGGCCGATGAGTACGAACCCCCATCCGGTTTGACGAGTACTAACCCCCGCCCGGTAAGCCCCCTTTTGTAAGGCCTGATGAGTTTACACCCCCATCTGGTGTTTGACCTCCGGATGCTCCTTCGACGCGGTAGTTGATCCTTCGGCTGATGAGTATGAACCCCCATCTGGTTTGGTGCCTCTGGATGCCCCTTCTTGCGGTAGCTGATCCTTTGGTGATGGTGGCAGCTTACTGATTCTGATCATGCGCCGTCTTCCTGGAGAGTGATTTTTGTGTTTGTGGTTTGGACCTTTCTGGAATGGTCATCCGGGTTGCCGGAAATCTGGTTTGTTGTTCGTCCAGCTCTATTGGTTTGCTGGGGATTTTTGTTTCTATATTTTTTTTGTGGTAATCCTCCGACTCTTGCTGGCTAGTCGGGTTCTTTCTTTGTTTTGTTCGACTTTCGCTTGACAGTCGAATTTTGTTTGGTTAAGGTAGTTGTTTTCATCCTGCCTTTTTCTCGTGGTTTCATCTCTTTTTTCTCGCGATTTTGGATTCTGGCTTTTATTGAGCGTGTGCCTTTTTCTTTTTTTAAGCCTTTTTTGTTGCGCTGGCTTTTGCAAAAGAAGGCGAAGGATGCGGTAGTCATACCGGGATACCTTTTTTGTTTTTTTTTTTTTCATGAATGCAAGCATGAGGCTCGAATGCTTTTTATTTGCCTACGAGTATTTTGTTTGTTTTGCTTTTGACAAAGTCATTTTTGTGCAACTACTTGTGTGTGAATGCTTTTTATGCAATTTGTTTTAGTTGAGGACATCTAGAAAGTGACCGGTGCTTCCTTCTTTTTGTTCTCTCGTGATTATTCTTTTTTGCACTTTTATTTTAACCCTGTCTTTTGCCTAGGCCGCCCTTTGCGGGTTTTCAATCTAGTGGGTTTTGAATCTTTGTTTGAGATATTTTGATGGGCTTTTTTTTCTTTTTCTTTATGAAAGCCTTATCTTTTTCCTAGACCGCCCTTTGCGGGTTTTCGATCTAGCAGGCTACCCTGTACTTTTTATTTGGGATGGCCCTGGTTAGTGATGTTCGTCTTTTGTTGTTATGCTTTCTCTAATTGCTTGTTTTATGCATGCTCATGTTTCGTTAATATAGAGGCATTTACACAGGTAGGTAAAGAGAAGAAAAAGACAATTTTATTGATATAACCATATGGTTTATTTTTACATGGGGTTTTACAATAGAATTTGTAAGCATGGCTGGCCAAGGTTGGCTGAACTGTATGAGGGTGCCACAATCATGTCTCGTGATTTTTGTTTCCCGTTTTTCCCAGTCCCTTTAGTTGAGATGCCCGAGTCCGGAGTGAAGACTATGCGAAGTCTCGCTTGCTATTGTGGAGGTATTACCTTAGTCGCCTTTGCGGTTTTCGGCTAAGGTAACCATTGCTCTGTATATATATATATATATTTTGTTTGTTTTTTCTTCTTTTTTTTTTTTTTTTTTTTTTTGGTAACCTCTATTTTTTGCCTAGGACGTGTCCTAGCGAGGTATGTAGGCCCTATCTTTTGCCCAGGATGCTCTTTGCGAGTTTTCATCCTGACGGGTCATGAGCAATGTCTTTTAGACGTAGTATTTTTTCACCGCATCTGAGTTGACAGGATATCGGAGCTCTTCTCCATCCATATTGGTGAGGATAAGGGCTCCTCCAGAGAAGGCTTGCTTGACCACAAAGGGTCCTTCGTAGTTGGCTACCCATTTCCCGATTTTGTCTTTCTGGGCTGGAAGCAGTTTCTTTACTACTAGATCTCCTTCTAGGAAAGTGCAGGGATTGACCTTCTTGTCGTAGGCCTTCTTGATTTTCCTCTGATAAGCTTGCCCCCGACATATGGCATCCAACCGTTTCTCTTCGATTAGGTTCAACTAATCATACCGGTTTTGGACCCATTCGGCTTCTATTAATTTGGCTTCCATGACAACTCGCAGAGAGGGTATTTCGACCTCTACTGGTAGTACGGCCTCTATTCCGTATACGAGGGAGAACGGGGTAGCCCCTGTGGAGGTCCGTACCGACGTTCGGTAGCCATGCAAGGCAAAAGGAAGCAATTCATGCCAATCTTTATAGGTGACCACCATCTTCTGAATGATTTTCTTGATATTTTTATTGGCCGCCTCTACTGCACCGTTCATCTTTGGTCGGTACGGGGAGGAATTGTGGTGCTGGATTTTGAAGTTTTGGCATAATTCCTCCATCATCTTATTGTTGAGGTTGGTCCCATTATCAGTAATGAGCTTATGAGGGATGTCGTACCGACATATGATGTTTTTCTTGATGAAGGTGGTCACCACTTTCCGAGTTACATGCGCATATGACGCGACCTCAACCCACTTGGTGAAATAGTCGATTGCTACCAATATGAAGCGATGACCGTTGGACGCTTTGGGTTCGATGGGTCCGATGACATCCATGCCCCACATAGAAAATGGCCATGGTGCAGCCAGGTTATTAAGAGGTGCGGGCGGCACATGAATATTGTCGGCGTATACTTGGCACTTGTGACATTTCTTGGCATATTGGTGACAATCAGCTTCCATCGTGGACCAATAGTACCCTGCCCTGAGGATTTTCTTTGCCATGACATGCCCGGGTGCGTGGGTTCCAAAAGTCCCCTTGTGGATTTCTCTTATCAATATTTGGGCTTCTTCTGGGTCCACACACCTTAGGAGGGTGGAATCGGGGCTCTTTTTGTAGAGGGTTCCTTCAATAAATGTGAACCCTACGGCCCTTTTGCGAATGGTCCGCTTGTCGTTGTCACTGATTCCTTCAGGGTATTCGCCCTCCATGAGGTACCGCTTGATGTCATGATACCAGGGGTTTTGATCGTGCTCGCCATTTACTGCCATGCAGAAAGCTTGTTTATCATGCGGTTTGACTTGAATGATTGGCATCTCATGTTCCTGGTCCAGGGCAAACATGGATGATAGAGTGGCGAGGGCGTCGGCAATTTGGTTGTCTTCCCGAGGGATGTACTGAAAAGTGACGCTTTCCATTCTCGAGACCAGTTCGCGGATGTACTCTAGATATGGGATTAATTTGGAGTTTCGGGTTTCCCATTCACCTTTAAGTTGATAGATGACAAGGGATGAATCACCGAATATTTTGAGCTTAGTCACCCCATGATCCAAAGCCGCTTGGATTCCTAGTGCACATGCTTCGTATTCGGCCATGTTGTTGGTGCAATCGAAATTAAGCCTGGCCGTTACAGGAATGTGTTTCTTTTCGGGGGATATCAAAATAGCTCCTACCCCGTGTCCAAGCATGTTGGAAGCCCCATCGAAGAACATGGTCCACATCTCTTCTTTGGTCTCTTCGTGTTCGATGTGCATGATATGCTCATCGGGAAAGTCGTCTTGTAAGGACTGGTATTCATCTGTGGATCCATGGGCTAGATAATCCGCTAGGGGACTTCCCTTAATAGCTTTCTGGGTGACATGAACGATGTCAAATTCTGAGAGGAGAACTTGCCACCTAGCTATTCTTCCAGTCAGAATGGGCTTCTCAAATAGGTACTTGATTGGATCCATTTTGGAGACCAACCATGTTGTATGTCAAGCCATATACTGCCTGAGACGTTGAGTGACCCACACCAATGCGCAACAAGTTTTTTTGAATGGTGTATAACGGGTTTCGTAGTCCAAGAATTTCTTACTGAGATAATAAATGGCGCGTTCCCTTCTTCCAGTTTCATCATGTTGGCCGAGCACATATCCCATTGATTCTTCGAGAACCGACAAATATAAGATCAGAGGTCTTCCTTCAACGGGTGGCACCAATACTGGTGGATTGGTTAAACAAGCTTTGATTTTATCAAACGCCTGTTGGCGTTCTTCGTTCCACACCGTTGGCTGATTCTTGCGCAACAGTTTAAAGATGGGGATGCATTTATTTGTTAATTGCGCGATGAAATGGGCGATGTAGTTGATTCGGCCTAGAAAGCCTCTGACCTCTTTTTCCGTTTTTGGTGGAGGCATTTCCAAAATTGCCTTTGTTTTGTCGGGGTCCACCTCGATTCCTCTTTCACTGACAATGAACCCTAAGAGTTTTCCTGATCGTACTCCGAAAGTACATTTTGCCGGGTTTAGCTTAAGTTGATACTTCCGAAGCCGATCGAAAAGTTTTCGGAGATATTGAATGTGGTCCATTTCATTTCTGGACTTGGCTATCATGTCGTCCACATATACTTCTATTTCCTTGTGGATCATGTCGTGGAATAGTGTGACCATAGCCCTTTGATAGGTTGCCCCCGCATTTTTCAGTCCAAATGGCATCACTCGGTAGCAAAAGGTACCCCATGGTGTAATGAAGGAGGTTTTTTCTCTATCCTCAACGACCAACTTGATCTGGTTGTACCCCGCGTACCCATCCATGAAGGAATACAACGTGTTAGTAGCGGTATGGTCTACCAGATGTGTCTATATGTGGTAGGGGAAAGTCGTCCTTTGGACTTACTCGATTGAGGTCCCTATAATCCACGCAAACTCTGACCTTCCCGGTCTTTTTGATGACGGGTACGATGTTGGCCAACCATTCTGGGTATTTGGAAACTACCAGGAAATTGTCATCTAACTGCCTTTGCACCTCCTCCTTTATCATTAAGGACCAATCTGGTTTGATCCTCCTGAGTTTTTGTTTCACAGGCCGAAATCCCTCTTTTAGTGGCAATTTGTGTTCCACGATACTCGTGTCAAACCCTGGCATGTCATGGTATGACCAAGAAAATACGTCTATATATTCCTTTAGAAGCTGTATCAATCCCTTTTTCATGCTACTTTCCATTTGGGTGTCGATGTTCACCTTTTTCTCCTCATCCTTTTTTCCCAGATTAACAATTTCTATTTATTCCTGATGTGGTTGTATGATGCATGTTTCCTTTTCCAGCATCCTTTGCATGTCCGGAGAAATAATCTCCTGCTCACTGTCGGACTCAATCCATTCATCTTCCGTTTCTAGGGTCCATAGAGATTCATCAATCATAGACATGATGCGTTTTAGGTTCTGTTTTAGTCATAGATTTTATTATTCATTTTATTCTTGAAAGAATAATAAATAGAAGAGGGAAAAGAATGAATATGACAAAAAAATGCCTCGTATATTAATGAAAATGAGGATGTATGTACAAGCTCTTTTAACCAAAATTCCTGCAGCCACGGGCGGGGACCGCAGGAGATATAGAAAAAGCTTAAAAATGAAACAAAAGACCCTAGGGCTGATCCTCCCGGTCCTCCCTCTCTGCTACTCTGGCTTTGACAGAGGCTTGTCATCCGTGCTGGAAGCAGAGGCATCAAAGGTGATCCAACCGGCGTCGATTAATTCCTGGACCTTATACTTCAAGGTCAAGCAGTTGTCGGTTGAATGCCCTGGTGCATCCGAGTGGTAACTACATTTCTCATGGGGTTTGTACCACTCGGGATAGGGTGGCTCCAGCTGCTTCTTGGGAGGAACACGTGCCGGGAGGCCGGCCTCTAGCACTGGGCAGCAGTTTCGCATAGGAGGTGGGGATAGGAGTGAACTTCCTTTCTCTCTTTTGTGGTTGCCGTCCTGCCTGAGAGGTAGAGGAAGGGGTTGCGAAATTAATGGCGTGCACGGCCTCTTCCTTCTTTTTGAAGGGTTTCTTGGATGATGTGTTGGGAGGAGAGGGTCGTGCTATTTTGCCGCTCCTCAGCCCTTGCTCCACTCTTTCCCCTATAGTGACTATGTCCGAGAAGAGATTGGAGGTACTGGCTATCGCCTTATCATAGTACGCTCCGGTCAGTGAGTCTATGAACATAGCTACTGTTTCTTTGTCCGTCAAAGGAGGCTCTATTTGGGCTGCCATTTCCCTCCACCTTTGGGCATACGCTTTAAAGGGCTCGTCGTTTCTCTTGCTCAGAGTTCTAAGATCTGACCTGTCGGGGGTCAGATCGATGTTATAACGGTAACGACGGAGAAAAGCGTCTGCCAACTGTTTCCAGTTTTGGACCTGCCCTCTCTCTAACTGCATGTACCAGTTAAGCGCGGTGTCCGCCAAGCTCTCCTGGAAGCAATGAATCAGGAGTTTCTCGTTGTCAGCATGGGCGGCCATCTTACGGCAATACATCGTAAGATGGTTCTTTGGGCAGGTCATCCCGGCGTACTTGGGGAAGTCCGGGATTTTGAATTTGGGAGGGAAGCGGATGTCCTTTACGAGGCACATGTCAGCCACCTCTTTGACGTCGAAGTTATGCCCTTCGACCGCCTTCAGCCTCTCCTCCAGGGCGGAGAGTTGTTGTTTGGACACTTCTGGGGTAAGGATGTGCGTAGTCTTGGTATCCTTCCCGCCGAAGAAGTATTCCTCCTCCTCTTCCTCATGAGGAGGGACATGATCAGCTTGGCCTTCGCCGCCCTTGCTCTGACCCTGGCGCACGACCTCCATTAATTGGGCCACCTGCTCGCGGAGGGTATTAACCTCTGCAGTGAGCTTCCGGTTTTGCTCCTCCAGATTTTCCATTTCCCTTGCCTTTTGTGCACGAGTACGAGTGGGGAGAGGACCAGCCACTTTCTAGAATGCCCGAAAAAGTTTTATTAATGCATGTTGAGTGCTTAGACTAACATGAATATGTTTATGCATGAGAGATTCCGTTTAAATGATGCTGAATGTGCTTTCATTTTTATTTTCTCTCTTGGTTTTTCTTTACTCATGTAATATGATGTAATATGAATGGTGTTGACTTTGTCAAAATTATAAATGTTTTTATTTTATTTGTTTTTGGATTTTTATTTGATGTTTATTTTATAGCCTTTTATTTCTTCTGTCGGAACTGCATGGCTACTTAGCTTACAAAGAACCTGAAACCAGGCTAGCTAAAAGGCAGACTATCCGAGATAAAATATGGCTTTATGTGAAAGAATATTTAGCGTCCCTTATCTCTTCTATCGGAACTGCGTGGCTACTTAGCTTACAAAGAACCTAAAACCAGGCTAGCTAAAAGGCAGACTGTCCGAGATAAGGGTGTTTATTTGTGAAAATATTTTTGTGATTTTGTTCTGTTGTTTGTTTATGCTATGCAACATACAAATGCAACAATCATATGCACACACAATTCGATCATCCCCGAACAGGCGAGATTTTGTTTTTATCACGAGGTAGGGTTTTCCTGCAGAATGGTGCATTGGTTAGGGTAGGTTCTAACTGTTCTCACCAGGCTAAGGCCCCCAAGGTGCCCCCATTATAGGGTCCCCACTCTCCAGCCGTCCAACCATGCTCAGCACTAAGGCCAGAGTCGGTCTTGTTGCCAAAAGAGGAAGGTTATCACCTTGAGTGGTGGTTTCCGATCACACTGGTGGGCACAAGGCCCTAAGTGCAGCGAATCGTACCTGCCACCCACTCCCTATGGTTTTCTCACTTGCCCCCAGGTATAGAGGGAACTGTAGTGTGCAAGGGTTTTGTGTGCAATTTATATTTCAATCAATTGCGTAAGTAGAAACAAGCAACAGTTATTTGAAAGCCAAACAATAAAGCATGTTATAATACAAGGCAGGGTAAAAGTGCTATTTTCTTGGTTTAATTATTTTTAAGCCAGCCCATCACTAAATGGGATCAACTCTCTAGGCTTCCCTAGTGGAGTCGCCATCTGTCGCCGCTGTCTCAAAAGAGAGAAGGTCGGTCGGAGCGACGCGATGGTTTTTTCGACCCTCTTTTATTTTCGCGTTTTTTATTGGTGGTTACAACGCCTTTAGGTTGTCCGATAATCGGGCTAACCTAGGGGCGAGGTTTTCGAAAGTATCCCTGGGTTGTCCGATAACCGGGCTAACCCAGGGACTTATTTAATTTGGGTTCTATGGAGTCGCCACCGATATTTTTACCGTAAACATCGGAAAAGGGGTTTTAAAAAAGGCGTTGGTTTTCGAAAACCAACTTTGGTCATTAGAACCAGAGTTGGGTAAGGGAGTTAGTTACGTGTAAAGGAAGTGTTAGTCCCTTTACGACGCCCCTTTCGGGTTCCCTATGATAGGCCGGCTACCTTGAATAAATAATTCAACTGGAAAAATGCGCTTTTACCCTTTTATTATGCGGAATTTAAGTTTATGACTACATGGCCCTAGCTTCTATTGCGTAATTTAAATGGCAGTAATAAAAATAGAGAGGGAGAATGTGCACCTCCAAAGCAAGCTTTATATTTAAAAAGAAAGGGTGCGTTTTGGCAACCCTTCACTCTACAACTCTCAGAAACTCCAGAAATGCCTCGGAGGGATTCTAAAGAAGATTTAGAACGCTCAGTTTATGCCTAGAGACACTCAGAAACTCCGGAAATGCCTCGGAGGGATTCTTAGAGAGAGAAAGTCTAGAGAGAAGGGAGAGCTTCTTGGATTCTGTGTGGAAATGAGGGGGGGAGGACCCCTATTTATAGTTTTTCGCGCCTAACAGGTCGAGACCGCCGTTCTCGTCTGACAAGGTCGAGACCGCCGTCTGGAAAATCCAGACCGCCGTCTCGACCATGCAGGGGGTCGAGACCGCCGTCTGGAAAACCCAAACCGCCGTCTCGACCTTTGCAGGAGTCGAGACCGTCGTCTGGAAAATCTAGACCGCCGTCTCGACTTTGCAAGAGTCGAGACCACCGTCTAGAAAATCGAGACGGCGGTCTCGTCCTGGCGTTGAGACGAGACGGCGGTCTGGTCCTTCCAGACGGCGGTCTCGTCCCTTCAGGGCGAGAAACTTTATTTTCGGGCCAAAAAACCTTCCTATCTTGGTACGGGAGCCTAATAGTCTCTCCTAATGACTTGTTAAGCTTCGGCCGTCTTCAAATAGGACGCTTTCTGACTTTATTTGGAGGCCGGGCAAGATTTGGGGTCTACAGCTATCAAGTGGTAGAACGTAAGGATGCTCCTTCTTGCGGTAGCCGACCGCTCGGTTGATGAGTATTAACCCCCATCTGGTTGGTGCAGTCCACTATTGTGGGACTGGATGAGTATAAACCCCTCATCTGGCTGGTGTAGTCCACTTCGTAGGACTAGTTGCGACTTACTGCTCTAGCTCATGCGCAGACTGATGGGTACGAACCCCCCATCTAGCTGGTGCAGTCCATTTCGTATGATTGGTGGTGGCAGCTTACTGCTCTAGCTCATGCGTCGGTATTCCATGGGGAATGTCGCCGCTATCAAAAGAGGCGGTCAGAGCGACGCGATGATTTTGGATTGACTCGCGTTTTTGGAAGGAAATGGTTCAACACCTTTAGGCTATCCGATAACCGGGCTGGACCTAAAGGCGAGGTTTTCGAAAAGGTTCGAGGAGTCGCCATCAGTGTTTTTACCTTAAACACTGAAAAAGGTAAAAAAGAAGAAGAAGGCAGTGGTTTTAGAAAAAACCAACTTTGGCCATTACAACTAGAGTCGGGTAAGGGAGTTAGTTACGTGTGAGGAAGGTGTTAGCACCCCACAACGCCCCTTTCGGGTTCCCTATGATGGACTAACTTAGAAAATAAACACTTAAGAAACTATGCTTTTACCCTTATTATTATATCTACTTGCAGAATTTAAATATCTACATGACCTTATTATCTAATGCACACAAAGAGAGAGAGAATAGAGAAAGAACCTCTGAAACAAGCTTTATATTAACTCTTCGAAACTTGAGGACGCTTTTTGGCAGTCCCCGCACTCTACAAGCACGCTCCTCCCGCAAAAGAAAGAAAAGTCACTCTACCGAGGGTCGGACGTCTCAATAGGAGACTTCCTTAACCGATTTCAACTTTAAACGAAAATCGAAAAGCTCACTCGAACTCCGGAATAATGCTCAGAGTCACTCTAAAGTGCCAAAAGGCTTCCTAGAGAGTGGTAGGAGTGAAAAGGTGTGAAAATTCGAAGAATGGGGGCTCTTAGTTATAGGGAACCAAGCCAGGAAAAAGTGGACGGTCGTCTGGACTTAGTGGACGATCGTCCATGGAAAAAAGTGGCCATGGACAGCCGTCCATGTAGTGTGGACGACCGTCCATGGCTGTCGCTGCCGTCAAAACGAGGGCGGTCGGAGCGACGCGATGGTTTCGACCCTCTTGATTTTCGCATTTTTTATTGGTGGTTACAACGCCTTTAGGTTGTCCGATAACCAGGCTGAACCTAGGGGCGAGGTTTTTGAAAAGGCGCTCTTGGATTGTCCGATAACCAGGCTAATCCAAAAGCTGGTTTTGAAGGGTTCTGTGGAGTCGCCACCGATGTTTTTACCGGAAACATCGGAAAAGGAGTTAAAAGGCGTTGGTTTTTGAAAGACCAACTTTGGTCGTTAGAACCAGAGTTGGGTAAGGGAGTTAGTTACGTATAAAGGAAGTGTTAGTTCTTTTATGACGCCCCTTTTGGGTTCCCTATGACAGGCCAGCTATTTAAAAATATTTAAACCGATGAAAATTACGCTTTTACCCTTTTATTTTGTGGAATTTAAAATTACGACTACATGGCCCTAGTATCTATTGCATAATTTAAAATTAAAGTGATATAAGTAGAGAGGGAGAATATAAACCTCCGAAGCACGCTTTTATATTAGTTCTTTTAAAAAAAGGGTGCTTTGTGGCAGCCCCTCACTCTACACAGCGTCGGGAACTTCTCAAAACGCCGAAAAACACTCACAAAAACACTCAGAAGCTCTGGAAATGCGTCGAAGGGATTCTAGAGAGAGAAACTTAGGTGTTTTCTAGAGAGAAGGAGGAGAAACTCTGTGTGGTGTCTGGAAATGAGGGAATGGAGCCCCCTATTTATAGTTTTTTGCGCCTGACAGGTCGAGACCGTCGTCTCGTCAAACGAGACCGCCGTCTCGCCATGCCAAAATGGCGAGACCGCCGTCTCGCCAAACGAGACCGCCGTCTTGCCCTTCGCAAGTGGCGAGACCGCCGTCCCGGGAAGCGAGATCGCCGTCTCGCCATTCGCAGGTGGCGAGACGGCGGTCTCGATTTTGAGACGGTCGTCTCGTCCCCAAAAAGGCGAGAAACCTTATTTTCGTGCTGAAAATCCCTCCTATCCTAGTATGGGGCCTAATAGTCTCTCCTAGTGGCTTGTTTGGCTTCGTCCATCTTCGAATAGGAGGTCTTCTACTCTTTATTTGGAGGTCGGGCAAGATTTGGGGTCTACAGCTGCCCCCCCTTTACCCGACCAGTCGACTGCTGGCCTTTTGTGCCAAGGAGATCGACTGGAGGGTAAAGGAGTTGACCCTCTTGCCCGGTTGTCCTTCAGATGTTCCGTCTTGCGGCAGTTGATCTTCTGGGGTAAACTTTGTATTCGTGCACTTCCGGGATACTCCTTCTGACGGTAACTGATCCCTTTGGTGGACACGTGGTAGAACCTCAGGATACTCCTTCTGACGGTAGCCGATCCTTCGGTTGATGGGTATAAACCCCCCATCGGGCTGGTAGTTGCAGTCCGTTGTGTGGGACTGGATAGGTATGAACCCCCCATCAGGCTGGTAGCTGCAGTCCGTTGTGCGGGACTGGATGGGTATGAATCCCCCATCAGGCTGGTAGTTGCGACTTACTGATCCGGCTCGAGCGCAGATCAGGCACACCGCGTGCACAGGTTGATAGGTATGAACCCCCTATCAGGCTGGTACAGTCTACTACGTAGGACTGGTGGTGGTGGTGGCTTACTGCTCGGGTGGCTCATGCGCAGAGCGTTGAGATGTACTTTCTTTGTTTTTGTTTGTCTTTTCTGAGGTTTGGTCGTCCGATCTGCGCCGGGGATTTTGTTCGTGTTCATCCAGCTTGTTGGTCGCTGGGGATTCTTTGATTTTGATCTTTTGGTGGTGGTCATCCGACTTTGTTGGTTGTTGGGAATTTTTATGAGTGCCTCTTATGTAGGTAGGAATCCTTTGGGGATTTGTTGATCTTTGTGACACCTCTTGAGTAGGCGGATATCTATTGAGTTTCTGGTAACGCCTCTGAGTAGGCAGATGCTTCATCGGAAGTGAAGACTTTTGGTTTCATTTGTTTTGCCTCTGACTAGGCTGATATTCCCTTATGGGGATGCTGGCTCTTGCTTGCCAGGTCTTGCCTATGCATAGGCAAATGACATTCTGAGGATGAATATGAAGTTTTGCCTTTACAGTAGGCTCACTAGGGATGATCTTTCTTTTTTATTGATCCACCAGGGAATTGGTTGCCTACCCGGGGATCTTTCTTTTTCTGAGGTGATCCACTTAGGGAGTAAGGATTTTTATTTGATTTCGCCTTTTTTCGTGATTTATTTCTTTTTTATCGCGATTTTGAAATCTGGCTTTTTTATAATGTGTGCGCCTTTTTACTTTTTAGTTTCTTTTATACACGCAGGCTTTTTCCCTTCTTTTTGGGAGGTCTACTAGGGATGACATTTTATTTCTTTAGTGATCCACCAGGGAATTAGTTCACTTCCTGGGGATCTGATTTTTCTTTTTTAGGAATGAAGTCTTGGCTCCTTGATTGATGTTGATGCGAGCTATACTTGTGAAGCTCTTATTCCACTGGGGGATGGGAATTTCTGATTCCTTTTTGTAGAATTTTTTGGAGATCCACTTAAGGATTTTTATTCGGCCTGCTCTGTTGTTGCCTTTTCTTTTGGACATCCTCTGGGGATGCAAGAGTTTTCTTCTTTTTTCCCTTTTTTTGTTGAACCCTTGTTGGTATGGAGATCAGACTCTTTTGACTATTGGTGATGATGGGCTCTTGAAGCCTTTATTCTCCATTGGGGAGTGTGGAGGAGACTTTGGGTGAGTGTGCTCGATGACTCATGTGGTGATAATGCTGAGCCGTGAGTGTTTTTGTTTTGCCTTCGGAGTAGGAAGGGATCCTCTTGGGGATGACTAAGCCTTTCCGTCGGCTTTTCTTTTATGATGTCTGATGATTGTGCCCTCTTTTTGTAAAAAAATGATGACTGGAGCTTTGGCTTCTGGAAGCTTCTTATTTCTTCTGAGCTTATTTGATGATGACAACTTGCTCTTTTTTCTTGAGGGAGAGCAATGTTTGGAGACTCAGTCTCAGTGATCCTGTTTTCAATCACAAACATGGAGCTAGTCTCCTTATATGCATGAATGCTTTTCGTTTTTTGTTATTTTTCTGAAGTAATTTTATTTCTTTCATTTTTGACATTGACAAAGTCGTTTTGTGCGACTACTTGTGTGTGGATGCCCTAAATGCAATCTATTCTTTTTTATTGATGCATCTGGAAAAGTGACTAGCATTCTCCTGCTGGACTTTCATGATTATGATGAAGGACCCCTCTCTTTTATTCATTTTTTGGTTTAGCCCTATCTTTTGCCTAGATCGCCCTTTCCGGGGTTTTCGGTCTAGCGGGCTGCCTTAATTCTTGCCTAGGATATCTTAGCGGGCTTTTTCCTTTTTTATGAATGCCCTAACTTTTGCCTAGACCGCCCTTTGCGGGTTTTCGATCTAGCGGGCTACCCTAACTTTTGCCTAAGAATCTCCTAGCAGGCATTATTCTTTTTATTGTCATTTTTTCTTTCTCTTCTTTTTTAAGAGATAGGAGTCTATCATATGCATGCAATGTTTGCGATATGCATCCTATAATACTATTTCAATTAATTTTTCAAAAGGATTAACCAATGTGCTTTTACTTCTGATGAGAGTAGGTTGTACCGATTTTGCCGTCTTGACTTTGTCGTGACCGAAGAATGATTGTAGAGCGACTTGCCATGTTAGTGCGCCCCTCCCTTTCCTTGGGGATGTCGATCCTCCTATTGATTACTATCTCCACATTTCCCTACTAATTACTAGAATGTTGTAGTGATAAGGGTCAAGAGAAAAGAAGGAAGAGGATATTTAATTCAAAGGCTTGTGTTTTAGAATTGTTTTATTTTGACAAAAAATGGTTTTTGTAAGCACGGCTAGCCAAGGTTGGTTAGAGTGTTTAGGCTAGTTTAGACAAACGTTTCGTTTATGGAGTGGCGTCTTATTCTATGGCGCTTGCTATGACTGATTGACTTCCCTAGTCTACCCTTTGGGTTTTTAGCTTATGATGTTGTGTTTTATTTTGTCCTAACTTTTGTCTAGGTTTCTTTTTTATTGCTTTGGAAACCTAGCGGACATTATTTTGTAACCCTAATTTTTGCCTAGGCTACCCTTTATGGTTGTTCAGGTTTCCTAGCGGGTTTACCCTAACTTTTGCATAGCCCCCTTTGGTGGGTAGCCCCCTTTGGTGGGTTTCCTACCGGGTATCTTGCGCTCACTTTTTGGCCTTTAGCTTCTATGGGCTTCTTTTGATTTTTGTTTTCTCTTTTCACAACATTGGCGAAACACGACTTTGTTATGATGAGGTAGAACTTTTATTTTGTGCTTCTAGTCAATTAGTGGTGATGGATTTGACTTTTATTTTGGTCAATGGCCCAGTTTGATTACCTTGACACGTTTTGAAAATGTTTGCTTAAACATGGTTGTTAATGAGGTTTAGACATGAATAGCAAGAAGAGAAGCAAATAGTAAGAATGACATTCTTTGTAATTTATAGGGAAATGTGTGCCCTACAATGCTCGGGGGTCGGGCTAGCCCCGAGGAGTAGTCTCTAATAGTCATTGGATTTACAAACCCTAAGAATAAGAAGGAGGACACCTAATGACTAAAGTCGCTTTTGACACTTGAACCCCTCTATATGGGAAAATCTGATTCAAGGTGTGGAGGGGAGACTTCCCTTTTCTCCGTGTAGCTTGATCCTTTGTAGGGTAATGCTTTAAAGGATTGTCTTTAAAATTTGGTGGCTCCCTTATTCCTTGAGAGTTTCTAATGAGCCCTTTGTTTGGGCGGCATCCATATTTCCTCATCATGTGTGTCACCTTCATATTGTTGGGGAAGTCTTTTCATATTGGCAAAAGATATTTCAAAGGTCCTCTTCAGCCGCATCCATTCAAGGTAGGGCAGACGACTTACTAATCC
This sequence comes from Sphenostylis stenocarpa, assembly GCA_963425845.1. Classification (NCBI taxonomy): domain Eukaryota; kingdom Viridiplantae; phylum Streptophyta; class Magnoliopsida; order Fabales; family Fabaceae; genus Sphenostylis; species Sphenostylis stenocarpa. Next base: position 67,328,777 of record OY731403.1, on the reverse strand, counting down.
GAATGTCGTTTTTAGCTCGAACCATGACCAGCTTGTCACCTGCCGTGAGTTTGTCTTTTTGGCGGAGCGTTGAAAGAATTGCCTCAGCGTCGTGAATCCAAAGTCTATTCAATTGATGGACGATGTTTCTCTTCGATCTTATTATTTTTCCCTTCCTCTTTGGATTATGTTTCTCTTCGATCTTATTATTTTTCCCTTATTCTTGGGAGCATTGTTTTGTAGCTCCTCGGGGGAGTAGATTCTTCTACTTCTAATCCTGCCCCCCAATGCCGGCTATGCTGGAGATATCTTCATTGATGGACGATATTTCTGCATATCTCAATGGTACAACTTTTTTGACGTGGGAGGCATGAACAAACGCGATGACATCCTTGCCCCCTCTCCTTTATTTACTCAGATGACCAACGGTTGAGGCTTATTATCCTCCTTAGGCGGATCAATCGTTGGGAAAAACTTGATGACAAAATGTTTTCTCTTCATCTTATTCCGATTCGTGGGAAGCACATCAATTAATTCTTTCTTTTTATTATCTTATTATTATTAAAGTGAGAATGAATGCAATTTATAGATGCAATTTATGAATGCAATTTATGAATGCAATAGACGGTTGAAGAGATGACTTCCCGTGTGCATGGCATGCGAATGCCTTAACCTCCTTTCATGGTTTTGTGGAAAGTCCACTTCTTCGACTGTCTATTATTATATGCATGTTATGAGGGTGAAGTTTGGTGAATGCATGCATGCAAGTGTTTGTTTTTTCCTAAACATTATCATGTTTTATTTTCTAACATGATGTATGATAGTGTTTGGGATTTTGTGTTTTTTTTTTGTATGCGGATGAGAGCATGAAGAATGTCAGCCGCTTTCTAGAATGCAAAAAGATTTTAATTGTTTAAAAGGAATGATTTATGGGATGGATATGCCTTAAGACAATAACTTAGGTATCATCCCCAAAACTTACGCTTTGTGGGGTATCATACCCACCTCGATGTAATGGTTCCTCCCCCATTACAGATTTGACAAGTATAATGGGAGTCACCATCACACCTTAGTACACGTGTTCCTTCCTTGTCGCGAAGGTCACAAATGTGCTCGGAGCCTCTTTCGCCATTGTCTTTAGGGATATCTAGTGCTCCTTAGAATGAATGTATTTATGCATGCACCAGTGCAAAAGGGCGATAGATGTTCAAAGTGGTATAACTTTTGACTGAGATGTCCAATTTGGATGCACAGCATATCAAAACGAAGGGGATTTGGCCCAGTAATTTTCCCAAAAAAACGCCTCTAAGATCCATTTTTTAGGGATTTATTAAAATGAGGCGTATGCATACCTTCCTTATGCATTTATTTTTTTCTCTTGGTTTTTCCACTTATGATGTGATGCGATACGAATGATACGACTTTGTCAAAATTCTTTTTATAAATGTTTTTGATTATTTTGGATTTATTTTTATTTTATAGCCTTTTATCTCTTCTGTCGGACTGCGTGGCTACTTAGCTTACAAAGAACCTGAAACCAGGCTAGCTAAAGTCAGACTGTCCGAGATAAAAAATGGCTTTATGCGAAAGAATAGTTAACGTCCCTTATCTCTTCTGTCGGACTGCGTGGCTACTTAGCTTACAAAGAACCTGAAACCAGGCTAGCTAAAAGGTAGGCTGTCCGAGATAAGGGTGTTTATTGCAAAAAGAATTTTTTTTTATTTTTGTGATTTTTTCTGTTGTTTGGTTATGCTATGCAACATACAAATGCAGCAAACAAATGCACACACAATTCGATCATCCACGAACAGGCGAGAATTTGTTTTAATCGCGAGGTAGGGTTTTCCTGCAGAAAAGTGTATTGGCGAGGGTAGGTTCTAACTGTTCTCACCAGGCTAAGTCCCCCAAGGTGCCCCCATTATAGGGTCCCCACTCTCCAGCCTTCCGACCATGCTTAGCACTAAGGCCATAGTCAGTCTTGTTGCCAAAAGAGGAAGGTTATCACCTTGAGTGGTGGTTTCCGATCACACCGGTGGGCACAAGGCCATCACTACAGCGAACCGTACCTGCCACCCACTCCCTATGGATTTCTCACTTGCCCCCGGGTATAGAGGGAACTGTTGTGTGCAAGGGTTTGTGTACAGTTTATATTTCAAACAATTGCGTAAGTATAAACAAACAACAGTTATTTTAAGCCAAACCGTAAAACATGTTATAATACAAGGTAAGGGAAAAAACATTATTTTCTTGGTTTATTTATATTTTAAGCCGGCCCATCACTAAATGGGATCAACTCTCGAGGCTTCCCCAGTGGAGTCGCCATCTGTCACCGCCGTCAAAACGAGGGCGGTCGGAGTGACGCGATGGTTTCGACCCTCTTGATTTTCGCGTTTTTTATCGGTGGTTACAACACCTTTAGGTTGTCCGATAACCAGGCTGAACCTAGGGGCGAGGTTTTCGAAAAGGCGCTCTTGGATTGTCCGATAACCGGGCTAATCCAAAAGCTAGTTTTGAAGGGTTCTGTGGAGTCGCCACCGATGTTTTTACCGGAAACATCGGAAAAGGAGTTAAAAGGCGCTGGTTTTCGAAAGACCAACTTTGGTCGTTAGAACCAGAGTTGGGTAAGGGAGTTAGTTACGTATAAAGGAAGTGTTAGTTCTTTTATGACGCCCCTTTCGGGTTCCCTATGACAGGCCAACTATTTAAAAATATTTAAACCAATGAAAATTACGCTTTTACCCTTTTATTCTGCGGAATTTAAAATTACGACTACATGGCCCTAGTATCTATTGCATAATTTAAAATTAAAGCGATATATGTAGAGAGGGAGAATATAAACCTCCGAAGCACGCTTTTATATTAATTCTTTTAAAAAAAGGGTGCTTTGTGGCAGCCCCTCACTCTACACAGCGTCGGGAACTTCTCGAAACGCCAAAAAACACTTAAAAGCTCCGGAAAAGCGTCGGAGGGATTCTAGAGGGAGAAACTTAGGTGTTTTCTAGAGAGAAGGAGGAGAAACTCTGTGTGGTGTCTGGAAATGAGGGAATGGAGCCCCCTATTTATAGTTTTTCGCGCCTGACAGGTCGAGACCGCTGTCTCGTCTGACAGGGTCGAGACCGCCGTCTCGTCAAACGAGACCGCCGTCTCGCCCTTCGCAGGTGGCGAGACCACCGTCCCGGGAAGCGAGATCGCCGTCTCGCCATTCACAGGTGGCGAGACGGCGGTCTCGATTTTGAGACGGCGGTCTCGTCCCCAAAAAAGCGAGAAACCTTATTTTCGTGCCGAAAATCCCTCCTATCCTAGTATGGGGCCTAATAGTCTCTCCTAGTGGCTTGTTAGGCTTCGTCCATCTTCGAATAGGATGTCTTCTACTCTTTATTTGGAGGTCGGGAAAGATTTGGGGTCTACAATGGCCAAAAGTTGCCATAGACGGCCGTCTGACTGTCGTGGATGGCCATCTGCTGTCTTTGGCGGATTTCCTGATTTTTATTGCCTCTAAAAACCCTTCCTATTTTAAATGGAACCTAGAAAAAGCTACTAGGGACTCAATAAAGTCTTGACCATCTTCGAGACGGGTTATCTTCGGCTTTATTGGGGAGCCGAGCAAGATTTGGGGTCTACAGGGAATGTTTTCTTCATAGTCAATTTTTTTACTTTTTCTGGTAGAGTCTTCCGGTGTGTCGGGGATTCTTTGATTTCTGGCTTTTCTGATAGCCATTCAACTTGTTGATTGCTGAGGAGTTTTTTGTTTTGATCTTTTGGTAGTGGTCATCCGACTTTGCTGGTTGTCGGGGATTCTTTAGGGTGACACCTCTGAGCAGGCGGATGCTTCATCAGAAATGCGTTGTTTTCTTGAGGGGAGCTTCATTTGGAGGCTTGCTTCTGAGTGCTTCCTGTTTTTCAAACGCAAACATGGAGCTAGTCTCCTTATATGCATGAATGCTTTTTGTTATTATCTGAAGCAATCTTTTTATTTTTGTTTTTCAATTTTGACAAAGTCGCTTCATGTGACTATTTTTGTGGATGTCTTAAATGCAATCTACTTTTATTTGATGCATCTAGAAAGTGACTGGTATTCTTCTGTCGTGATTACTTCTGATGGGCTCTTCCTTTTATTCATTTTTGTTAAGCCCTAACTTTTTTCCTAGACCGCCCTTTGCGGGTTTTCGATCTAGCGGGCTGCCTTAATTTTTGCCTAGGATATCTTAGTGGGCTTTTTACTTTTTATGAGTGCCTTAACTTTTGCCTAGACTTCCCTTTACGGGTTTTCGATCTAGCAGACTGCCCTAATTTTTGCCTAAGAATCTCCTAGCAGACATCATTCTTTTTATCTTTTTCCTTTTCCTTTCTTATGCTTTCTTGTATTGGTTCTTTATGCATGCTCATGTTTCATTAATACAGAGGCATTTTCATAAATTGGTCAAGAGAAAAGAAGTAAAAGACAACTTTATTGATATAAACGAATGATTTTATTTTTACAGAAGGATTTACAAAGGGATTTAGAAGCATGACTAGCCAAGGTTGGCTACACTGTATAAGCTATAACAATCATGTCCCTAACATTTGTCTCTCTATTTTTCTTGGTCGCTTCAGTTGAGATGCTCGATCCCGGGGTGAAGACTATGTAAAACCTGCTTGCTTCTGGAAGGATATTACCTTAGTCCCCTTGCGGTTTTCGGCTAGGGTAATCATTGCTCTCTTTTTTTTAACCTCTAATTTTTGCCTACGACATGTACTAGCGAGGAATATAGACCCTATCTTTTGCCCAGGATGCTCTTTGCGAGTTTTCATCTTGACGGGTCATGAGCAATGTTTTCAAGCGTAGTACTTCTTTACTACATCTGAGTTGACTGAGTATCGAAGCTCTTCTCCATCCATGTTAGTAAGGATAAGGGCTCCTCCTGAGAAAGCTCGTTTGACCACAAAGGGTCCTTCATATTTTGCTGCCCATTTTCCAATTCTGTCCTTCTGGGCGGGAAGTGGTTTCTTTATTACTAAATCCCCTTCTTGAAAAGTGTTGGGATTGATTTTATTATTGTAGGCTTTCTTAATCTTCTTTTGATAGGTCTATCCACGACATATGGCGTCCAACCATTTTTCTTCGATCAGGTTAAGCTGGTCGTACCGATTCTGGACCCATTATGCTTTTGTTAGCTTCGCTTCCATAATGAATCTTAGGGAGGGTATTTCGACTTCTACTGGAAATACCGCCTCCATGCCGTATACGAGGGAGAATGGGGTGGCCCCGGTGGAGGTCCGTACAGAAGTCCGATATTCGTGCAAGGCGAAGGGAAACATTTCGTGCCAATCTTTGTATGTTATTACCATCTTTTGGATGATCTTTTTGATGTTTTTGTTGGCTGCCTCTACTGCACTGTTCATCCTGGGTCGGTATGGAGAGGAATTGTGATGTTGAATCTTGAAATCTTGGCATAATTCTTCCATCATCTTGTTGTTTAGATTGGTCCCATTATCGGTGATGATCCGATGAGGGATACCATACCGACATAGAATATTCCTCTTGATGAAGATGGTCACCACTTTTCTAGTCACGTGTGCGTATGATGTCGCCTCTACCCATTTAGTAAAATAGTCAATGGCCACCAAGATAAAGTTGTGACCATTAGATGCTTTGGGCTCAATGGGACCGATGACATCCATGCCCCACATGGAGAATGGCAAGGGCGTAGCCAAGGTGTTGAGAGGTGCAGGCGGAACATCAACATTATTAGCATAGACTTGGCACTTGTGACATCTTTTAGCATATTGGTGACAGTCGCCTTCCATCGTGGACCAGAAATACCCTGCCCTTAGGATCTTCTTTACCATGACATGCCCTGGTGCGTGGGTCCTGAAAGCTCCTTTATGAATTTCCTTTATCAGAGTTTGAGCTTCCTCATGATCCACACACCTTAATAGAGTGGAGTCAAAATTCTTTTTATAGAGGGTTTCTCCAATCAGTGCAAACCCCGTGGCCCTCTTCCGGATGGTCCTTTTGTCATTATCACTGATTCCTTCAGGATATTCACCCTTCATGAGGTATCGCTTAATGTCATGATACCAAGGGTTTCTGTCTTGCTCGCTATTTACTGTCATGCAAAAAGCTTGTTTGTCATATAACTTGATTTGAATAGTCGGCATCTCATGCTCTTGGTCTAAAGAGAACATGGATGATAAAGTAGCGAGGGCGTCTGCAAGCTAATTATCTTCCCAAGGGATATACTTGAAAGTGACGCTTTCCAGCCTCGAAATCAAATCACGAATATGCTCTAGATATGGGATTAATTTGGAATTTCGGGTTTCCCATTCACCCTTGAGTTGATATATGACAAGGGATGAATCATTGAAAACTCTGAGTTTGGTCACCCCATGATCTAGAGATGCTTGGATTCCCAATGCATAGGCTTTGTATTCGGCCATATTATTTGTACAATTGAAGTTTAACCTGGTCGTTACCGTGATATATTTCTTTTCTGGGGATATCAAGATGTCTCTGATCCCGTGTCCAATCATGTTTGAGGCTCCATCGAAAAACATAGCCCATGCATCTTCTTTAGTCTCTTTGTGTTCAATGTGCATGATATGTTCATCGGGAAAATCATCTTGCAGGGATTGGTACTCGTTCGTTGATCCATGTGCTAGATAGTCCCCTAGGGGACTACCTTTAATAGCTTTCTGGGTGACATGAATGATATCGAATTCAGAGAGGAGCACTTGCCACCTAGCTATTCTTCCACTCAAAATGGGCTTTTCGAAGAGGTACTTGATTGGGTCCATTTTGGAGACCAACCATGTTGTGTGTCGAGCCATGTATTGTCGGAGACGTTGAGTTGTCCACACCAATGCACAACATGTTTTTTCGAATGGCGTATAATGGGTCTCATAGTCTAGTAACCTTTGCTGAGGTAATATATGGCTCGTTCCTTCTTCCCTGTTTCATCTTGTTGACCGAGTACACATCCCATGGACTCTTCAAGTATTGATAGATATAAGATCAGAGGTTTTCCTTCAACGGGTGACACCAATACTGGTGGATTGGTTAAGCAAATCTTGATCTTATCGAACGCTTGTTGGCATTCTTCATTCAACTCTGTTGGTTGGTTTTTACACAACAGGTTAAAGATGGGTATACATTTGTCTGTTAGCTATGCGATTAACCTGACAATAAAGTTGATTCGACCCAAAAATCCTCTGACCTCCTTTTCTGTTCTTGGTGGGGGCATTTCCAATATTGCCTTTGTTTTATCACGGTCTACCTCGATTCCCTTTTGGCTGACGATGAACCCTAGGAGTTTGCCTGACCGTACTCCGAAAGTACATTTTGCTGGATTTAGTTTAAGCTGATACTTTCAAAGTCGATCAAACAACTTCTTAAGATATTTAATATCGTCCACCTCGTTTCTGGACTTGGAAATCATGTCATCCACGCATACCTCTATCTCTTTGTTGATCATGTTGTGGAATAATGTGACCATAGCCCTTTGATAGGTAGCCCCTGCATTCTTGAGCCCAAAAGGCATTACCCTATAGCAAAAGGTACCCCACGATGTGATGAAGAAGGTTTTTTCCCTATCCTCGACGACCAACTTAATTTGATTATACCCCGCATATCTGTCCATGAAGGAATAAAGCGTGTTTGTAGCGGTGTGATCTACTAATGTGTCAATGTGTGGTAGGGGGAAGTCATCCTTTGGACTTGCTCGATTTAGATCCCTATAGTCCACACATACTCTGACTTTTTCGCTTTTCTTGATGACGGGCACTATGATTGCTAGCCATTCAAGGTATTTGGATACTACTAGGAAGTTAGCGTCTAATTGTCTTTGTACTTCCTCCTTAATCATCAAGGACCAATCCGGTTTGATTCTCTTAAGCTTTTGTTTCACAGGCCGAAATCCTTCTTTTAAAGGCAAACGATGCTCCACTATGCTTGTATTGAGTTCGGGCATGTCATGATAGGACCAGGCAAACACATCCATATACTCTTTCAAAAGTTGTATTAATTCCTCGCTTATGTCATTATCAACCTGGGTGCCGATATTTATCTCTTTCTTATCGTCTCCTTGTCCCAAATTGATAGTTTCCGTTTCCTCTTGATGCAGCTGTATGATCCGAGTTTCTTTCTCTAGCATTCTCTGCATGTCTGGGGAAATGGTCCCCTGTTCATTGTCGGACTCAACCCATTCACCTTCGGCTTCCGGGTGCCACAGAGATTCATCAATCACATACATAATTGTTTTTAGGTTCTGTTTTAGTCATAGATTTTATTATTCAATTATCTTTGGGAGAATAATAAATAGAAGAGGGAAAAGAATGAGAATGAATATGAAAAATGCCTCATGTATTAAAAAGAAAGTGTATTTACATGCCCATTTAGTCAATGTTCCCACAGCCACGGGTGGGGACTGCGGGAAATACAAGAAAAAGTTTAAAAAATGAAAAGGAGCCCTAAGAGCTGATCATCCCAATCCTTCTCTCCTTTCACTCTGGTTTCGTTAGAGGTTTGGCATCTACATTGTAGGTGGAGGCGTCGAAGGTTATACACCTGACATCGATTATCTCTTGGACCCTATACTTCAAGGTCAAGCAGTTCTCCATTGAATGTCCGGGTGAATCCGAGTGGTAGTCGCATTTCTCATTTGGTTTGTACCACTCGGGATAAGGAGGCTCTATCTTCTTGGGAGGGGCACGGGCCAGGAGCTTGGCTTCTAGCAACTGGGGCAGTAGCTTCCCATAAGTGGTTGAAATAGGAGTGAATTTTCTTTCCTTTTTACGTGGCTACCGAACTGTCTGCGAAGTGGAAGAAGGAGTAGCGAGGTTGATCGCGTGCACAACCTCCTCCTTCTTCTTGCTGGAGGGCTTTCTGAATGAGACGCTAGAAGGGGAAGATTGCGCTATCTTCCCGCTTCTTAACCCTTGTTCCACTCTCTCCCACGGTGACTATGTTGGAAAAAAGGTTGGATGTACTGGTTATCGCCTTGTCGTAGTAAGCTTCTGTCAATGAGTCTATGAACATAGCCACCGTCTCCTTGTCCGTCAACGGGGGCTCTATCTGGGCAGCCATCTCCCTCCACCTCTGGGTGTATGCCTTGAAGGACTCATCGTTCCTTTTGCTTAAAGTCCTAAGATCTGACCTATCTGGGGTCAGATTGATGTTATATTGGTAACGACGAAGGAAGGCATCCGCCAGCTGCTTCCAATTTTGGACTTGCCCCTTCTCCAGTTGCATGTACCAGTTGAGGGTTGAGTCAGTCAGGCTCTCCTGGAAGTAGTGAATCAGAAGTTTTTCATTTTCAGCATGTGCAACCATCTTACGACAGTACATCGTAAGATGACTTTTGGGGCAAGTCAGTCTAGCATACTTAGGGAAGTCTGGGACCTTAAATTTTGGCGGGAACTGGATGTTCTTGACCAGACACATGTTTGTCGCCTCTTTGACGTCGAAGCTATGTCCCTCAACTGCCTTCAGTCTTTCCTCCAAGGCAGAGATTTGTTGCTTGGACACCTCAAGGGTGTGAATGTGCATTGCCCTGGCGTCACATTGCACATGGGCTTTTTGCTCGAAGAACTCCTCTTCTTCTTCTTCCTCATGGCGAGAGGCGCGGTCACCATGAGTTTCCCCTTTGTTGAGGTTTTGTTGGTGCATGACCTCCATTAATTGCGCCATTTACTCTCGGAGGGCACTAACATCAGCGGTGAGTTTGCGGTTCTGTTCTTCCAAGTGTTCCATAGCTCTTGCCTTCTGTGCACAGGTTCGGATAGGAAGAGGACCAGCCACTTTCTAAGATGCCCAAGAATGAATTTTTATTAATGAAAATGAATGATAGGTGTGGGATTAGTATCTTCTAAGACAACAACTTAGGTATCGTCCTTAAAGCTTGCGCTTTGCAGAGTACCATACCCACTTTGGTGTAATCGTTCCTTCCTTATCATGGATTTGACAAGTATAACAACGGTCACCATATACCTTAGTACATTTGTCCCTTCCTTGTGGATGATTATAAATGTGCTCGGGGCCTCTTTCATCTTTTTCTTAGAGATATCTAATGCCCCCTAGCATGAACGTGTTTATGCATGAGGGTTTTTATTGAAATGATGTTTATGCGTACTTTCTTTATGTATTTTCTCTCTTGGTTTTTCCACTTATGACATGATGCGATATGAATGCTTTGGCTTTGTCAAAAATCGTTTTATTCATATTTTGAGTTTAACATTTTTGATTTATTGGATTTATTCAGTTTTTATTTTTTTTTTATGACCTTTTATCTCTTCTGTCGGACTGCGTGGCTACTTAGCTTACAAAGAACCTGAAACCAGGCTAGCTAAAAGGTAGACTATCCGAGATAAGGGTGTTTATTGTGAAAATATTTTTTGGAGATTTTATCTATTTTTATCTGTTGTATGGTTATGCCATGCAATCAATAAAATGCATCAAACAAATGCACACACAATTCACTCATCTATGAACAAGTAGGACGACGTTTTAATTACGAGGTATGGGTCTCCTGCAGAAGAGTGCATATTCAGGGTAGTTCTAATTTTCCTCACCAAGGCCAGGCCCCCAAGGTGCCCCCATTATAGGGTCCCCACTCTCCAGCCTTCCGACCATGCATGTCACTAAGGCCTTAGCCAGTCTTTGTGCCAAAAGAGGAAGGTTATCACCTTGAGTGGTGGTTTCCGACCATACCGTGGGCTCATGGCCCTCACTACGGGAAATCGTACCTACCACCCACTCCCTATGGATTTCCCACTTGCCCCCGGGTATAGGGGGAATTGTTGTGTGCAAGGGTTTGTGTACAGTTTGTATTTCAAACAATTGCATAAAATAAACAAACAACAGTTATTAAAGCCAAGCAAATAAAGCATGTTATAAAACAAGGCAGGGTAAAAGCAAAAGTTTTAAGTCTTTTATTTATCAAACTGGCCAATCACTAAATGGGATCAACTCTCTAGGCTTCCCTAGTGGAGTCGCCATTTGTTGCCACCGTCAAAAGAGGCGGTCGGAGCAACGCGATAGTTTTGCTTCGACTCGCATTTTTAAAGTGATGTTACAACGTCTTTAAGTTGTCCGATCACCGGGCTGGACCTAAAGGCGAGGTTTTCGAAAAGAGTTCTGGAGTTGCCACCAATGTTTTATCCAGAAACATTGGAAAAGGAAGAAAAAGAAGGCGTTGGTTTAGAAAAACCAACTTTGGCCATTATAACCAAAGTTGGGTAAGGGAGTTAGTTACGTGTAGGGAAGGTATTAGCTTCCCTACGATGCCCCTTTCAGGTTCCCTATGATGGACCATTTATTTTATAAATAAAAAACTCTAAAATTATGCTTTTACCCTTATTTATTCATTTGTGGAATTTAAAATGTTGACTACATGGCCCTAACAACTAATGCACAGATAGATGTATAAAAAAATGGTAAAAGAGGATAGAAAATGTAGAACTTTCGAAGCAAGCTTTTGTATTAATATTCTTGGTAAAGAAAGGCACTTTTTGGCAACCTCCACGCTCTACAGTGCTGATCGCTATTTCTTGCAATACTAGAAAACACTCACTAAGAATACTAAGAACTCTGGAAATGTTTCGGAGGGATCCTAGGAGAAGAATTTGAGAAAGTTGAAGAAGGAAAAGTGGAAGAATGTTGTGAAAAGGATGAGGTCGCCCCCCCTTTTATAGGAATTCACGCCTGTCAGCACGGGACCGTCGTCTCGCCAAATGGGACAGCGGTCTCGCCCTTGGCAAATGGCGAGAAGGCCGTCTCGCCAAACGAGACAGTGGTCTCGCCATTGGCAATTGGCGAGAATCCCGTCTTTCCAAACTAGACGGTGGTCTCTGAAGCACTTGGTGGATTTGATGAAGACATAAATATAACTTAGGTTGTGGGTGTGTAGATGATTGGGTTTTTAAGCTTAAGCACTTAATCTCTTGATAGGCCATTATATTTTGTGATAAGCACCTTAAAATGTTGCATCTCATTGAAAATCATTTTTCTGCATGAAAGACTTACGTTTAAATATTAAAAGAATAAACTAAAGTTTTTTTTTAATCTGCTGAAAATCATTTTCAAAACATCCAAATGAAATTCGGCCATGCATATAGAGTTTACAATTTAAGATTGAAATCAGTTGAAGAATCAGTACATGTTGTGTTTAATGAGTCTCCTCGAGTAGTGCAGAATAGAACAATAGGTACTGCAGATGAAGAAGAATTAACTGATAATTCTTATCAGTTGAAACATGCCAGAAACACAGATCAGTGTACTGTTGAAAAAGCTGATCCACCAACAATTACTGAAGAACAGGAAGAAGATGTTCTGGAAGAGCTTCCTAAAGAGTGGATTGTCCCAAGAGATCTCTCTCTAGACAATGTCATCGGGCAAATTAATAAGGGAGTATCTACTAGACATTCTCTTAATCAATTCTGTAATCATATGGCATTCATTTCACAAATAGAGCCTAAGACAGTTAAAGAAGCATCAAATGATGAATACTTGGGTTAGTGCCATGCATGATGAGCTTAATCAATTTGAAAGAAATAAAGTGTGGGAATTAGTTCCTAAAATCAAAGATATCAATGTAATTGGTACTAAGTGGGTATTCAAAAACAAGCTAGATGAACACGGCATTATTACTAGAAATAAAGCTAGGTTGGTAGCCAAAGGGTATAACCAACAAGAGGGTATCGATTTTGATGAAACCTTTGCACCTGTAGCTAGACTTGAAGCTGTTAGATTATTATTAGCTTATGCCTGTTTAAGTGGTTTCAGATTACTACAGATGGATGTAAAGAGTGCCTTTTCGAATGGACTCATCAATGAAGAAGTATATGTTTCTCAACCTCCAGGGTTTGAAGATCACAAGCATCCTGACCATGTCTACAAATTAAAAAAGGCCCTTTATGGTTTAAAGCAAGCACCTAGACAATGGTATGAGAGGTTAAGTAACTTCCTAATTGATCAAGGGTACAAGCGAGGTGAGGTTGATAAAACTTTGTTCATTAAGAAATCTGGAACTGACATTATTCTGGTGCAGGTGTATGTGGATGATATCATTTTCGGTTCCACTAATAATGTCATGTGTAATAAGTTTGTAAAAGAAATGCAAAGTGAATTTGAAATGTCCATGATGGGAGAATTGAATTTCTTCCTTGGTCTCCAGGTTAAACAATTAAGAAATGGCATTTTTCTTAGTCAATCTAAATACTGCAATGAATTGTTAAAGAAATTTGATATGCAAAACTGCAAGTGTGTGTCTTTGTGCAAGATTTCAGGCAAATCCAAAGGAATCTCATCTTACTGCTGCCAAAAGGATTCTGAAATACCTCAAGGGAACAGTTAATGTTGGACTATGGTATCCTGAGGGTGCATCCCTTAAACTTGTTGGATTTTCTGATTCTGACTTTGCAGGATGTATATTGGACAGAAAAAGTACCTCTGGTACTTGTCATTTACTGGGGAGCAGTCTTATATCGTGGCACAGACAAAAAGCAAGCGTGTGTTGCTCATCAACTGCAGTAAGCTGAATACATTGCAGCTGGAGCCGTTGTGCTCAAAGCATTTACCTCAAGCAACAACTAACAGATTATGGAGTGACTCTAAACAAGGTACCTCTGGTTTGTGACAATACTAGTGCAATAAACTTAACTAAGAATCCTATTCAACACTCTAGAACTAAGCATATTGAAATTAGACATCACTTTATTAGAGAACACGTATCTAGGGGTGACTGTGAGATATTATTCGTTGAATCTGAAAAACAGTTAGCTGATTTATTCACTAAACCACTTCCTAGAGACAGACTTAATATGCTTAGGACTGAATTAGGAATTCTAGATATATCTAGTATTGCATAACTAATTCGTTACAGTGATTGTATGTTTTTTTTTTTAAACAAGCTGATAACAAGTTCAATCGATTAATAATTGCATGAATAACTCGGATATTATTTGTTTCAATCGATTGAAATTGCTAAATAATCTGTTGATTTCCTGATTCTTACTCTTTGGTATTGATATGTTATTAGTTCAATCGATTAGATAAACTTTTAATCGATTTATTTCATTAATCTTGTAGCTCTGCACACCTTCTTTTATAAATCAATCGATTAAATCTTCGATTCAATTGATTGAATTCACTAATGGTACTCTGAATAATTTTCTTTTACAAAATAATCGATTTAATTTTTGATTCAATCAGTGTATTTAACTTATAAGTATCTACGATTACAAAATCAGTTGGTTTCACGAAATATCAATTGATTATTTTTCTTCTAGGGCTAGTTGTATGTACTTTGTCTCTAACCGATTTCGCAGAGTAAACCGAAAGCATTTACAACAAGATAAACTTCAACTACTCTCTTAAATATCAAAGATATCCAATAAAAGCTAATTGATACTGATTGGATATCTACTGAGAAGGTAATTAAAGTGTACAAGTAGCAATTCTCTCTCCTCTTTATCATCACTCGCACGTAAACAATAAATCAAGTAAAGACAAAAAATTTTTTTAAGCCGATAAAGATTGTGTATTCTCATTCCTATAGTATTATTTTCTTCTTTGAGCTTCTCTTTCTCGGTTCTTCTCGTTCTGTTCATTCCAAAAATCAAATATGTTCAAGCGCACAAAGTCTGGTAGGAAGAAGTCCAGCAGAGGCGAGTCCTCTACGGCAAGGCAAGAACAGAATGTTGGAGGAAGGATTGAAACTTGGTTCAATGGGGACCAAGAGAAAATGGATTTGTTTATCCATGAATTAAGCAGGAAGCAAGTCAACATTCCAAAAATGTTAACGTTCTCTTGGTTTGATGCCGAAGGATTCAGAGGCATTCGGAAGTTACTGCAACATCAAAAACTTCAGACGTTTCTAGAGTTGAATGGTAGAATTTACCCTGACTTAATTAAAGTTTTCTTCACAAATTTATCCTTTGAAGGTTCCACTTTGACAACCCAAGTTAAAGGAGTACACATTGAGATAACACCTAATGTCTGGAAGGAAGTTGCTGGAATAAAAGATGTAGGTGTGAAAGTCACCAAAGGATGTACTTCGGATGTTAAAGAATTTAATAAAGTTCAATATTTCCGCTCTTGCTTGAAGAATAGGCATGATTCTATAAGTTCATTCAACACTGGGAAGTTGAAACTGGAAGAAAGGATTCTCGCTTTCATCGTTTCTTGGCGCTTACACCCGGGGGAGCAATCATGCGGTGCTAAATGAAGGAGATTTAGTGCCGATGTACCGCATTCATCACGAATACGTGTGAACTGGGTCTTTGTCATCAAGGATCACATGATCAAAGCCAAGAGACTTAGTGACTTCAGGTATCCCTATGCTATTCTGATTTCTAAATTTTTAACACATTTTGGTGTCGATGTTGAAGGAGAACTTGTTGAAACCGTCCGATCAACAAATGAAATAAATAACTCTGTGCTTCACAAAATGGGATTCATTAAAGTTGATGGTGAATGGATCTCGAAAGAAGATGCTGGGAGAAGTGAAGAAAGTGAAGAAGAAGAGCAAGAGGAAGGAATCAACACCGATATTCCCGGAACTTCGCGAAGACGTTCGTCCGATCCAATGGAAGAAGTGAACCCAATGGAGATGATTCCATACAATCCACCGCTCGACCGTGGCACTCCTCTCGTCTCGGCTCGAAAGAACAATGTTACATCAAATGAGCGAACTGCAAACTGACCAAAGGAGGCATATGGAGATGACTGCTGCTCTGAGGGCTCGGCAGCATTATTTGGATGAAAATTTCATTGCAAGGTTCCAGCATATTGATAATCAACTAGAAGATATTTACAACAGGATTGTGGAACTGCAATTCAATCAAGGCCCCGGGGACGAATGAAGATTTTCTATGTTTCTGTTATTCTGTTTTCTTTTCTTAGTTTTTAATGTTCTGTTTTATATTCGGGGTATCCACGTGGCCCCATTGGACTGTAACTACAACAATCTATTTGATGCAGTCAAATAGGGGGAGAAGTATTTTGCTTAAAACTGTCACTACACACACACCACCAAAAATATGTCTCTGGTCTGTTATTCTTGTTTTGCAGGTGCAGTGGTTATTTGTCTCCATCAAATAGGGGGAGATTGAAGCACTTGGTGGATTTGATGAAGACATAGATATAACTTAGGTTGTGGGTGTGTAGATGATTGGGTTTTTAAGCTTAAGCACTTAATCTCTTGATAGGCCATTATATTTTGTGATAAGCACCTTAAAATGTTGCATCTCATTGAAAATCATTTTTCTCGCATGAAAGACTTACGTTTAAATATTAAAAGAATAAACTAAAGTTTTTTTTTAATCTGTTGAAAAGGATTTTCAATCTGTTAAAATCTCTTATCATAATAAATGGTCATACATAATCGAAAATTAAATTGATTGATTCACAGAATCAACAAGTTAAAATAACTCAATAAATTTTCAATATCAAGTTTCGCATTTTCAATCTGTTGAAATGATTTTAAATCTGTTGAAACAGAAAGACCTGTTTCAGCCTAAGAGTTTTTAGAAAATCAATCTGTTGAAATATTTTTCAATCTGTTGAAACAGAGAGACTATTTTTTTAACTAAGTGTTTGCAGGAATTTAATCTGTTGAAATGATTTTCAATCGATTGAAAGCAGAGTCATCATTTTTCATTAAGTTGTTTTAATCCATTAAAACTCGAATCAATCGACTAAATGGAACTTTAAATGAAATCAATCGATTGAATCGATGTCTTAATCGATTAAATGGAACTTTAAATGAAATCAATCGATTGAACCGATCTTTTAATCGATTGAAATAATACTCTGATCGATCATAGTTTTGTTCTAATC
Source organism: Sphenostylis stenocarpa (assembly GCA_963425845.1). Classification (NCBI taxonomy): domain Eukaryota; kingdom Viridiplantae; phylum Streptophyta; class Magnoliopsida; order Fabales; family Fabaceae; genus Sphenostylis; species Sphenostylis stenocarpa. Next base: position 67,311,982 of record OY731403.1, on the reverse strand, counting down.
GATCATAACTCACTCTGATCGGTCATAACTGTATTCTGATCGATCATTTTGACCCTTTAAATGATTTTAATCGATTGAAACGTGTTTTAATCGATTGAAACAAGTTCTGATTGCTTATATATCAAATCTAATCGGTCATAATGATTTCTAAAGGGTTTTAATCGATTAAAAGAAGTTTGTATCGATTAAAATACTGTAAAAATACTTCTTTACGCATTCTAAGTGATTTTAATTGTTTCTTTTAAAACTATATCAGTTAAAAACATTGTTAAGAAAGTTCTTTGTCAAAATGCTTTTGTTTGATTTGTTAAAAACTATTTTTGAGGCATTTTGCAAAATGAATGAAGAAGCTTTATGCAGTGGAAAAGGTAAAGTGGTTTTACCTAAGCTTTCTGTTAAGACACACTAAGTCTTCAGCTCCATTCTTCTGAGTGACTTGTTTGACTGTTGCAGAGTTGACCTTTGACTTTATCTTTGTTCTAATCGATTGAAATAATACTCTGATCGATCATAGTTTTGTTCTAATCGATCATAACTCACTCTGATCGATCATAGTTTTGTTCTAATCGATCATAACTCAGTCTAATCGATCATAGTTTTATTTTGATCGATCATAACTCAGTCTAATCGATCATACTTCTGTTTTAATCGATCAGAGTCTCTTCTAAACCTGTTTTACTGCTAACCAACTTATCTTTTGACTCTCTAAAACAGTTTTTAACAGATGAAACGTTCTGTTTTTCTGATTTACTCTATATATACAGATTTGATCTATCTTTTGAATATACAATACAACACACTACTTGAGAAAACTTGTGAAATCAATGTGTGAAACTTTCATACGTAACTTTCTCTCGCATTCAAGAATCTTTTTCATATCATAAGGTGTCGTGATCAGAATTGTGGTCATTCAAAGAGAGAAAGTGCTCGATAGAATTGGTTCTGGACAATTAGAAACTTCAAGTCCAGGTTTTTTCTTTTCATATTCTTTTGTAAAGTTTGATTGTGCAGGTTGGATTGTAATCTGCACTTGGTACAATGAATCGGATTTGGTTACTTGGGTGGTTTTCAAGATTCTGTCTTGTGGGTTTTGCAAGATAGTTCTTGGGGTAGATTGGTGAGTATCTACTGGTTGTAATTTTCACTTGGTATTAGTGGAACTTGACTGGTTTGTCAAGAACTGGATGTAGCTCTGGATTAGAGTGAACCAGTATAAACTTGTGTGTTAATATTCTTCTTTCATCTCTTTTAATTTTAGTCTTTAATTGTGCTGTGTTTAAATCAAATTACCTTTGCAAAGATTGAATAAAGATAACTCATTCTTCCAAAAGAAAGTAAGATTTGCGAAAAAGTTTTAAAGTTCAATTCACCCCCCCTCTTGAACTCAACCATTAATTCTTTCAATTGGTATCAGAGCTGTTGTTGTCTCAATAGTTGATAGAGCAAAATTGGTTCCAGCAAAAAGGAAAGTCTATTATCTTTTGATATTGGTGGGGATCAAATGAATGATCACCAAACTGGAAGATTTGCAGCTTAATCAGGGGAATTGGGATGACTAATCTACATCATCATCTTTATCTTCTGCTTATTTCTATCTTTATATTTTTTGCTTGGACTGTAATATTACTGGTGTTATACCAGGTACATTTGCCTTAACCTTGATTAATATGATTTAGGATCTAAATCTAGATTGAACTGGCTTACATAGAAGTAGATGATAGATCCCTGAATCTCTTTTAAAACTGGGCATTGATCGATTAAAACCTTTTAAAACTGTCTTATAACAGTAAAATTAGCCAAATTTAAAATTAAATCTGATAGTGGTAGATTATCAGTGAAAAATAGTTGATATTGATCTAGACAATCAGTTCACTACATATCCAATAGATTAGATACGAGATATTCACATCAGATATATCATGATTTTCAAAATCTGGTTGTTTTAGTTAATAAAAACACTTTTTAATCGATTTTTATTCTGGAAAAGGAAGATTAAAGGCTTTAGTTAATGGCTGTTTCTGTAACATGCTACTAAAGCGTGATTCCCTTATCTTTACACGTGTTAATTGTATTCATTACAAACGTGTTAATGAAGATAAGTTTGAATCAACTTTAATTGATTCTTTTCATGAGTGAAATATTGATTCACTTTGTTTTTTCAAAAACTTGAGCATATTTTTTGAAACCTTACATTTTATTCTTTTCTCTTCTGTTTCCCTATTTTTGATGAAGTCAAAAGGGGGAGAAATAGTTGCATCACTTTAAATTTAAGTGCAACAGTTTAGGGGGAGAAATAAGTTTTAGGGGGAGAAATAAAACTTTATTACATTCTTATATTTCTCACCTAACCTCATTATCAAGTGACTTATTTTGCAGAGATTGTTTTTTCAAAATGGTGTTTGTCTTCATCAAATAGGGGGAGACTGAAAGTGATCCTAGCAAAGATCTCAGTGATTTGATGAAGTCAAAGATAAAGTCAAAGGTCAACTCTGCAACAGTCAAACAAGTCACTCAGAAGAATGGAGCTGAAGACTTAGTGTGTCTTAACAGAAAGCTTAGGTAAAACCACTTTACCTTTTCCACTGCATAAAGCTTCTTCATTCATTTTGCAAAATGCCTCAAAAATAGTTTTTAACAAATCAAACAAAAGCATTTTGACAAAGAACTTTCTTAACAATGTTTTTAACTGATATAGTTTTAAAAGAAACAATTAAAATCACTTAGAATGCGTAAAGAAGTGTTTTTACAGTATTTTAATCGATACAAACTTCTTTTAATCGATTAAAACCCTTTAGAAATCATTATGACCGATTAGATTTGATATATAAGCAATCAGAACTTGTTTCAATCGATTAAAACACGTTTCAATCGATTAAAATCATTTAAAGGGTCAAAATGATCGATCAGAATACAGTTATGACCGATCAGAGTGGTTATGATCGATCAGAATTGAATTATGACCGATCAGACTTATTTCAATCGATTAAAACGTATTTCAATTGATTAAAATAACTTAGAAAATCTTTTCAATCGATTAAAATGAACTTTCAATCGATTAAAATGACTTGAAAATATATGTGCAGTTTTTCAATCGATTGAAACGACTTTATATCAGCTAAAATAACTTAGAAAGTTTTATAAGAAGGTTTTTAAACAAATCAATCGATTAATACGCGATTCAATCGATTGTTTTATACTTAGAAAATGTTTGTAAAACGTTTTAACTGATAAAAACGTGGTCGTATCAACTAAAACATTTTCTGTTAAAGATCAAGAATGCATTAATGGGTTGAAAGGACTTTTAACAGATTGTAACGGCTATTTCAACAGATTAAAACAAACTTTCAACAGATTAATTAATGCAGCAGATTTGAAAATACTCCTTTATAAACAGAATTGCTTGGAACTTTTATCATATCAGTTTTTACACAATTCAAGCAATCAATACAAGCAACTATTAGCATTCTTTTCAAGAAAGATACACAACTATTTTTGTGAACTTCTTTTGAAATCTTTCTTGAGGCATAGTGCATCCTTTGAAGAAGAAACTTACTGTGGATTAGCGTAATCCGGTTTGAGCTTTCTTGTTTCTTCTTTGTAAATTCATTTTCATTACTTTGTATTGTGTTTGTGCCTGGAATTTGGGCACAAGTTTTCTCTGCAGCTGGAAGTTGGTTGTGGAGGTTATCAAGAACTGGAATTTGGTTCTTGGTGAGAGGTTAAGTGCAGGAACTGGAATTTGGTTCTTGTACTGTGTGGTGCTTGGAATTTGGGTACTGGTTTCTCTGCGGCTGGAATTTGGTTGCAGAGGTTTCCAAGAACTGGAATTTGGTTCTTGGTGGAAAGGTTAAAGTCAGGAACTGGAAATTGGTTCTGGTGTTAGAGTAGGTGTAAGATTGTTGAGTCTGTAAAACATCTATTCTAGTGGAACCCAGCTGGAATTTGGCTGGAGACTGGACGTAGCCCTGGTATTGGGTGAACCAGTATAAAATTACCGGTGAAATCTTTCCTAACCTTTCTCTCTTTAAATTCAGTTGCTGCGCTTGTATTGTTTAATTGCTTTGTGATTCGTGAATTGATTAGTAAACTTAATTTTCGAATTAGATAATCTGTTTATTGCGAAAAACTTTCAAAAATCAATTCACCCCCCCCTCTTGATTTAAAACTACTTTTCTAACAGTCTCGGCCTTCTAGGTGGAATTTCTTATTTTTCCCGCACAAAAAACCTTGCTACTCTAATATGGGGCCTATTGGTCTATCCTAGGGACCTTTTAGGCCTTGCCCATCTTCGAATTGGAAGTCTTCTACTCTTTATTTTGAGGCGGGGCAAGTTTTGGGATCTACACTCATTCAACCATATTGAAAAGATAGGAGTAGGTAGTTGGATGATGCCTTATGGGCACAAAGGACCGCATATAGAACCCTGTATGTCTCCTGTAGACCCCAATTCTTTCCCGACCTCAAAATAAAGAGCAGAAAACTTCTGTTCGAAGATGGGAAAGGCCTAAAAGGTCCCTAGAATTGATAAATAGGTTCCATATTAGAATAGGAAGGATTTTTGTACACGAAAAATAAGAAATTCCACCTAAAGGGTCGAGATCGCCGTCTCGTTTGGCGAGACCATCGTCTCGTCGTTGGCTAAGGGCGAGATTTCCATCTCGTTTGGCGAGACGGCCATCTCGCCACTTGCCGAAGGTGAGACCGCCGTCCCGTTTGGTGAGACGGTGGTCCCGACCTTGTCAGGCGAGACAGCGGTCCCGACTTGACAGGTGAGAATTCCTATAAAAGGGGGGGGGGACTTTCTCACTCTTTCCACAACATTCTACCACCTTCCCTTCTATAAAATATTCAAATTACTCTCCTAGGACCCCTCTGAAGCATTTCTAGAGTTTCTTAGGATTCTTAGAAAGCATTCTATAGTGTTGCGAGGAAGAGCGATCATCATTGTAGAGCGTGGGGATTGCCAAAATGCACCCTCTTTCAAAGATTTTACTATAAAAGCTTGCTTCGAAGGTTCCTATATACTCCCTTCTCTACTTTACTGCTTTTTAGATAGTATTGTTGTGCATTAATCTTTTAGGGTCATGTAGTCAAAATTTAATTTCCACAATAAATAAGGGTAAAAGCGCAATTTATAGTTATTATTTCTTTATATAAACGGTCCATCATAGGGAACCCTAAAGGGGCGTTGTAGGTAAGCTAATACATTCCCTACACGTAACTAACTCCCTTACCTAACTCTGGTTGTAATGACCAAAGTTGGTCTTTCTTTAAAAAATCACTGCCTTCTTTTTTTCCTTTTCCAATGTTTCTAGTAAAAACATTAGTGGCGACTCCTCGAACCTTTTGAAAACCTCGCTTTTAGGTCCAACCCGGTTATCGGACAACCTAAAGTCGTTGTACCACACTTTTAAAAAATGTGAGTCGAACGAAACCATCGCGTCGCTCTGACCGCCTCTTTTGACGGCAGCGACAAATGGCGACTCCGTTGGGGAAGCTAGAGAGTTGATCCCATCTAGTGATGGACTAGTTTTAAGAAATAAAACTTAAAATTATGCCTTTACCCTTCCTTGTTTTATAGTATGTTTTAATTGCTTGGCTTTAATAACTATTGTATGTTTATTTTATGAAATTGTTTGAAATACAAACTGTACACAAACCCTTGCACACAACAGTTTCCCCTATACCCGGGGGTAAGTGGGATATCCATAGGGAGTGGGTGGCATTGTACGATTTGTCGTAGTAAGGACCATGAGCCCACCGGTATGGTCAAAAACCACCACTCATGAAGGTGATAACCTTCCTCTTTTGGCCCAAAGACTGACTAAGGGCTTAGTGCCATGCATGGTCTGAAGGCTGGGAGAGTGGGGACCCTATAATGGGGGCACCTTAGCGGCCTGGCCTTGGTGAGGAAATTTAGAACTACCCTGAATATGCACTCTTCTACAGGATACCCCTACCTCGTGATTAAAATACGCATGTATCATAAACACCCTGAATATGCATCCATACCCTGAATATGCACTCTTATCCTAGGCATGTTCTTGGTTCCAACCTAGCCCAATCTTTATCAGATGTGGGGATTATCCGAGCGTACCGTTAGTAGGTCTCAAAGGTTGCATAGCTTATTCTCCAAAAGTGGTTATGAGACAAATCATGAGAACCCAAACCGCATTATCACGGGAAGAGCTCGGAGGATTGTGTTTCTTTGGAGACCCATGCAACGTTGCGAACTCACTTTATGTACGGAGAGCATGGGAGAAACCAGTCTTCATGGGAGATAGAGAGCTAGGCAAAGCTCGAGCAACTGTCTCCAGTGACTATGAGGAGTGGAGGAGAAACAGAGGGATGTCACAACCAGCCACCCCACCTACTGTGCCTTCGGCCAGTGGAGAGCTCCAAAGCCAAGTCGATGCCTTGACCTAGAGGATAGAAATCATGGGAGACCAGATGAGGACCCTTGAAGAAAAAGAGCAAGAATCTAACCTCACTATAGACGGTCTACAAAGGTAGTGCAAGAAGAAAGATCAAGAGATAGAGCGCCTCAAGGACCAATGCGCTGATTCCAGTGAGCAGATTATTCGAGCATCCAAAGTTGCCAGATTAAACTCGGATAATCAACTTCAAGAAATAACTGCCAAATTAGCACACCGATGACCGTCTCGTTTAGTGAGACTACCGTCTCACCATCCATCAATGGCGAGACCGCCATCTCGTCATTCACTGAAAGCGAGACCACCGTCTCGTTTGGCGAGACTGTCGTCTTGCCATTTGCTAAAGGCAAGACCACCTTCTCGCTGGGCAAGACGGTTGTCTTGCCACATCGCAAAGGGCGAGACCGCGGTCTCGACATTCTAGACGGTAGTCCCGAACTTCAAAAATTTGAGATCGCCGTCCCGAATCCCAGACGGTGGTCCCGACCAAAAATAAAATTTTCTATATAAAGGGGCTTTTGGGTTAGTTTAAAGCACTCCATTCCTGCATCTTCTCATACATCTTTGAGTGTCTTTGAACAAAATACAACAAGGAGAATCTTCCAGGCCCCGAAAGAGAGGTCGAGGATCCGGCCCGAGCGCTCCCGCACCACAGGCTCCTCTAGACCCTACTCAGCTCACGCTGCAACACCAGGCCAGGCTGGATCACATCAGGGGCTACTCTTGGCACCCCATGTTGTGGTTAGACTACGGTATCCTGGCCGAGTTCGGTTGGGAAGAGGATGTGCGAGGCTACATCCATAGCATCGGGTGGGACTTCCTCCTCCAGGACCTGCATCTACAAGCAGGCCGTGATGGAGTTCCTCGCCTCCGTCACGATGATCGACATGCCCACGCTATTCCTGGGTGTCCCTTCGGCGAGGATGGTCTCGTACTACATGAACGGGACCTACCAGACGATGACGTTGGATGAGTTCAACGTCACCATGGGCTTCAACCAGCCCACAGACATCCTGACGCTGGAATATTAGGGAGCTATCTGTGAGTGGCTGGCTGCCCTCACAACTGGTGAGATATGGGAGGATCTCACTAGGTCATAGATTCTACCGGCCTTGATGAAAGGGTCAGCACTCAGCCCTCCTCTCCACATCTGCCATAAGCTGCTGACGGGGACGATCTGTTGAACATACAAGGATATGAATGTTGAACATACATGGATATGAAGCTTGTAGATTTTGATGATGATTTAAGAATAAAGGACTTAGAGATTTGAAGACTTGTAATCTTATGTAATAACTCTATTTTTATGTTTTTGAGTTTGTAATATTAGAGTCCAAGATAGCCAGCACATAGACCATCCTTTAAAAGCTCTAAAAACTCATTTTTATCAAAATTACACTGTGATAATCGATTATCACCCTGAATAATTGATTATTACAGCAAGAAAACCATTTTCAAGAAATCCTCTCTGTGATAATCGATTATCACTTAGGATAATCGATTATCACAGGCTGCTAATTGATTATTTGGCCAGATAATCGATTATCCTGGCCCAGTTTTGTTCCCCTGTGAATATGGCTCTGAAATAATCGATTATCACTCAAGATAATCGATTATTTGCGTCTGTTATGTGTTTTGAAATTCAAATTTGGACCAAGTTTCGAAGACCCTATTCCCAATTCATCTGTTTTCGAAAATCCCCAAATCCTAGACCCTATTCTCTCTACTTAAGGTTCTCTAAGGCTCTCTGCAAATTGAACAAACCTTTTTATACAAAAGTTAAGAGTTGTGACTGCTAGAGAACTTGTTGTAGGGAAGAAAAAAGGTGCTTTTGAAAACCTAGTGTGGGCTAGAAGCGATAAGAGTCACTGAGTGGGTTTCTTGGTGGATTGTGTGTTGTGCCGTCTCTAGGAAAAACTGTTCTTCATCCTTTGTGGATTCAAAGCAGGTGTTCATCTCTCGTGTGACTCAAGAGAGGTGTTTTCTTTACCTTATCTCTTCAATTTGTAATCTGCTTGTAAATTGTGATTATAGTGACAACGTTAATCCTCTGTTTGATTAGCAACTGGACGTAGGGTCTTTTGATCCGAACCAGTATAAATCAACTTGTTGAAATATACAAGGATATGAATGTTGAACATATATGAACATGAAGCCTGTTGATTTTGATGATGATTCAAGAATAAAGGACTTAAAGATTTGAAGACTTGTAATATTATGTAATAACTCTGTTTTGATGATTTTGAGTCTGTAATATTAGAGTCTAAGATAGCCAGCACATAGTCCACTCTTTAAAGGTTCCAAAAACTCAATTTTATCAAAAACATACTAGATTAATCGATTAAATGGCAGGATAATCGATTATTACAGAGAGAAAATTATTTTCAGCATCTGCTCTTTGGAATAATCGATTAAACCATCTATTAATCGATTAACTGGGTTGTTAATCGATTAAATGCCACTTAATCGATTAAACTGAGTTTCTTTGGGTTCCGTGCCAATTTGGCTCTGGAATAATCGATTAACACTCAAGATAATCGATTATTCCAGTCAGATATGTGTTTTGAATTTCAAAATTGGATCAAGTTTCGAAAACTCTATTCCCAATTCATCTAATTTCGAAAATCCCCAATTCCCCAACCCTAATCTTTCTACTAAAGGATCTCTAAGGCTCTCTGTGATCGATGTCGTACTCGGCCAAATTATTAAAATAGATAAATGTAGTACTAGGAAGCTTTCCTAGGTCGTCTCCCAAAGACCACAAATTTCTATCAAAGATTATCAATTTTTAAAATTAGAACAGTAACAAAAAAAAGGGGAGTTTTTCAAAATTAAAATATTAGATGAAACAGAACAAAAGTAGATTATAAAAATGCGGATTAAAAACAGATTAAAATGCAATTGATTTCCTAATTCTAATGCAGTTTCACTTATCCTAGATTACGAAATTAATTCGAAATTAACCAACTAAGCGAAGATAAATCCCAAATTATATTCTAATTCGAAATTAATCAATTAAGCGAAGATTAATCTCAAATTAGCTTTAACCCTTGTTCCAATTCGAAATTAATCAACTAAGCGAAGATTAATCCCAAATTTTCCTTAACCCTTATTCCAACATGAAATTAACCAACTAAGCGAAGATTAACCCCAAATTATCCTTATACAATTAAGCATTGCATACATCACATAATCTCATCTCTAAGACAGAATTAAGCAAACTGTGATATTAGTTTCGGTTTATTAAGCATAAACAGATTATAATTCAACATTGAGATTAGAAGATGAAGAGTTAAGAGAACAAAGAAAATGAAATTGAAGAACAAAACCTCAAAGATCTACTTGCATTCTTGTCAGAAAATCAATACAAAGATTTAGCTATCCATGGAAAGTTGAAAACGCAATAGAAGAAACACAATTAAATCGAAACAAGAATTTAAAAATAATGACAGAAGAGTAAACAAACTTGAATATAAATTGCAGAAGATGAAAGGCGGCTGTGTGGTGGCTGCGAAGTCCTTGTGTGTTGTCTATCTCCCGATGTGTGATGTGCCTCTCTTATATAAATAACCCTAACCCTAATCTTTATTGAGGTTTGAGCTCAACTGGTCCATGGAACACATCATAAGTTGGCTTTAGTGCAGGTCCGTGAACTTCAAACACGTGCAGTATTTTCAATACTTATCCAAAATTAAGCGATTTTGGTATCCCTTGAAAGCCTTTTGAGTTAGCTTTAAAATGCCACCATTGCTACTATTTTTGGTGGTCTAATGAATTTAGGAGACTTAAATTACTTAAGCATGTCCATTGGGCTGGCCTGGTGCGCTTGACCCGTGTTGGATAATTTATGTAAAATCCAATTTATCTCCGAATTGAATGATTTTGGATCCTATGGAAAGATGATTGTGTCTATTTTATAATGTTTTGAAAATAATGATTTTTGGATATCTATAGAAAAAATGATAAATAAAACAGTGAACCAATGTTAGTATCCATATAGAATAAAATATGACATTTGACCCAATTTTCCAAGCCCAAAATTGCTTTAAACTTTAAAATGGCATCTAGCCCAATCTTCTAGGCCCAAAATTGCTTTAACTTTCCTAAAATTAATAATGAGAAAAAATTAGATCAAATAGATTTAAATTAATTAAAATCTAATTATTGGCACAATGAAGCCCAATTAATAAAAATTCACTAATAATAGAAAGTTAAGCCCAAAACACTAATTAAAATAAGTTCAGAAAGGGAAGAAAATACGGGAATATAATGACTCATCAAATAACCCTCGCACTTAGCCTTTTGCACTCCTGGGCAAAATCAAAAAGCAAAACAAGGAAATAAATTCAAAAACATTAAAGAAAATTATGCAAAGGACAAAAACAAAAATAAAGACAAACAAAAACATAAACAGATATACATATTCATCAATGAAACTTGGGAAACGAAAGGAGTAGACAACATCCAACACACAAAGAGTCAGAGGAACCAGATACTCATGGAAATCATCCAAGCATTTCAAAACCTGGCAAGAGGTCAATTAGGTCAAAAGGTGAATCAAAGTGACAAAACCTCACAAGATGCACTGTATCTCTCATGTGTCTAGGCTACTGTATACTCTCAAAATAATCAAGAAAAGCAAACAACAGATAGACTTGGCAAGCCTCTAAACTCAACACCCAACGCACATGCATAAAAAGATCAAAAGCTCTTTTCAGGTTGTAATGGGGGTAGGGACAAGGTAGAGGATATCATATGGGATAAGTAGCTGTGAACCAGAGGAACTAGAGGAACAATGGGGAATAAGTCAAAAATAAGCACAAGATGCATGCCCAAAAACCTCTAATATCAAACCTCCACTACTGCCTTTACCTCAACCACAACTTTCCTTTCTTTTTTTTCTCTCTTTTTTTTTTATTTTTTTATATATATATATATATATCTTTTTTTTTAAACTACATGAAATACACTGAAAGGAAAACACAAAAACTGTACAGTAGAGATAACCAACTAGCCAGTACATCATCCAATGAAATACAAAATGCACCCCCACACTTATTCCCAAAACAATTCCAAAGCTCCAAAAATCCCTAAGGTTAAGGTAATCATGGTTTTTCACTTAAGGCTTTTAATGAGCTTCAAAAGAAATAAAGGGAAACATAGGCTCAAAGGGGCTATCAAAGGAATTAATTCAAGGTAGGCTCATTTGGCTAGAGGCTAATCAGATCAAAAATGCCTTAATCATCTCCAAACATGCATGTGAATCAAGAAGTATTAATCAGAGTCAAGCCAAGGCTACTGCGCAAGCAATCAAGAGGCATAACACTCAAGAAAGAACATGTAGTGGCTCAATTCCTCACAAAGGGTAAGATTGTCGCCTTCAATTCAACCTCTCAAACATCGTAACCAACTTGACAAGCAGAGAAAAATAGGGATTTCAATCCAAAAAGCATAAAGAAACTCCTATCCCAAGAGTGAAGAAAGTGCCTACTACCTATACAAAACCTAGAAATCAAAGAAAAATATGCAAAACTGTACACAAAACATAGAATATAAACCTACAATCCTACATCTCCCACCCCAAACTTAAATTAGACATTGTCATCAATGTAAACACAATCATATCCACTAAACAAATAGGACAAGTAAGATAAAAGAGTTGAAGGGGAAAGAAGAACTCCCTAATCATGGTGGGTCCCGGATCTATCTCCTCAGATGGTACAGGTGTTGAGGTCATCAAGTAGCAACTTTGTTCCGCTAAAACAAACAAAGTCTTCCTGATCATGGTGGTTCCTGGATCTATCTCCTCAGATGGGTGTTTCATGGAATTTAGAATATTAAAGTGCACCACAATGTCATCAAATTCCATGGATAAGGTCCCTGCATGCACATCAATCTTGGTTCGTGCAGTCTTTAAAAATGGTCTTCCTAAAATGATGGGTGCAAAACCACGTGATAATCCCTCGTCCATATCAAGAATGTAAAAATCAGTAGGGAAAATCAACTCACCAACCCTAACTAAGATATCCTCAATGAAACCTATAGGGTGGGTAACACTCTTGTTTGCCAACTGAATAACTATATTCGTAGGTTGCAGGGGTCCAAGAGAAAGAGATTTAAATATAGACAAAGGCATGACATTAATTGAAGAACCCAAATCAAGCATGGCATTCTCAAATTTTTTATTGCCAATAATACAAGGTATGCAGAATGTACTTGGGTCCTTACATTTCTCAGGAATGTAAGGAACAAATTTACCTATCAAAGCAGACACATTTCTCCCCATGCTGATTGTCTCACTGCCCTTCATCTTCCTCTTGTGGGTGCACAACTCCTTAGAGAATTTAGCATATCTGGGAATTTGCTTGATGGCATCAAGCAGAGGTATATTCACCTCAACTTTCTTGAAGGTCTCCAGAATCTCTTTATCGACCTCTTCAATCTTTTTGCTTGGAATTGCTTTGGCAGGGAATGGAAGAGGGATAGGAGGCTGTTGCAGGTCAGAACTAGGGCTGGAAGAAGGTCCATCTATATGCAATTTTCGGCTACCAACTGGTTACTCAGGTGCAGGAACTAAGGCAGCTACAGATGAGGGTGGAGGTGTTGCAGCGGGTATGTCAATCTGTTTCCCTGACCTCAATGTGATGGCACTCACATTCTTAGGATTAACCACAGTCTGTGTAGGGAGCTTGTCTGAATTTTGATTTTGTAATTGATTCACAGCAGTAGCTAGTTGACCAATCTGGTTGGTTAAACTCTAAATGGAGGCATCATTTTTCTGTTGGTACTGTATGTTCATCTCAGCCATTTGTTTGACCAATTCCTCTAATGAAGGTGAAGAAGGTTGAGGAGCTGGTGCTTCATTTTGCTGCCTCTGATATTGTTGTTGCATTGGTGGAGGCATATAAGGTCTGCTTGGACCAGCAGAATTCTGAAATGGTGGTGGTGGCAAAGGATTCTCGCTGCTATTGGTGCCGCTGATTGGACCATCTCGGATTTGGGTGATTCCTCCACCCTGGATTGTATCTATTGCTTGAGAGGTCAGAATTTTGTTGTTGGTTCGGAGCCCTATTATTGAAAATATTTGCTGCATAAGCTTGTGGAGCTCCGTAACCCGTAGACTCATGCAATAATTGGCGCAATCGGTGGGATGCTCAATTGAAGTACAAATGCCACAAACCCTTGCAGGTGGTGCAAGTCTCTGATTTGCAGCAAGTTGGGAGACTAGGGTGGTGAGGGCATCAATCTTACTTTCTAGCTTCTTCTCCACTAAATCTGATGAACCCACATCATGTACACCTCTAAGGACTATGGAATCACTCCTCATTTTAAATTGCTGGGAATTGGATGTCATCTTCTCAATTAAACCTCTAGTAGCAGCAGGTGTCATGTCTCCTAAAGCTCCTCCACTAGCTGCATCTATCATACTCCTATCCATTGTGTTCATCCCCTCATAAAAGTATTGCAGCAGTAGTTGTTCTGATATTTGGTGGTGAGGGCAACTTGCACAAAGTCTCTTGAACCTCTCCCAGTACTCGTATAAGCTCTCTCCCATCTGTTGCCTAATACCTGATATATCCTTCCTGATGGCAGTGGTCCTGGAAGCAGGGAAAAATTTCTCTAGAAAGACTCTCTTCAGATCATCCCGGCTCGTTATGGAACCAGGAGCTAAGTAGTACAACCAGTCTTTGGCAAGATCCTCCAAAGAGAAAGGAAAAGCCTTCAGGTATATGTGATCTTCAGGAACATTTTGTGGCTTCATGGTGGAGCAGACTATATGGAACTCCTTGAGATGCTTGTGTGGATCCTCACCTGCACGACCATGAAACTTGGGCAACAAATGGATTAGTCCAGTTTTAAGCACAAATGGTACATCCTCTTTAGGGTATTGGATACATAAATTTGCATAAGTGAAATCAGGTGCAGCCATCTCCCTGAGAGTCCTCTCATGAGGTCCAATAGGTTGATCACCCATGTTATTAGTTTGGAAATTATCAGAAGAAGGTATATTAGGTGCAGTACTCTCACTATGACTATCTAATGGTTCTTTCTCAAGAGATGAATTCCTAGAATGTCTAACTAATCTATGAAAGGTTTTGTCTATCTCGAGATCAAAAGGTTGTAAAAGGTCAGGATTGCTCCTAGTCATGCACTATATTCAACAATTAATGTATTTCCCAAGAGTTAAAAAAATTCTAAAAAGAAATCAACTATTTACTAGAATGACAATGGTAGACCGTGAATAAGTACACTAGGTAGGTTCCCAGGAAAGATAGGTGGGTCACTAATGGACACACTGAAGTACCAAGTCTTTCCTAGCTAGAACCCTCCTAGACATGCACTCTCACACTACCAAGCTATATGCAGAGTTTCCTATGAGAATGGAAATTATAATTTTTTTTAAATAAAGCTAGAAAAACAAATTAGAGATGAAATTGTTTTTTTGAATTATTATTTATATTTATTTTTTATTTTTTTTATTAATTTTTTTATTTTTATTTTTATTTTTTATTATTTATTATTTATTTTTTTAACCCAAAAGAGTTTTAGAACAATAGTGGGCTATCAAAATAGTATTTAGAGAAGTAAGAATATTAAATTAAATAGAAAATCAAATAAAATATTCAATTAACTAAAAATCAAATAAAATTTTCAAATAACAAGCAAATCAAATAAAATATTCAAATAACTCAAAATCAAATAAAATATTTAAATAACTAAAATAAAATAAAATATTCAAATAACTAAAAATAAAATAAAAAATTAAATAACTGACAATCAAATAAAATATCCAAATAACAAGAAATCAAATAAAATATTCAAATAACTAAAAATTAAATAAAATATTTAAATAATTAAAAATAAAATAAAATATTCAAATAACTGTAAATAAAATAAAATATTCAAATAACTGAAAATCAAATAAAATATTAAAAACTAGCAATCCAATAAAATATCCAATTAACTGAAAATCAAATAAAATATTTAAATAACTGAAAATCAAATCTTAAATAACTTAAATCAAATAAAATATCCAAATAACTAAAAATCAAATAAAATATTTAAATAACTGAAAATCAAATAAAATATTCAAATAACAGAAAATCAAATAAAATATCCAAATAACTGAAAATCAAATAAAATATTCAAATAATTGAAAATCAAATATTAAATAACTTAAAATCAAATAAAATATTTAAATAACTAAAAATCAAATAAAATATTAAAATAACTGAAAATCAAATAAAATAAAAACAAAAAAACGAAAACATAAACAAAAAATAAAAATTGAAAACCTAGACAAAAAGCTTGGTCCCGGCAACGGCGCCAAATTTGATCAATGTCGTACTCGGTCAAATAATTAAAACAGATAAATGTAGTACTAGGAAGCTTTCCTAGGTCGTCTCCCAAAGACCACGAATTTCTATCAAAGCTTATCAATTTTTAAAATTAGAACAGTAACAAAAAAAAGGGGAGTTTTTCAAAATTAAAATATTAGATGAAACAAAACAAAAGTAGATTATAAAAATGCAGATTAAAAACAGATTAAAATGCAATTGATTTCCTGATTCTAATGCAGTGTCACTTATCCTAGATTACGAAATTAATTCAAAATTAACCAACTAAGCGAAGATAAATCCCAAATTATATTCTAAATCGAAATTAATCAACTAAGCGAAGATTAATCTCAAATTAGCTTTAACCCTTGTTCCAATTCAAAATTAATCAACTAAGTGAAGATTAATCCCAAATTTTCCTTAACCCTTATTCCAACATGAAATTAACCAACTAAGCGAAGATTAACCCCAAATTATCCTTATACAATTAAGCATTGCATACATCACATAATCTCAATCTCTAACACAGAATTAAGCAAACTGTGATATTAGTTTCGGTTTATTAAGCATAAACAGATTATAATTCAACACTGAGATTAGAAGATGAAGAGTTAAGAGAACAAACAAAATGAAATTGAAGAACAAAACCTCAAAGATCTACTTGCATTCTTCTCAGAAAATCAATACAAGATTTAGCTATCCATGGAAAGTTGAAAACGCAATAGAAGAAACACAATTAAAATCGAAACAAGAATTTAAAAATAATGACAGAAGAGTAAACAAACTTGAATATAAATTGCAGAAGATGAAAGACGGCTGTGTGGTGGCTGCGAAGTCCTTGTGTGTTGTCTATCTCCCAATGTGTGATGTGCCTCTCTTATATAAATAACCCTAACCCTAATCTTTATTGAGGTTTGAGCTCAACTGGTCCATGAAACACATCATAAGTTGGCTTTAGTGCATGTCCATGAACTTCAAACACGTGCCGTATTTTCAATACTTATCCAAATTAAGAGATTTCAATATCCTTTGAAAGCCTTTTGAGTGAGATTTAAAACGCCACCATTGCTACTATTTTTGGAGGTCTAATGAATTTAGGAGACTTAAATTACTGAAGCATGTCCATTGGGCCGGCCTGGTGCGCTTGACCCGTGTTGGATAATTTATGTAAAATCCAATTTATCTCCCAATTGAATGATTTTGGATTCCATGGAAAGCTGAATGTGTCTAGTTTATAAGGTTTTGAAAATAATGATTTTTGGAGATCTGTAGAAAAAATGATAAATAAAACAGTGAACCAATGTTAGTACCCGTATAGAATAAAATATGACATTTGACCCAATTTTCCATGCCCAAAATTGCTTTAAACTGTAAAATGGCATCTAGCCCAATCTTCTAGGCCCAAAATTGCTTTAACTGTCCTAAAATTAATAATGAGAAAAAATTAGATCAAATAGATTTAAATTAATTAAAATCTAATTATTGGCCCAATGAAGCTCAATTAATAAAAATTCACTAATAATAGAAAGTTAAGCCCAAAACACTAATTAAAATAAGTTCAGAAAGGGAAGAAAATACGGGAATATAATGACTCATCACTCTCTAAAGTGAACAACCTTTTTCAAACAAAAGTTGAGAGCTGTGACTGCTAGAGAACTGTTTGTTGGAGGAAAAAGGGGCTTTTGAAATCTAGTGTGGGCTAGAAGTGATAAGAATCACTGAGTGGGTTTTCTGAGTGGATTGTGTGTTGTGCCGTCTCTAGTGAAAGCTGTTCTTCATCCTTTGTGGGATTCAAAGGAGGTGTTCATCTCTTGTGTGACTCAAGAGAGGTGTATTCTTTACCTTATCTTTTCATTTGTAATCTCTTTGTATGACTGTGATTATAGTGTCAGCGTTAATCCTCTGTTTGAGTGATTAGCAACTGGACGTAGGGTCTTTTGATCCGAACCAGTATAAATCATCTGTGTAATACTCTATCCTTACTCTATTTACTTTACACAGCATTTTAATCGGTGAAATTTGGAGAAAATTTTAAAACCCTAATTTCTGTTAAGAAACCAATTCACCCCCCCTCTTGGTTTTTGTCCGTAAATGCAAACATTCCGTTGCGCGATTCTACAAGTGGTATCAGAGCTTACTTTGATAGTCATTCAATTTTCGAAAATGGCCGGACAAAATAAAACGTTTGCTGAGGGTGCTTCTATCAAAAGACCCCCACTTTTTGCGGAGAAAAATTATCCGTTTTGAAAAGTTAGAATGCAAATATTTTTAGAGTCTATTGATAGAGGTGTTTGGGACGCAATTTTCAATGGACCCTTTATTCCTAAAGTTGCTGAAAATGGAGTATAAGTACCAAAACCATTTTCTAGATGGACGACTGAAGAAAATAGGAAAGCCCAATATGATGTTAGGGCTAGAAATATTATTTCATCTGCTTTAACCCTTGATGTGTTTTACAGGATCTCTGTTTGTAAAAGTGCTCAAGAAATGTGGGAAATGTTAAGAGTAACCCACGAAGGTACCGACGATGTAAAAAGAGCATAGAAGAATTCATTGATCCAAGAATATGAGATGTTTCGGATGCAACAAGGAGAAACAATCTTTGACGTTCAAAAGAGTTTCATGCACATAGTGAATCATCTCACCGGGTTAGGTAAAATTTTTATGTTGATGAATTAAATGTAAAAATCTTGAAATCTTTGGATAGGAAATGACAACCTAAGGTAACGACCATCACGGAGTCACAAAATCTAGCAACAATGTCTATGGCGGCGCTCTTTGGAAAGTTGAGAGAGCATGAACTTGAACTTGGAAGGCTAAATGATGAAGAAGGCCAACATCAAAAGAGGAACCTAGCCTTCAAAACTGAAATTTCCAAGAGTAAGAACAAGAAGGAAGAAGAAGACTCAGAAAATGAAGAAGAAGAACAATTGAGTCTTATGATAAAGAAATTTACCAAGTTTATGAAAGCCAAAGGAAAGCAACCCTTCAAAGGTAAGGGAAAGGTAAGAGAAAGTACTTCTTTAAATATCAAATGTTATGGTTGTGGTGAAACAGGACATGTAAAAACCGAATGTCCAAACAAGAAGAATGAAGATAACAAAGGCAAGAAATTCTTCAAGAAGAAAGCCTACATTGCTTGGGATGATAGTGACTCAAGTTCGAAGTCAAGTGATTCGAAAATAGAAGCTAACATTTGCTTGATGGCAAAAGACAATATATCTTCCGACTTTGAGGTTAGTGATTCCGACTCTTCCTCAAGTGATGATGAAAAAAACTTTGATGAATTACAAAATTCATATGATGAATTGTTTAATGCTTTTAAGGACTTGAAAAATGAATACAAATCTGTGAAAAAATGTTTGAACAAATCCGAAAAAGAGGTGGAGTCCTTAAAAACGAAAATTGTATGCTTAGAGGAAAAGGAAACATTAAAAACGAAAATTGTATGTTTAGAAGAAAAGGACAATAAGAATATAGCATGTGCATCATGTAAAGAGTATGAATATGAACTTGATTTATTTAGACATTTGCTTGATAAAGCTAAGAAGAAAATAAGTGAAAATTATAAAGAGAAAGTTGCTATTGTTCAAAATAGAGAAAACTATCATGTTCCCTTGAAAAGCCTAAAATTAAAAATAGAAGAGTATGGGTTGAAAAAGGAACTAAAATGTCAATAGTTAGAAATGTATCAAATTCTAAAATTACATCTAATGCATGTTTTTATTGTATGAAACATGGGCATACTTCAAATAGATGTAAAATTAAGCATTTTGGTGTTCCTAAAGGAAAATATCTTTGGGTTCCTATAGTTAAATGATTTGTTTGTCTCTAACCCCAAGGACCCAAAAGTTATGGGGACATAAGATTACTATGTTCTTGTTTTGTAGGAAACTTCCAAATCCAAGAAGTCTATGTGGTATCTTAATAGTGGATGCTCAAAACATATGAACGGAGACAAAACGAAATTTGTAAGTTTCAAAGCTAAAGAACAAGGATATGTAACCTGTGGGGAAAACAACAAAGGAAAAATACTTGGAATTGGAAATATTGGTGGTGCAAACACTTTGGAGTAAAGGATGTGCTTCTTGTTGATGGGCTAAAGCATAATCTCCTAAGTATAAGTCAACTTTGTGACAAAGTATTCAAGGTAATCTTTGAAAGTAAGTTTTGTACCATACCTTTAGTGGATTTCGAAAATGTAGCATTGAAAGGCATTAGGCATAATAATACATATTTGATTGATTTGGATTGTATACATGATACTAGTATAACATGCTTAGTTGCTAAGGAAGAGAACCCATGGTTATGGCATAAGAGAGCGGCTCATATAAATATGCATCAATTAAACAAATTGATATCAAAGGACTTAGTTATTGGTTTGCCTAAGTTAAAGTTTGAAAAAGATAGATTATGTGATGCATGTCAAAAAGGTAAACAAGTAAAATCATCCTTTAAATCTAAGAATGTTATTTCCAGATCAAAACCTTTAGAACTATTACACTTAGATTTATTTGGTCCATCTAGGATAAAAAGTTTTGGTGGAAATTATTATGCTCTTGTGATTGTTGATGATTTTTCTAGATATACTTGGACATTTTTCTTAACATCAAAAAGTGAAGCTTTTAAGGTCTTTAGGAAGTTTGCAAAGAAAATTCAAAATGAGAAAGACTTAAGAATTAAGGTGTTAAGAAGTGACCGTGGTGGAGAGTTTCAAAATGAATGGTTTGAAAATTATTGTGAAGAAAATGGTATTTTGCATAACTTTTCTGCACCTAGGACTCCCCAACAAAATGGTGTAGTAGAAAGGAAAAATAGGTCACTAGATGAACTTGCTAAAACCATGCCAAATGAATCAAATGTTCCTAAATATTTTAGGGTTGATGCTGTAAGTGCTACATGTTATGTGTTGAATAGGATGCTTATTAGGCCAATTATAAAATTAGCTCCTTATGAATTGTTAAATGGTAGAAAGCCTAATGTTGCTCATATGAAAATATTTGGATGTAAATGCTTTGTTTTAAATAATGGAAAAGATAACTTAGGAAAATTTGACTCAAAAGCCGATGAGGGCATTTTCTTAGGCTATTCACTAACTAGAAAAACATATAGAGTGTTTAATAGAAGAACTTTAAATGTTGAAGAATCTGTACATGTCACCTTTGATGAAATTGTAGACCTTGAGGGAAATCCTCTTGAGTCAAATAAAGAACTTGGAGGTGATGATGAGTACATAAGAGAGGCTCTAGAAGAAATGTATTTGAATGAGAATGAGCCTTCTCAACCAATTGAATTAGCAAAAGAATGACAATCACCAAGAGGACTCTCAATGGACAATATAATTGGTGATATCTCAAAAGGGGTAAGAACTAGAAATATGATAAATTTATGTATGTTAGTAGCTTTTGTTTCACAAATAGAACCCAAAAGTTTTGAAGAAGCTCTTAAAGATGACCAATGGTGCATAGCAATGCAAGAAGAACTTAATCAATTTGAAAGGAATCAAGTCAAGGAATTAATTCCAAGAGAGGAATCAAATCAAGTAATTAGAACAAAATGGGTATTTAGAAACAAACTTGATGAAGATGGAAATATAACAAAGAACAAAGTCAAACTTGTTGCCAAAGGTTACTATCAAGAGGAAGGTATTGATTATGATGAAACTTATGCTCATGTTGCCAGGTTAGAGGCTATACGCCTACTTCTTGCTTATGCCTCATCAATGAAATTTAAATTATATCAAATGGTTGTTAAAAGTGCATTCTTAAATGGGTTTATCAAAGAAGAAGTTTATGTGGAACAAGCCCCTGGATTTGAAGATTTAAAATATCCCAACCATATTTTTAAATTGAAGAAAGTGTTATATGGTTTGAAACAAGCTCCTAGGTCTTGGTATGAAAGATTAAGTAGTTTTATAACTTCAAATGATTTTTCTAGAGGAAAAATTGATTCCACTTTGTTTATTGAGAAAGTAAAAGAACATATCTTATTAGTTCAAGTATATGTTGATGATATCATTTTTGGATCAACTGATAATTCCTTATGTGTAGAATTTGCTAAGATAATGCAGGGTGAATTTGAAATGTCAATGATGGGAGAATTAACGTTCTTCCTTGGACTTCAAATTAAACAACTTAAAGATGGCATTTTTGTCTCTCAAACCAAATACTGCAAAGAGATTCG
The DNA here is from genome assembly GCA_963425845.1 of Sphenostylis stenocarpa. Taxonomy (NCBI): domain Eukaryota; kingdom Viridiplantae; phylum Streptophyta; class Magnoliopsida; order Fabales; family Fabaceae; genus Sphenostylis; species Sphenostylis stenocarpa. Next base: position 67,290,027 of record OY731403.1, on the reverse strand, counting down.
CAAGATTTTTGGAATGGACACTTCAAAGGAATCTAATACACCCATGGGAACTTCATGCTATTTAGATAAGGATGAATCAGGTTTGGAAATAAATCAATCTATGTATAGAGGAATGATAGGTTCACTGTTATACTTAACTGCAAGTAGACCTGATATTATGCATTCTGTTTGTGTGTATGCTAGATTTCAAGCATGTCCAAAAGAATCTCACTTAACTATAGTAAAAAGAATTTTAAAATATTTAAAAGGAACTACAGGTTTTTGTTTATGGTATCCATCTGAAGCTTCTCCTAGTTTAATAGGTTATTCTGATGCTGATTATGGTGGATGTAAAATAGATAGAAAGAGTACTAGTGGAACATGTAATTTGTTAGGATCATCATTAGTGTCTTGGCATTCTAAGAAATAAGCATGTGTTGCTTTATCCACTACTGAAGCTGAATATATTGTAGATGGTAATTGTTGTGCTCAAATTTTATGGATGAAACAACAATTAGAAGACTATAGTATCTTTCTAAGTGATATTCCTTTGATGTGTGATAATACAAGTGCAATAAATCTTACTAAGAATCCAGTAATTCACTCTAGAACTAAGCATATAGAGATTAGACATCATTTCTTAAGAGATCATATTAGTAAAGGAAATTGTAAAATCGAATATGTTGATACAAAGCACCAATTAGCAGATATTTTTACTAAACCTCTTCCCAAGGATAGATTCTATGATCTTATAAGAGACTTAGGAATATTAGAAATAGCTTAAAATCTGCTTAAGTAATCAATTTTTGCATGATTGTACTGTAATAATCGATTATGTAGGGTGTTAATCGATTATCATGTGTCTAAACCTTAAAAATTTGATGATCTCTCTGGAATAATCGATTATTTGAACCAATAATCGATTAACATCATCAGTTAACTGATTATCTGATTCTGTTGATAGTTTAATCGATTAACTGAAGCTTTAATCGATTAAACTGGGACATTTTCTTGTTCTAGCAGTTTCAAACGGCTCTTTTGGCACTCCTTCACTCAAATATGACCGTTTATGACTGTTTTTCTTGTTCCCTATATAAAGGAAGCCTTCATTTCACTTCTTCACACCTCAAATTCTTGAATCCAAGCTTTCTAGCATCATTCAAGCCTTCTTGTCTTCTCCCAATCTCACTTGCCTTCAAACCTCTCTTGTTTTCTTTCCTTCTAAATTCTAATGACTTCCTCATCACGTGCTAAGATCCCAACATGAAGAAGATCTGCCCCTGCCTCTCATCCCCATCCAAATTCTGTTGAAGGATGGATCTCAAACGATGAGGGTAGACAAGAATTTCTCACTTTCTGGAAAGAAAGGGGGATCATCACTCCAAAATATATTATTGGTGATCAATTCATCAATAGGGGATTTAATTTTCCAAATCTTCTTGAAATTCAAGGTGTCCTCCCATTTATCCAAATGCAAGGTACTTACTACCCTGATCTTGTTAGGGTATTCTATTCTCATTTTAAATTTAGAGATCATGTAGCTACTTCTCGAGTCAAGGGTGTGACTATCATCCTTGATGACGATATATGGGAAAATGTTACCCATTTTAATGTAAGAGAAGATGCTATCAATATTTTTGCGGAGTTAGAAGACTTTGACAGGATTATGGCATACCGATCTTTTCTCTGAAACCCCTTCATGGAAATTGGGCGTCTTCTTCTGGTCGGCCCATTAAAGAAGGAGGAGCGATTGCTATTTCATCTTATTGTCTGGATTCTATGTCCCCGGGCAACCAACCATGCCCAATGCTCTTCCATTGATCTTCGCATTATTCATGCCATCATGAATAATGAGCCAATAGACTGGGGTAGTCTAGTCACCATGACAATGCTTAAAGCTAATCATCATCCTACTTTCAAAATTCCATATGCTCTTCTCATTTCTCGTATTTTAGAATACAAAGGAGTGAATGTTGAAGGAGAACAAAAGGTAAGGACGATAAATTCAAATAGAATGTTTGACAACACGCTAACACAGTTACAAATGGTGTGTATCAATGGAATCTATGTGCATAAAGATGACGTTCCCAACATGGCTGAAAATGCTGAAGATTCTGATGAAAAGATGCCTGCAGTTGCTGAATTTCCTACTGAAAATATACATGCTGCTGGGACATCATCTGCCCCTCCTACATCCCGTCAATCAATGGAAGATATGCTCTTTGATATGAATCAAAGAATGCAACAATTCTTCACTATTTCTCAAGAACGGCATGAGGAAATCATTCGTCGTATCCCAGATGTAAATGATAGGGTTTGTAACCTAGAGGATAGATTTGATGCTCAATTCAATAGCGATAGTTAAGATTTTTAATCTCTTCCTCGTATTTTCTTGTTTGTAATTACTTTAATTTATGGAATAAAATTGATATTTTTGCTTTGTTTGAGGGGGAGCTATCTTATAAATTATGCACTTCTTGAGGGGGAGTTTTCAATTTTTTTTATCATAATCAAAATAGGGGGAGAAATTTATTTAAAGCCTCTTATATGTTTATTAAATTTAAATATTATCTGGTATGTTTAATGTTTTTGTTAGATGTGACAGATAAAACAGGTTATTACAAAGGGCTTTAAAGGAAATTTTGATCATCATCAAAAAGGGGGAGATTGTTGAAACATACAAGGATATGAATGTTGAACATATATGAATATGAAGCCTGTTGATTTTGATGATGATTCAAGAATAAAGGACTTAAAGATTTGAAGACTTGTAATATTATGTAATAACTCTGTTTTGATGATTTTGAGTCTGTAATATTAGAGTTTAAGATAGCCAGCACATACTACACTCTTTAAAGGTTCTAAACACTCATTTTTATCAAAAACATATTGGATTAATCGATTAAATGGCAGGATAATCGATTATTACTGAGAGAAAACCATTTTCAGCATTTGCTCTCTAGAATAATCGATTAAACCATCTGTTAATCGATTAACTGGGTTGTTAATCGATTAAATGCCCAGTTAATCAATTAAATGCCCAGTTAATCGATTAAATTGAGTTGTTTTGGGTTCCCTGCCAATTTGGCTCTGGAAAAATCGATTAACACTCAAGATAATCGATTATTCCAGTCAGATATGTGTTTTGAATTTCAAAATTTGACCAAGTTTCAAAAACTCTATTCCCAATTCATCTAATTTCGAAAATCCCCAATTCCCAAACCCTAATCTTTCTAATTAAGGTTCTCTAAGGCTCTCTGCAAAGTGAACAACCTTTTTCAAACAAAAGTTGAGAGCTGTGACTGCCAGAGAACTGTGTGTTGGAGGAAAAAGGGACTTTTGAAACCTTGTGTGGGCTAGAAGTGATAAGAATCATTGAGTGGGTTTTCTTAGTGGATTGTGTGTTGTGCTGTCTCTAGGGAAAACTGTTCTTCATCCTTTGTGGGATTCAAAGGAGGTGTTCATCTCTTGTGTGACTAAAGAGAGGTGTATTCTTTAGCTTATCTTTTCATTTGTAATCTGTTTGTATAACTGTGATTATAGTGACAGCGTTAATCCTCTGTTTGAGTGATTAGCAACTGGACGTAGGGTCTTTTAATCTGAACCAATATAAATCATCTGTGTAATACTCTATCCTTGCTCTATTTACTTTACACAGCATTTTAATCGGTGAAATTTGGAGAAAATTTTAAAACCCTAATTTCTGTTAAAAAACCAATTCACCCCCCCTCTTGGTTTTTGTCCGTAAACGCAAACATTTCGTTGTGCGATTCTAACACAACTGTGTAATCTTCTATCCCTTATCTATTTACTTTACATAGCATTTTAATTGGTCAAATTTGGGAAAATTTTTAAAACCCTAATTTTTGTTTGAGAAACCAATTCACCCCCTCTTGGTTTTTGTCTGTAAACGCAAACATTTCGCTGCGCGATTCTAACAAGTGGTATCAAAGCTTGCTTTGATAGTCATTCAATTTTTGAAAATGGCCGGACAAAATCAAACATTTGCTGAGGGTGCTTCTATCAATAGACTCCCACTTTTTGCGGGGCAAAATTATCCGTTTTGGAAAGTTAGAATGCAAATATTTTTGGAGTCTGTTGATAGAGGTGTTTGGGATGCAATTTTAAACGGTCCTTTTATTCCTAAAATTACTGAAAACGGAGAAGAGGTACCAAAACCATTTTCTAGATGGTCGGCTGAAGAAAATAGAAAAGCCCAATATGATGTTAGGGCTAGAAATATAATTTCATCTGCTTTAACCCTTGAGTTTTACAGGATATCGGTTTGTAAGAGTGCTCAAGAAATGTGGGAAATGCCAAGAGTAACCCACGAAGGTACCGATGACGTTAAAAGAGCAAGAAAGAATTCATTGATTCAAGAATATGAGATGTTCCAGATGCAACAAGGGGAAACGATTTTTGACGTTCAAAAGCGTTTCACACATATTGTGAACCATCTCACTGGGTTAGGTAAGATTTTTGATATTGATGAGTTAAATGTAAAAATTCTTAAAATCTTTGGATAGGAAATGGAAACCTAAGGTGATGGCCATCACGGAGTCACAAAATCTTGATGCCATGTCTATGGCATGTTTAGAGGAAAAAGATAATAAAAATATAGCATGTACATCATGTAAAGAGTATGAATATGATATTGACATACTTAGCCACTTGCTTGATAAAGCTAAGAAAGAATTAAGTGATAGTTATAAGGATAAGGCTAATGTTCAAAATAGAGAAAACTGTCATGTTCCATTGAAAAAGCCTAAAACTAAAAATAGAAGAGTATGGGTTGAAAAAGGAACTAAAACTTCAAAAGTTAGAAATGTATCATATTCAAATATTACATATAATGCATGCTTTTATTATATGAAACATGGTCATACTTCAAATAGGTGTAGAATTAAACATTTTGGTGTCCCTAAAGGAAAATATGTTTGGGTTCCTATAGTGAAATAATTTGATTGTCTCTAACCCCAAGGACCCAAAAGTTATGGGGACCTAAGATTATCATGTTCTTGTTTTGTAGGAAACTTCCAAATCCAAGAAGTCTATGTGGTATCTTGACAGTGGATGTTCAAAACATATGACTGGAGACAAAACGAAATTTGTGAGTTTCAAAGCTAAAGAACAAGGATATTAAACCTATGGGGACAACAACAAAGCAAGAATACTTGGAACCGGAAACATTGGTGGTGCAAATACTTTGGAGATAAAGGATGTGCTTCTTGTTGATGGGCTAAAGCATAATCTCCTAAGTATAAGTCAACTTTGTGACAAAGGATTCAAGGTAATCTTTGAAAGTAAGTTTTGCACCATACATTTAAAGGATTCCAAAAATATAGCATTGAAAGGTATTAGGCATAATAATATCTATTTGATTGATTTGGATTGTGTACATAACACTAGTATAACATGTTTAGTTGCTAAGGAAGAAAACCCATGGTTATGGCATAAGAGAGCGGCTCATATAAACATGCATCAATTAAACAAACTAATATCAAAGGACATAGTTGTTGGTTTGCCAAAGTTAAAATTTGAAAAAGATAGATTATGTGATGCATGTCTAAAAGGTAAACAAGTGAAATCATCCTTTAAATCTAAGAATGTTATTTCCACATCAAAACCTTTAGAACTATTACACTTAGATTTATTTGGTCCATCTAGGATAAAAGTTTTGGTGGAAATTACTATGCTCTTGTAATTGTTGATGATTTTTCTAGATATACTTGGACATTTTTCTTAACATTAAAAAGTGAAGCTTTTAAAGTCTTTAGGAAGTTTGCCAAAAAAATCCAAAATGAGAAAGACTTAAGAATTAAGGTGTTAAAAAGTGACCATGGTGGAGAATTTCAAAATGAATGGTTCGAAAATTATTGTGAGGAAAATGGTATTTTACATAATTTTTCTGCACCTAAACCTCCCCAACAAAATGGTGTAGTAGAAAGGAAAAATAGGTCACTAGAGGAACTTGCTATAACAATGTTGAATGAATCAAATGTTCCTAAGTATTTTTGGGCTGATGCTGTAAGTACTGCATGTTATGTATTAAATAGGATGCTTATTAGGCCAATTATAAAGTCAACTCCTTATGAATTGTTAAATAGTAGGAAGCCTAATGTTGCTCATTTAAAAATATTTAGATGTAAATGCTATGTTTTAAATAATGGAAAAGATAACTTAGGAAAATTTGACTCAAAAGGCGATGAGGGCATTTTCTTAGGTTATTCACTAACTAGCAAAGCATATAGAGTTTTCAATAGAAGAACTTTGAATATTGAAGAATCTGTACATGTCACCTTTGATGAAATTGTAGACCTTGAGGAAAATCCTCTTGAGTCAAATAAAGAATTTGTAGGTGATGATGAGTACATAAGAGAAGCTCTAGAAGAAATATACTTGAATGAGAATGAGCCATCTCAACCAATTGAATTGGCAAAAGAGTGGCAATCACCAAGAGGATTTTCAATGGACAATATAATTGGTGATATCTCAAAAGGGGTAAGAACTAGAAATATGACAAATTTCTGTATATCCGTAGCTTTTGTTTCACAGATAGAACCCAAAAGTGTTGAAGAAGCTCTTCAAGATGACCAATGGTGCATAGCAATGCAAGAAGAACTTAATCAATTTGAAAGGAATCAAGTCTGGGAATTAATTCCAAGAGTGGAATCACATCAAGTAATTGGAACAAAATGGGTATTTAGAAACAAACTTGATGAAGATGGAAATATAACAAAGAACAAAGTCAGACTTGTTGCCAAAGGTTACTGTCAAGAGGAAGGTATTGATTATGATGAAACTTATGCTCCTGTTGCCAGGTTAGAGGCTATACGCCTACTTCTTGCTTATGCCTCATTGATGAAATTTAAATTATATCAAATGGTTGTTAAAAGTGCATTCTTAAATGGGTTTATCAAAGAAGAAGTTTATGTGGAACAAGCCCCTGGATTTGAAGATTTAAAATATCCCAACCATATTTTTAAATTGAAGAAAGTGTTATATGGTTTGAAACAAGCTCCTAGGTCTTGGTATGAAAAATTAAGTAGTTTTATAACTTCAAATGATTTTTCTAGAGGAAAAATTTATTCCACTTTTTTTATTGAGAAAGTAAAAGAACATATCTTATTAGTTCAAGTATATGTTGATGATATCATTTTTGGATCAACTGATAATTCCTTATGTGTAGAATTTGCTAAGATAATGCAGGGTGAATTTGAAATGTCAATGATGGGAGAATTAACGTTCTTCCTTGGACTTCAAATTAAACAAATTAAAGATGGCATTTTTGTGTCTCAAACCAAATACTGCAAAGAGATTCTCAAGAAATTTGGAATGGACACTTCAAAGGAATTTAACACACCCATGGGAACATCATGCTATTTAGATAAGGATGAATCAGGTTTGGAAATAAATCAATCTATGTATAGAGGAATGATAGGTTCACTGTTATACTTAACTGCAAGTAGACCTGCTAGATTTCAAGCATGTCCAAAAGAATCTCACTTAACTATAGTAAAAAGAATTTTAAAATATTTAAAAGGAACTACGGGTTTTTGTTTATGGTATCCATCCGAAGCTTCTCCTAGTTTATTAGGTTATTCGATGTTGATTATGGTGGATGTAAGAATGATAGAAAGAGTACTAGTGGAACATGTCATATGTTAGGATCATCTTTAGTATCTTGGCATTCTAAGAAACAAGCATGTGTTGCTTTGTCCACAACTGAAGCTGAATATATTGCAGCTGGTAATTGTTGTGCACAAATCCTATGGATGAAGCAACAACTAGAAAATTATAATATTTTTCTAGATAATATTTCTGATGAGCCATTATTTTCCCGCATTTTCTTATCTTTATGTACTTATCTTAATTAGTGTTTTGGGCTTAACTTTCTATTATTAGTGAATTTTCACTAATTGGGCTTCATCGCGCCAATAATTCTTATTTTAATTAATTTGAATCCATTTGATCTAATTTTTGCTCATTATTAATTTTAGGACTGTTAAAGCAATTGTGGGCCTAGAAGATTGGGCCAGATGCCATATTACAGTTTAAAACAATTTTGGGCTTGAAAAATTTGGTCAAATGTCATATTTTATTCAATATGAGTACTAACATTAGTTCACTATTTTATTTATCATTTTTCTACAGATCTCCAAAAATCATGATTCTAAAAGCATTAAAAATTGGACACATTCAGCCTTCTATATGGTCCAAAATTATTCAATTCGAAGTTAAATTGGATTTTACATAAATTATCCAAAACAGGTCAAGCACATCAGGCCGGCCCAATGGACATGCTTCAGTAATATAAGTCTCATAAATTCGTTAGAACTCCAAAAATCGTAGAAATATTGTCGTTTTAAAGCTACCTCAAAAGGCTTTCAAAGGAGACCAAAATCGCTTAATTTGGATAAGTATTGCAAATATTGCACGTGTTTGAAGTTCACAGACCTGACTGAAACCAACTTGTGATGTGTTTTGTGGATCATTTAGGCCCAAACCTAGATTAAGATTAGGGTTAGGGTTATTTATATAAGAGAGGCACATCACACATCACCTAACACACATCACACAAGGACTATGCAGCCACCACACTTCCACCTTTCATCTTCTACAATTTATATTCAAGTTTGTTTACTCTTTTGTCATTATTTTTAAATTCTTATTTCGATTTTAATTATGTTTCTTCTATTGCGTTTTCAACTTTCCATGGATAGTTAAATCTTTGTATTGATTTTCTGAGAAGAATGCAAGTAGATCTTTGAGGTTTTGTTCTTCAATTTCATTTTGTTTGTTCTCTTAACTCTTCATCTTCTAATCTCAGTGTTGAATTATAATCTGTTTATGCTTAATAAACCGAAACTAATATCACAATTTGCTTAATTCTGTGTTAGATATGATATTATGTGATGTATGCAATGCTTAATTGTATATGGATAATTTGGGGTTAATCTTCGCTTAGTTGGTTAATTTCATGTTGGAATAAGGGTTAAGGAAAATTTGGGATTAATCTTCTCTTAGTTGGTTAATTTCATATTGCAACAAGGGTTAAAGCTAATTTGAGATTAATCTTCGCTTAGTTGATTAATTTTGAATTAGAATATAATTTGGGATTTATCTTCGCTTAGTTGGTTAATTTTGAATTAATTTTGTAATCTAGGATAAGTGATAGTGCATTAGAATCAGGAAATCAATTGCATTTTAATCTGTTTTTAATCCGCATTTTTATAATCTACTTTTGTTCTGTTTCATCTAATATTTTAATTTTAAAAAACTCCCCTTTTCTTTTGTTACTGTTCTAATTTTAAAAAATTGATAAGCTTTGATAGAAATTCGTGGTCTTTGGGAGACGACCTAGGAAAGCTTCCTAGTATTACATTTAACTGTTTTAATTATTTGACCGAGTACGACATCGATCAAACTTGGTGCCATTGCCTAGGTGACCAAGATTTTTGTCTAGGTTTTCAATTTTTATTTTCTCGCTTTCGTTTTTGTTTTTTTGTTTTTATTTTATTTCATTTAAATATTTTATTTCATTTTTAGTTATTTAATATTTTATTTGGTTTACTTGTTATTTGGATATTTTATTTGATTTTCAGTTATTTAAATATTTTATTTGATTGTTAGTTTTTAATATTTTATTTGGTTTTCGGTTATTTGGATATTTTATTTGATTGTTAGTTATTTAATATTTTATTTGGTTTGCTGTTATTTGGATATTTTATTTGATTTTTAGTTATTTAAATATTTTATTTGATTGTTAGTTATTTGAATATTTTATTTGATTTGTTGTTATTTGGATATTTTATTTGATTGTCGGTTATTTAATATTTTATTTGGTTTGCTTGTTATTTGGATATTTTATTTGATTTTTAGTTATTTAAATATTTTATTTGATTGTTAGTTTTTAATATTTTATTTGATTTTTAGTTATTTAAATATTTTATTTGATTTTTAGTTATTTAAATATTTTATTTGATTTTCAGTTATTTGAATATTTTATTTGATTGCTCGTTTTTAAAATTTTATTTGATTTTTAGTTATTTTAATATTTTATTTGATTGCTCGTTTTTAAAATTTTATTTGATTTTTATTTATTTGAATATTTTATTTGATTGCTAGTTTTTAATATTTTATTTGATTTTCAGTTATTTGAATATTTTATTTGATTTGTTGTTATTTGGATATTTTATTTGATTTTCAATTAATTGAATATTTTATTTTATTTTCTATTTAATTTAACATTCTTACTTCTCTTAATACTATTTTGATAGCCCATTGTTGTTCTAACACTCTTCCGGGTTAAAAAAAATAAAAAATAAAAAATAAATATAAATAATAATTCAAAAAACAATTTCATCTCTAATTTGTTTTTCTAGCTTTATTTAAAAAAATTATAATTTCCATTCTCATAGGAAACTCTGGATATAGCTTGGTAGTGTGAAAGTGCATGTCTAGGAGGGTTCTGGCTAGGAAAGACTTGGTACTTAAGCGTGTCCATTAGTGACCCACCTCTCTTTCCTAGGAACCTACCCGGTGTACTTGTTCACGGTCTACCGTTGTCATTCCAAGTAAACAACCGATTTTTTTAGGAATTTTTTTTCTTGGGAAATACATGAATTGTTGAATATAGTGCATGACTAGGAGCAATCCCGACCTTTTACAACCTTTTGATCCCGAGATAGACAGAACCTTTCATAGATTAGTTAGACATTCTAGGAATTCATCTCTTGAGTCTGAACCATTAGATAGTCATAGTGAGAGTACTGCACCTAATATACCTTCTTCCGATAATTTCCAAACTAATAACATGGGTGATCAACCTATTGGACCTCGTGAGAGGACTCTCGGGGAGATGGCTGCACTTGATTTCACTTATGCAAATTTATGTATCCAATACCCCGAAGAGGATGTACCATTTGTGCTTAAAACTGGACTAATCCATTTGTTGCCCAAGTTTCATGGTCGTGCAGGTGAGGATCCACACAAGCATCTCAAGGAGTTCCATATAGTCTGCTCCACCATGAAGCCACAAAATGTTCCTGAAGATCACATATACCCGAAGGCTTTTCCTTTCTCTTTGGAGGATCTTGCCAAAGACTGGTTGTACTACTTAGCTCCTGGTTCCATAACGAGCTGGGATGATTTGAAGAGAGTCTTTCTAGAGAAATTTTTCCCTGCTTCCAGGACCACTGCCATCAGGAAGGATATATCAGGTATCAGGCAACAGATGGGAGAGAGCTTATACGAGTATTGGGAGAGGTTCAAGAGACTTTGTGCAAGTTGCCCTCACCACCAAATATCAGAACATCTACTGCTGCAGTACTTTTATGAGGGGATGAACACAATGGATAGGAGTATGATAGATGCAGCTAGTGGAGGAGCTTTAGGAGACATGACACCTGCTGCTGCTAGAGGTTTAATTGAGAAGATGGCATCCAATTCCCATCAATTTAACATGAGGAGTGATGCCATAGTCCTTAGAGGTGTACATGATGTGGGTTCATCGGATTTAGTGGAGAAGAAGCTAGAAAGTAAGATTGATGCCCTCACCACCCTAGTCTCCCAACTTGCTCGCAAATTAGAGACCTGCACCACCTGCAAGGGTTTGTGGCATTTGTACTTCAATTGAGCATCCCACCGATTGCTGCCAATTATTGCATGAGTCTACAGGTTCGGAGCTCCACAAGCTTATGCAGCAAACATTTTCAATAATAGGGCTCCGAACCAACAACATAATTCGACCTCTCAAGCAATAGATATAATCCAGGGTGGAGGAATCACCCAAATCCGAGATGGTCCAATCGGCAGCACCAACAACGACGAGAATCCTTTGCCACCACCGAGCATTTCGAATTTTGCTTGGTCCAAGCAAACCTTATGTGCCTCCACCAATGCAACAACAATATCGAGGCAGCAAAATGAAGCACCAGCTCCTCAACCTTCTTCACCTTCATTAGAGGAATTGGTCAAACAAATGGCTGAGATGAACATACAGTACCAACAGAAAAATGATGCCTCCATTCAGAGTTTAACCAACCAGATTGGTCAACTAGCTACTGCTGTGAATCAATTGCAAAATCAAAATTCAGACAAGCTCCCTGCACAGACTGTGGTTAATCCTAAGAATTTGAGTGTCATCACATTGAGGTCAGGGAAACAGATTAACATACCCACTGCAACACCTCCACCCTCATCTGTAGCTGCCTCAGTTCCTACACCTGAGCAACCAGTTGGTAGCCGAAAATTGCCTATAGATGGACCTTCTTTCAGCCCCAGTTCTGACCTGCAACAACCTCCTATCCCTCTTCCATTCCCTCCCAAAGCAATTCCAAGCAAAAAGATGGAAGAGGTTGATAAAGAGATTCTAGAGACCTTTAGGAAAGTTGAGGTGAACATACCTCCGCTTGATGCCATCAAGCAAATTCCCGGATATGCTAAATTCTCGAAGGAGTCTGTGCACCCACAAGAGGAAGATGAAGGGCGGTGAGACAATCGGCATGGGCGAAATGTGTTTGCTTTGATAGGTAAATCTGTTCCTTACATTCCTGAGAAATGTAAGGACCCAGGTACATTTTGCATACCTTGTATTATTGGCAATAATAAATTTGAGAATGCCATGCTTGATTTGGGTGCTTCAATTAATGTTATGCCTTTGTCCATTTTTAATTCTTTATCTCTTGGACCTCTGCAACCTACGGGTGTGGTGATACAACTGGCAAATAGGAGTGTAGCCCACCCTACAGGTTTCATTGAGGATGTCTTAGTTCGGGTTGGTGAACTCATTTTTCCTACTAATTTCTATGTGCTTGATATGGAGGAGGGATTCTCCCATGGATCTGTCCCAATCATTTTAGGCAGACCATTTTTGAAAACAGCCCTAACCAAGATTGATGTGTATGATGGTACATTGTCCATGGAATTTGGTGATATTGTCCATTTCAATATTCTGGATGCCATGAAACATCCATCTGAGTGCCATTCTGTCTTTCGTGTTGAGATCATTGATGATGTTATTGATGAATATGTTTCTGATTTTCATTCCTTACATGCTAGGAAACATTGTTTTCTTTCTGATCTGTATACTTCTTTTGCATGCACCGAATCCAAATCTGATTTTGATATTGACATTGATCTTCATTCTAATCCTGAGTTATATTCTGAATTTAAATCTGATCATATGTCTGATGTTTTGGGTGTTGTACCTCCTATGGATATAAGTTCTTTAGAGTCGAATGCACTAACCATGTTGCAGGAAGTGTACATGAATCGACTTGCGAGGTTGAGGTACAGGTTGTGGAACCCATTCTTCTTCCCTCTCTGGTTCCTTCTGTTCAGCCAGCACCCACTCTAGAACTAAAGACTTTACCAGAAAACCTCAAGTACGCTTATTTGGAGGATGATGAGAAGTTTCCAGTGATCATTTCCACCTCCCTTGATGCTATTCAAGAGGAAAAACTGTTGCATGTTCTGAAAAGGCATAAGAAAGCCATCGGCTGGACCCTGGCGGACATTCCTGGTATCACCCCATCCACATGCATGCATAGGATATTATTGGAGGATGGAGCGGAACTAGTGAGACAGCCACAGAGATGACTCAACCCCGTGATATTGGATGTTGTGAAGAAGGAGGTGACCAAGCTTTTTCAGGCTGGGATCATCTATCCTATATCAGATAGTCAGTGGGTGAGTCCAGTCCAGGTGGTCCCCAAGAAGACAGGCCTCACTGTTGTGAAGAATGAGAGGGATGAACTCATTCCCACCAGAATACAAAACAGTTGGAGGGTCTGTATCGACTACCGAAGGCTCAATCAAGCAACACGGAAGGATCATTTTCCACTGCCTTTCATTGACCAGATGCTTGAGCGTCTGACAGGTAAATCTCATTACTGCTTTCTGGATGGTTTCTCTGGTTATTTTCATATCCATATTGCTCCTGAGGATCAGGAGAAAACCACATTCACCTGCCCCTTTGGCACTTTTGCCTATAAGAGAATGCCTTTTGGCCTATGCAATTCCCCTGGTACCGTCCAACGATGTATGCTTAGTATCTTTTCAAATTTCCTTGAAAATTGTATATAGGTGTTTATGGATGATTTCACTGTGTATGGATCCTCGTATGATGCATGCTTAGATAATTTGGATAGAGTGTTTAATAGATGCATTGAAACTAATCTTGTTCTGAATTTTGAAAAATGTCACTTCATGGTAGAACAGGGTATAGTTTTAGGGCATATTATTTCTAGTAAGGGCATAGAAGTGGATCCTGCAAAAATCTCTGTCATTTCACAATTGCCTTACCCCTCTTGCGTGTTAGAGGTTCGATCTTTTCTTGGCCATGCAGGTTTCTACAGGCAGTTCATTAGAGACTTCAGTAAGAAGACCCTTCCACTATCCAATATGCTTTAGAAAGATATTGAATTTGACTTTAATGATAGGTGCAAAAAGGCATTTGACTGCCTCAAGGAAGCATTGTCCACCACTCCTATCATTCAGGCACCTGACTGGACAGTCCCATTTGAGTTGATGTGTGATGCATCTAATTATGCATTGGGGGATGTCCTAGCACAGAGAGTTCATAAGCTGCCTCGGGTAATATATTATGCTTCCAGGACTTTAGATGCTGCCTAAGCAAACTATACCACCACTGAGAAAGAGCTTCTTGCCATTGTGTTTGCTCTTGATAAATTTAGATCATATTTGCTTGGTTCTCGTGTTATTGTGTTCACTAACCATGCAACTTTGAAGTACCTACTAAAGAAGGCTGAGTCAAAGCCTCGATTGATCAGGTGGATGCTCTGGCTCCAAGAATTTGATTTGGAGATCCGTGATAGGAGTGGAGCATAAAATTTGGTTGCAGACCATTTGAGCATAATAGAGAGGTGTGTTGATGATGCTTCACCAATTCGAGATGACTTTCCCGACGAGGGTTTGTTTGCACTTTCTGCTTCTTTTCCAACACCTTGGTTATCAAACATTGTTAATTATCTTGTAGCTTCTATTTTTCCTCCCTTAGCATCCAGAGCTCAATGTTATAAACTTAAGAGCGATGCTAAGTATTATATTTGGGATGACCCGTATTTGTGGAAGTTGTGCAGTGATCAGGTTACCAGGAGATGCATTCCAGACCATGAGATTGACTCGGTCCTGCAATTTTGTCATTCTTCCGCAACCGGTGGTCATCTTGGCATTCGAGAGGACAACTCGCAAGGTGCTTGACTGTGGTTTCTATTGGCCCACCATCTTCAAGGATGCGTTGAGAATTTGCGGCACTTGTGAGCGGTGTCGGAGAGCAGGAGGGTCCCTTACATGGAGACAGCAGATGCCCCAACAACCCATGTTGTTTTGTGAGGTGTTTGATGTCTGGGGTATCGATTTCATGGGTCCCTTCCCTGTTTCTTTTGGTTTTTATTATATTCTCCTTGTTGTTGATTATGTTTCAAAATGGGTGGAAGCCAAAACCACCAGGACTAATGATGCTCAGGTTGTTGTGGATTTTATTAGATCTAATATCTTTTGCAGATTTGGAGTACCCAGAGCCATTGTTAGTGATCAAGGCACCCATTTCTGTAACAGGTCCATGCAGACCTTGCTCAAGAAGTATGGAGTTGTTCACAAAGTCTCTACACCTTACCACCCCCAAACTAATGGGCAGGCTGAAATCTCAAATAGGGAGATAAAGAGGATTTTAGAGAAGATTGTCCAGCCTAACAGAAAGGATTGGAGCAACAGACTGGAGGATGCTCTTTGGGCGCATAGGACTGCTTACAAGGCACTTATAGGGATGTATCCCTATCGGGTTGTCTTTGGTAAGCCATGACACCTACTAGTGGAGATAGAGCACCGAGCATATTAGGCTGTGAAATCATGCAACTTCTCACAATATGAAGCTGGAGAGGAGAGGAAGCTACAGATAAATGAATTGGATGAGATCCGATTGGAAGCTTATGGGAACTCCATGTTCTACAAAGAGAAAACTAAGATTTCATGATAGTTCCATAGCTAGGAAGGAGTTCTTTGTTGGTCAGCAAGTGCTATTGTACAATTCCAGATTGGGTCTCATGGGTGGTAAGTTGCGTTCAAAGTGGATTGGACCTTTTATTGTTACTAATGTTTATCCTTATGGTGCAGTTGAAATTAAAAGTGAATCCACATAAAAGAGCTTGAAGGTTAATGGCCATCGACTGAAACCATTCCACAACAATCCTTTTCTAGTGGATGTAGTTGTGGAGGAGATATCCCTGATTGATCCCACTTACCTTCCACCATGACTTAGGGAGTTCTCTTTTTCCTTCTCTTTACTTTTATTGCACTTGTCCAATTGGTGATTTGATTGCTTGACTTGATGTTATGCTACATTGGGACAATTTGTAGTTTAAGTGTGGGGGAGACTGTTCTTTGTTTAGGATTTTTAGTTTTCTTTGTATTTCAGGTTCGTGTTTTGTGTACAGTTTGCATGTTTCTTTTGGATCTTTGGGTTTTGTTTAGGTTTCGGGCACTTTATTCACTCTTGGGATAGGAGTTGCTTTATGCTTTTTGGATTGAAATCCCTGTTTTTCTCTGCTTGTCAAGTTGGTTACGATTTTTGAGAGGTTGAATTGAAGGCGACAATCTTACCCTTTGTGAGGAATTGAGCCACTACCTGTTCTTTCTTGAGTGTTATGCCTCTTGATTGCTTGCGCAGTAGCCTTGGCTTGACTCTAATTGATCCTTCTTGATTCACATGCATGTTTGGAGATGATTAAGGCATTTTTGTTCTGATTAGCCTCTAGCCAAATGAGCCTACGTTGATTTATTCCTTTGATAGCCCCTTTGAGCCTATGTTTCCCTTTATTTCTTTTGAAACTCATTAAAAGCCTTAAGTGAAAAACCATGATTACCTTAACCTTAGGAATTTTTGGAGCTTTGGAATTGTTTTGGGAATAAGTTATTGAATAAGTGTGGGGGTGCATTTTGTATTTCATTGGATGATGTACTGGCTAGTTGGTTATCTCTGTTGTACAGTTTTTGTGTTTTCCTTTCGGTGTATTTCATGTAGTTTTAAAAAAAAGATATAATTAAAAAAAAAAGAGAAAAAAAAAGGAAAGTTGTGGTTGAGGTAAAGGAAGTAGTGGAGGTTTGATATTAGAGGTTTTTGGGCATGCATCTTGTGCTTATTTTTGACTTATTCCCCATTGCTCCTCTAGTTCCTCTGGTTCACAGCTACTTATCCCATATGATATCCTCTACTTTGTCCCTACCCCCATTACAACCTAAAAAGACCTTTTGATCTTTTTGTGCATGTGCGTTGGGTGTTGAGTTTAGAGGCTTGCCAAGTCTATCTGTTGTTTGCTTTTCTTGAGTATTTTGAGAGTATACAGTAGCCTAGACACATGAGAGATACAGTGCATCTTGTGAGGTTTTGTCACTTTGATTCACCTTTTGACCTGATTGACCTCTTGCCAGGTTTTGAAATGCTTGGATGATTTCCATGAGTATCTGGTTTCTCTGACTCTTTGTGTGTTGGATGTTGTCTACTCCTTTCTTTTCCCAGGATTCATTAAGGATTGTGTAAATTTGTTTGTGTTTGGTGTGTCTTCTTGTTCTTGCTCTTTTTTGTTTTGTCACTCTCTTCGATGTCTTTGGAATTGCTCCTTGCTTTGCTTCTTGATTTTGCCCGGGAGTGCAAAAGGCTAACTGTGGGGGAATTTGATGAGCCATTATTTTCCCGCATTTTCTTATCTTTATGTACTTATCTTAATTAGTGTTTTAGGCTTAACATTCTATTATTAGTGAATTTTTACTAATTGGGCTTCATCAGGCCAATAATTCAGATTTTAATTAATTTGAATCCATTTGATCTAATTTTTGCTCATTATTAATTTTAGGACTGTTAAAGCAATTTTGGGCCTAGAAGATTGGGCCAGATGCCATATTACAGTTTAAAACAATTTTGGGCTTGAAAAATTAGGTCAAATGTCATATTTTATTCAATATGAGTACTAACATTAGTTCACTGTTTTATTTATCATTTTTTCTACAGATCTCCAAAAATCATGATTCTAAAATCATTATAAATTGAACACATTCAGCCTTCCATACGGTCCAAAGTCATTCAATTCGAAGCTAAATTGGATTTTGCATAAATTATCCAAAACATATCAAGTACACCAGGCCGGCCCAATGGACATGCTTCAGTAATTTAAGTCTCCTAAATTCATTAGACCTCCGAAAATAGTAGAAATAGTGGAGTTTTAAAGTTACCTCAAAAGGCTTTCAAAGGAGACCAAAATATCTTAATTTGGATAAGTATTGCAAATATTTCACGTGTTTGAAGTTCACGGACCTAACTGAAACCAACTTGTGATGTGTTTTGTGGATCAGTTAGGCCCAAACCTAGATTAAGATTAGGGTTAGGGTCATTTATATAAGAGAGGCACATCACACATCACCTAACACACATCACACAAGGACTACGCAGCCACCACACTTCCACCTTTCATCTTCTGCAATTTATATTCAAGTTTGTTTACTCTTCTGTCATTATTTTTAAATTCTTGTTTCGATTTTAATTATGTTTCTTCTATTGCGTTTTCAACTTTCCATGGATAGCTAAATCTTTGTATTGATTTTCTGAGAAGAATGCAAGTAGATCTTTGAGGTTTTGTTCTTCAATTTCATTTTGTTTGTTCTCTTAACTGTTCATCTTCTAATCTCAGTGTTGAATTATAATCTGTTTATGCTTAATAAACCGAAACTAATATCACAATCTGCTTAATTCTGTGTTAGAGATGAGATTATGTGATGTATGCAATGCTTAATTGTATAAGGATAATTTGGGGTTAATCTTCGCTTAGTTGGTTAATTTCATGTTGGAATAAGGGTTAAGGAAAATTTGGGATTAATCTTTGCTTAGTTGGTTAATTTCATATTGGAACAAGGGTTAAAGCTAATTTGAGATTAATCTTCGCTTATTTGATTAATTTCGAATTAGAATATAATTTGGGATTTATCTTCGCTTAGTTGGTTAATTTCAAATTAATTTCGTAATCTAGGATAAGTGACAATGCATTAGAATCAGGAAATCAATTGCATTTTAATCTGTTTTTAATCCGCATTTTTATAATCTGTTTTTGTTCTATTTCATCTAATATTTTAATTTTGAAAAACTCCCCTTTTCTTTTGTTACTATTCTAATTTTAAAAAATTGATAAGCTTTGATAGAAATTCGTGATCTTTGGGAGACGACCTAGGAAAGTTTCCTAGTACTACATTTATCTGTTTTAATTATTTGAATATATTGCAGCTGGTAATTGTTGTGCACAAATCCTATGGATGAAGCAACAACTAGAAAATTATAATATTTTTCTAGATAATATTCCTTTGATGTGTGATAATACAAGTGCAATCAATCTTACTAAAAATCCAATAATGCACTCTAGAACTAAGCATATAGAGATTAGACATCATTTCTTAAGATATCATATTAGTAATGGAAATTGTAAAATTGAATATGTTGATACAAAGCATCAATTAGCAGATATTTTTACCAAACCTT
Source organism: Sphenostylis stenocarpa (assembly GCA_963425845.1). NCBI lineage: Eukaryota > Viridiplantae > Streptophyta > Magnoliopsida > Fabales > Fabaceae > Sphenostylis > Sphenostylis stenocarpa. Next base: position 67,270,505 of record OY731403.1, on the reverse strand, counting down.
TTCCCAAGGATAGATTCTATGATCTTAGAAGAGACATAGGAAAATTAGATATAATCTAAACTCTATTTAATTAATCAATATTTACATTTTGTACTGTAATAATCAATTATATAGGGAAATAATCGATTATCCTAAGTCTATAACATTGAAAATCTGTTAATCTATCTAGAATAATGGATTATCTTGGATAATGATTGATTATTGAAGTTTAAACAAGTGAAATATGTGAAATCTTTCTGTAATAATCGATTATTTTGGGTAATAATCGATTATCTGACCCAAAATTGCCCAAAACCAGTATTTTGCCACTGGAATAATCGATTATCCAGCCTGATAATCGATTATCCTGCACCATTGTGGGTTCTCTAGTCATTTGTAACAGCTATTTTGGCTCCAATTCTCCTCCAACTAGTCGTTTATGACCGCTAGGATGTTTCTCTATATATAGGAAGACTCCAATTCACATTTACACACCTTCAAACCTTGAATCAAAGCATTCTACAATCATTCAAACTCTCTTGTCTCCTCAAAACCTTATTCTTCTCAAAAACTTGTTCAAGCTCTCTTGTTTCCTCTCTTTCTAATCTAAATGGCTTCATCATCTCGTAGTAAGATCCCAACAAGGAGAAGATTCGCTCCTGCTTTTCATCCCCGTCCCAATTCAATTGAAGGGTGGATCTCCGACGATGAAGGAAGATAGGAATTCCTAACTTTCTAGAAAGAAAAGGGCATTATCACTCCCAAATATATTATTGGTGATCAATTCATCAATAGGGGCTTCAACTTTCCAAATTTTCTTGAGCAGCAAGGTGTCCTTCCATTCATAGAAATGTAAGGTACTTACTACCCAGATTTAGTTAGGGTCTTCTATTCACGCTTTAAATATAGAGATCATATCGCCACTTCTAGAGTCAAGGGTGTGACCATCATCCTTGATGATGATATCTGGGACAATGTTGCTCATTTTCCTTTAAGGGAGGATGCTACCAATGTTCTTGCGGATTTAGAAGATTTTAATAGAATTATGGCTTACTGCTCCTTTCTTCGCAACCCCTCTATGGAAATTGGCCGCCAACTTTTGGTCGGGCCTTTAAAGAAAGAAGAACGCCTTTTTATGCATCTTCTTGTCTGGATTTTGTGTCCCCGGGCAACCAACCATGCCCAATGTTCTTCTGCTGTCCTTCGCATTATTCATGCTATCATGAATAATGAGCCCATTGATTGGCCAAGCTTAGTTACTTTAACAATGCTCAAGGTGAAGCATCACCCAACATTCAAGATTCCATACGCTCTCCTAATATCCAGAATTCTTGAATACAAGGGCGTAAATGTTGAAGGAGAACAACGGGCCTGGACCCTAAATTCAAATAGAATGCTAGAAGACACGCTCACTCAGCTATAGATGGTGAACGTAAATGGAATTTATGTTCATAAAGATGATGCTCCTCACATGGCCAACATGGTTCAAGATTCTGATGATGAGGACATGTCTGCAGCTGAAATGCCTGCTAAAAACATTCATACTACTGGGACGTCATCTGCTCATACTACATCTCGTCCGTCTATGGAAGATATGCTTTTGATATGAATCAAATAATGCAAGAGTTCTTCTCTATCTCTCAAGAACGGCACAAGAAATTATCCGCCATATTTTGGATGTAGATGATAGGGTATGTAATTTAGAGGACAAATTTGATGCCCAATTTAACAGTGATGAAAGTGAAGAGTTTTAATCTCTTCAACATATTTCTTGTTTGTAATTAATTTACTTTATGGAATAAAAATTGTTTTTTTGCTTTGATTGAGGGGGAGCTATTTTCCATCTTATGCACTTATTAAAGGGGAACTTTCATTTTTTATCATAATCAAAATAGGGGGAGAAAATATTTAAAGCCTTTTATGTTTAATAATTTTAAATGTTGTCTGGTATGTTAAATGTTTTTGTTAGCTATGAGAGATACAACAGGTTATTACAAAGGACTTTAAAGGAAATTTTGATCATCATCAAAGAGGGGGAGATTGTTGAACATACAAGGATATGAAGCTTGTAGATTTTGATGATGATTCAAGAATAAAGGACTTAGAGATTTGAAGACTTGTAATCTTATGTAATAACTCTGTTTTTATGTTTTTGAGTCTGTAATATTAGAGTCCAAGATAGCCAGCACATAGACCATCCTTTAAAAGCTCTAAAAACTCATTTTTGTCAAAATTACACTGTGATAATCGATTATCACCCTGGATAATCGATTATTATAGCAAGAAAACCATTTTCAGGAAATCCTCTATGTGATAATCGATTATCACTCAGGATAATCGATTATCAAAGGCTGATAATCAATTATTTGGCCAGATAATCGATTATCCTGGCCCAGTTTTGTTCCCCTGCGAATATGGCTATGGAATAATTGATTATCACTCAAGATAATTGATTATTTGTGTCTGTTATGTGTTTTGAAATTCAAATTTGGACCAAGTTTCAAAAACCCTATTCCCAATTCATCTATTTTCGAAAATCCCCAATTCCCAGACCTTATTCTCTCTACTTAAGGTTCTCTAAGGCTCTCTACAAATTGAACAAACCTTTTTCATACAAAAGTTAAGAGTTGTGACTGCTAGGAACTTGTTGTAGGGAAGAAAAAGGGGCTTTTGAAAACCTAGTGTGGGCTAGAAGCGATAAGAATCACTGAGTGGGTTTCTTGGTGGATTGTGTGTTGTGCCGTCTCTAAGAAAAGTTGTTCTTCATGCTTTGTGGATTCAAAGGAGGTGTTCATCTCTTGCGTGACTCAAGAGAGGTGTTTTCTTTACCTTATCTTTTCAAATTGTAATCTGCTTGTAAATTTTGATTACAATGATAGCGTTAATCCTCTGTTTGAGTGATTAGCAACTAGACATAGGGTCTTTTGATCCGAACCAGTGTAAATCAACTGTGTAATCTTTTATCCCTTATCTATTTACTTTACACAACATTTTAATCGGTGAAATTTGGGAAAAATTTTAAAACCCTAATTTTTGTTTGAGAAACCAATTCACCCCCCCTCTTGGTTTTTGTCCATAAATGCAAACATTCCGTTGCGCGATTCTAACATGATCCATGCACGAAAGGAGAGTCAGGGGAAGATCACTTAGCCTGATCTCTTCGTGCTGCATTGCATGCTACATGGACACTGGTGTAATCCCGGCTACTTCTTCTTGAGGGCTCTGAAGGACTTCGGGAGCCGCCCCATTGGAGCCATCCTCATGGCTGCCCTCATCAACCCACTGGCCGAGAGATGGGGATGCGCCAACGGGGAGGACATTCTTTCCATCCTGCGACTTGAGCTTATCAGTGGGTCCATGCTCGTCAGCATAGGCATGCTCATCAAGCAAGGGTCCTAGGTGGCCCTCCACCCGGCGCTCGCCATGACCATAGACATCCAGGATCTGGATGCGTCGCAGGAGATCCCGATGCCCCCAGAGTTTGAGCAGCAGTAACAACAACAACAGTACGAGGATGACTTTCCTAGCGTTCACCATCACATGGATGACATTCGCCAATAGTTAGACCAGATGTCCCTAAGGCATGACGTCTTCGAGACGTGGCTGGAGACCATGAGCCAGAGGCAGGAGGGAGTGATTCAGAGCCTGGATACAATCGGCTAGCATGTGCTCGACATGATCCGAAGCCAGGAAGAGTTTCAAAGGCACATGCTCCGACAGTTTCCTCCTCTTGATCCGTCTTCTGCCTCGTAGTCAAGCCTGCCGCCGCCTTAGGAACATTATTGTATATATATAATCATTGTACAAATTTCATGATATATATAAATAAAATATTTTGGTAAAGTTGTTTGCCTTTATTCTCTTCCAAAAAAGAAAAAGCCAGCGTAATAAAAAGAGACTAAAAATTAAAAAGGTTTATGCGCTATCCCAAAAAAGCCAAAATCCAAAATCCAAAATCATGAGAAAAAAGAATAAACTGTGGAAAAAGGAAAAATTAATCCCAAAACATTATCCACCATTCTCTCAACAAAGAGAAAAAAGGCAAACAAGCAAAACGCCCACCTACTCAAAGGTGTTGCCCAAAAATCACCAAAAATCCCCGACAACCAGCAAAGTTGGATGACCATTACAAAAAAGATTAAAACAAAGAATCACCAGCACTCAATCAGTTGGAAGAAGACCAACAAATCCCCGACACACCGGACGAATACAAAAAATCAAAACATAGAATATCAAGTAGAAACACTCCTCACAAGAATCGGCGCATGAGCTAGAGCAGTAAGCCGCCACCACAACTTCAGGACAAGGAAGGTCCCGAAGATAAACACCTGCACACAGGCAAAATCAGTGCGCATGAGCCAGAGCAGTAAGTCGCAACCAGTCCTACAAAGTGGACTTTACAACCAGACGAGGGTTCACACTCGTCAAACCAGATGGGGTGTGTACTCATTGGGCCTTACAAAAGGGGGCTAACCAGACGGGGTTCATACTTGTCAAAACCAGATGGGGGTGTGTACTCATTAGGCCTTACAAAAGGGGGCTTACCAGACGGGGGTTCATACTCGTCAAATTAGATGGGGGTGCGTACTCATCAAGCCTTACAAAAGGGGCTTAAACCGGATGGGGGTTCGTACTCATCAATCGAAAGGGTCAGCTACTGCATCAAAGGAGCATCCCAGAGGATCATATTTAGTGTCCAGAAGGTCAGCTACCACAACCAGGAAAGGAACCGAAGGACAACCGGGCAAGAGGGTTAACTCCATCCTCTAGCCGATCTTTTTGGCATGTTGAGCCAACAGTCGGCTAGTTAGGTGAAGGAGGGGCAGCTATAGACCCCATATCTTGCCCGACCTCAAAATAAAGAGCAGAAGACTTCCGTTCGAAGATGGGAAAGGCCTAAAAGGTCCGTAGAATTGATCAATAGGCCCCATATTAGAATAGGAAGGATTTTTGTACATGAAAAATAAGAAATTCCACCTAAAGGGCCAAGACTGCCGTCTTGCCACTCGCCAATGGTGAGACCGCCATCTCGCCACTTGCTGAAGGCGAGACCGCCGTCCCATTTGGTGAGACAGTGGTCCCGACCTTGTCAGGTGAGACAACGATCCCGACCTGACAGGTGCGAATTCCTATAAAAGGGGGGGAATTTCTCACTCTTTTCACAACATTCTACCACTTTCCCTTCTGTAAAGTCTTCAAATTACTTTCCTAGGACCCCTTTGAAGCATTTCTAGAGTTTCTTAGAATTCTTAGAAAGCATTCTATAGTGTTGCAAAGAAGAGAGATCATCATTGTAGAGCATGGGGATTGCTAAAAAGCACCCTCTTTCAAAGAATTTCCTATAAAAGCTTGCTTCGAAGGTTCCTATATACTCCCTTCTCTACTTTACTGCTTTTGAGATAGTATTGGTGTGCATTAATCATTTAGGGCCATGTAGTCAATAATTTAATTTTTGCAATAAATAAATAAGGGTAAAAGCACAATTTATAATTATTATTTCTTTATATAAATGGTCCATCATAGGGAACCCGAAAGGGGCGTTGTAGGGAAGCTAATACCTTCCCTACATGTAACTAACTCCCTTACCTAACTCTGGTTATAATGACCAAAGTTGGTTTTTCTTTAAAAAACCACTGCCTTCTTTTTTTCCTTTTCCAATGTTTCTGGTAAAAACATTGGTGGTGACTCCTCGAACCTTTCGAAAACCTTGCCTTTAGGACCATCCCGATTATCGGACAACCTAAAGGCGTTGTACCACACTTTTAAAAAATGTGAGTCGAACAAAACCATCACGTTGCTCTGACCGCCTCTTTTGACAGCGGCGATATCTCCCTATAGGGTGGTGTTTGGAAAGGCATGTCATCTTCCTGTGGAGATACAACATAAGTCAAATTGGGCTGTGAAGAGTTGCAACCTTGATATCAAGAAAGCAGGCATTGAGAGAAAATTGCAACTAGAAGAGTTGGAAGAAATAAGGTTATAGGCGTATGAGAACTCCAAGATTTACAAAAAGAAGGTTAAAAGATTCCATGACACCAAGATGATGAAGAAGCAATTTGAGATTGGTCAGAAGGTGCTACTGTTTAAATCCTAATTGAAGTTGATTTCGGGAAAGCTGAAGTCAAAGTGGGATGGACCATACATGATCACCAATGTCTTCCCTTATGGAGTTGTAGAGATTCGAGGCATGAAAGATGACAAGACATTTAAGGTGAACGGGTAATGATTGAAGATTTTCAGCGAGAATCAGACCATCCAACCAGCTGAGCCAAGTTGCTACTTGATGACTTCAACACCTATTGCACCTATACCATTTGATGAGATAAACCCGGGATCCGAGCTATAATAGCTCAGTTACATTTGCATTTACATAACATAAATTCTCCACATTGAGAACAATGTTAATTTCAAAAGTGGGGAGTATTTGCATTTCATGCACGAGGTTTCATTCATATTTTTGTTTTAATTGTTGTATAATGTTGTAGATTGATGGGAGGCTACTTTGGAAAAGATGACCGACTTGATTAGGAAGAAGAGTTTAAAGTTTAAAAGGTTTGATTCACATAGGAAGTCATGATCGGGTTACATTTACATTGGTTTGGATTAATTTCAAGGTGAACAAAGCACCCAGGTGAGTTTTGAGCCTTATTCCTTTTTTGTGTGTCACTCATGATGTGAGAACCATCTAGAACTTGATTGATTTCTCTGTGACACCAGATGAGCATATACACCAGTAGATATGATTTAGGCCTTCTTTGTCTTAGCTACTTAGCCAAATGGCCTACCCTTACCTTAAATTATCCTTTGAACACACCTTTGAGCCTTAGCCTTTTCTTGAATTTAAATGCAAGATTTAAAGCCTTTCCAGTATGAAACTACCCAAACCTAGACTTAAAGGGAAGCAAGGAGCATGAAATCATCCCAAAAATACAATTCTACTCACCGCCAACAAGTCCAAAAAAAAAAGGAAAAAAAAGAAGAGAAAAGTGCTAAAGTATAAAAAAAAAATCATTTTGTTTGTATGTCAAAACCATAAAAGAGCTCTGAAGGCACTCTAACATAAAGGTGAAAAAACAAAAAGATGCAACTGGAACAAAGTTTCAAGGTACATTAATCTATGTTCTTTATTTTTCCTAAACTCTTAGCCCACTTTCCTAAAATAACCTATCATGAACCCTAGCCCCATTACAAGCCAAGTAAAGTTCCTAGTGATCTACAAAGGTATGTGTTCTAATGGTGAAAATTTAGAGATCTTTCAAGCCTATGGTAAAGGATGATGCCATTGATCGATGTCGTACTCGGTCAAATAATTAAAATAGATAAATGTAGTACTAGGAAGCTTTCCTAGGTCGTCTCCCAAAGACCACAAATTTCTATCAAAACTTATCAATTTTTAAATTTAGAACAGTAACAAAAAAAAGGGAAGTTTTTCAAAATTAAAATATTAGATGAAACAGAATAAAAGCAGATTATAAAAATGCGGATTAAAAACAGATTAAAATGCAATTGATTTCCTGATTCTAATGCAGTGTCACTTATCTTAGATTACAAAATTAATTCGAAATTAACCAACTAAGTGAAGATTAATCCCAAATTTCCTTAACCCTTATTCCAATATGAAATTAACCAACTAAGCGAAGATTAACCCAAAATTATCCTTATACAATTAAGCATTGCATACATCACATAATCTCATCTCTAACACAGAATTAAGCAAACTGTGATATTAGTTTCGGTTTATTAAACATAAACAGATTATAATTCAACACTGAGATTAGAAGATGAAGAGTTAAGAGAACAACCAAAATGAAATTGAAGAACAAAACCTCAAAGATCTACTTGCATTCTTCTCAGAAAATCAATACAAAGATTTAGCTATCCATGGAAAGTTGAAAACGCAATAGAAGAAACATAATTAAAATCGAAACAAGAATTTAAAAATAATGACAGAAGAGTAAACAAACTTGAATATAAATTGCAGAAGATGAAAGGCGGTTGTGTGGTGGTTTCATGGCAGCAGAAAACGAAATTGAACCAAACTTTTAATGAGCCTTGAGCAGTCCAAATTAAAATGCAGAGAAAACCAGCATGAAAAAAATGTGAAACAGAACTATAGTGGCTGCCTGTCTCCTCCTCCTATTGCTCCTCTAAACATACCAGCCTACCCTAACCCTAGAGTCCCCTAGAAATGGGCCCAAGCTGGCCCGTACGGGATTACACATCAAACAAACCCTAGTTGACGTGGCAATCATTAATATGATGTGGAAATAGCAGCTAGCATGGCAAGTGACGTGGCAGTGACATGGCAGGTGACGTGGCAACTGACATGGCAATGATGTGGAAACTCTCTTCATCTCAATATTAATGTCATACTTCAAAATTGTTTCACCAAAAATACCTAAAAATAATTAGAAATGAAAATTAGACCAATTAATGCTAAATTAAGCAAAATTTGGAATAATGGCCCAATGAAGCCCAATCAATGAAAATGCACTAATAATAGACAATTAAACACAATGCACCAATTAAGATATGTACATAAAGATAAGAAAATGCGGGAAAATAATGGCTCATCAAATTCCCCCTCACTTAGCCTTTTACACTCTCGGGCAAAATCATGGGATTAAGCAGAGCAAGGAACAATTCCGAAGACATCGAAGAGAGTGACATAACAAAAAGGAGCAGGAACAAGAAGACACACAAAACACAAACAAATTTACACAATCCTTAACGAATCCTGGGAAAAGAAAGGAGTAGACAACATATAACACGCAAAGAGTCAGAGGAACCAGATACTCATGGAAATCATCCAAGCATTTCAAAACCTGGCAAGAGGTCAATCAGGTCAAAAGGTAAATCAAAGTGACAAATCCTCACAAGATGCATTGTATCTCTCATGTGTCTAGGCTACTGTATACTCTCAAAATACTCAAGAAAAGAAAACAACAGATAGACTTGGCAAGCCTCTAAACTCAACACCCAACGCACATGCACAAAACGATCAAAAGGTCTTTTCAGGTTGTAATGGGGGTAGGGACAAGGTAGAGGATATCATATGGGATAAGTAATTGTGAACCAGAGGAACTAGAGGAGAAATGGGGAATAAGTAAAAAATAAGCACAAGATGCATGCCCAAAAACCTCTAACAAACCTCTAATATCAAACCTCCTCTATTGTCTTTTGCCTCAACCACAACTTTCCTTTCTTTTTTTTTTTTTTTTGAACTACATGAAATACACTGAAAGGAAAACACAAAAACTGTACAGCAGAGATAACCAACTAGCCAGTACATCATCCAATGAAATACAAAATGCACCCCCACACTTATTCAATAACTTATTCCCAAAACAATTCCAAAGCTCCAAAAATCCCTAAGGTTAAGGTAATCAAGGTTTTTCACTTAAGGCTTTTAATGAGCTTCAAAAGAAATAAAGGGACACATAGGCTCAAAGGGGCTATCAAAGGAATTAATTCAAGGTAGGTTCATTTGGCTAGAGGCTAATCAGAACAAAAATGCCTTAATCATCTCCAAACATGCATGTGAATCAATAAGGATTAATCAGAGTCAAGCCAAGGCTACTGCACAAGCAATCAAGAGGCATAACACTCAAGAAAGAACAGGTAGTGGCTCAATTCCTCACAAAGGGTAAGATTGTCGCCTTCAATTCAACCTCTCAAACATCGTAACCAACTTGACAAGCAGAAAAAAACAGGGATTTCAATCCAAAAAGCATAAAGCAACTCCTATCTAATAGTGAAGAAAGTGCCCAAAACCTAAACAAAACCCAGAGATCCAAAAGAAACATGCAAATTGTACACAAAACACGAACCTGAAATACAAAGAAAACTAAAAATCCTAAACAAAGAAAACAAAGAACAGTCTCCCCCACACTTAAACTATAAATTGTCCCAATGTAGCATAACATCAAGTCAAGCAATCAAATCACCAATTGGACAAGTGCAATAAAAGTAAAGAGAAGGAAAAAGAGAACTCCCTAAGTCATGGTGGAAGGTAAGTGGGATCAATCAGGGATATCTCCTCCACAACTACATCCACTAGAGAAGGATTGCTAAGGAATGGTTTCAGTCGATGGCCATTAACCTTGAAGCTCTTTTCTGTGGATTCACTTTTAATTTCAACTGCACCATAAGGATAAACATTAGTAACAACAAAAGTTCCAATCCACTTTGAACGTAACTTACCACCCATGAGACCCAATCTGGAATTGTACAATAGCATTTGCTGACCAACAAAGAACTCCTTCCTAGCTATGGAGCTATCATGAAATCTCTTAGTTTTCTCTTTGTAGAACATGGAGTTCTCATAAGCTTCCAAACGGATCTCATCCAATTCATTTATCTGTAGCTTCCTCTCCTCTCCAGCTTCATCAAGTGAGAAGTTGCATGATTTCACAGCCCAATATGCTCTGTGCTCTGTCTCCACTGGTAGGTGGCATGGTTTACCAAAGACAACCCGATAGGGAGACATCCCTATAGGTGCCTTGTAAGCAGTCCTATGCGCCCAAAGAGCATCCTCCAGTCTGTTGCTCCAATCCTTTCTGTTAGGTTGGACAATCTTCTCTAAAATCCTCTTGATCTCCCTATTTGAGATTTCAGCTTGCCCATTAGTTAGGGGGTGGAAAGGTGTAGAGACTTTGTGAACAACCCCATACTTCTTGAGCAATGCCTGCATGGACCTGTTACAGAAATGGGTGCCTTGATCACTAACAATGGCTCTGGGTACTCCAAATCTGCAAAAGATGTTAGATCTGACAAAATCCACAACAACCTTGCGAGTTGTCCTCTGAATGCCAAGATGACCACCAGTTGCAGAAGAATGACAAAATCGCAGGACCGATTCAATCTCATGGTCTGGAATGCATCTCCTAGTAACCTGATCACTGCACAACTTCCACAAATACGGGTCATCCCAAATATAATACTTAGCATCGCTCTTAAGTTTATCACATTGAGCTCTGGATGCTAAGGGAGGAAAAACAAAAGCTACAAGATAATTAACAATGTTTGCAAACCAAGGTGTTGGAAAAGAAGTAGAAAGTGCAAACAAACCCTTGTCGGGAAAGTCATCCCGGATTGGTGAAGCATCATTAGCACACCTCTCTATTATGCTCAAATGGTCTGTAACCAAATTTTGTGCTCCACTCCTATCACGGATCTCCAAATCAAATTCTTGGAGCCAGAGCATCCACCTGATCAATCGAGGCTTTGACTCAGCCTTCTTTAGTAGGTACTTCAAAGCTGCATGGTCAGTGAACACAATAACACGAGAACCAAGCAAATATGATCTAAATTTATCAAGAGCAAAAACAATGGCAAGAACCTCTTTCTTAGTGGTGGTATAGTTTGCTTGGGCAGCATCTAAAGTCCTGGAAGCATAATATATTACCCGAGGCAGCTTATCAACTCTCTGTGCTAGGACAGCCCCCAATGCATCATTAGATGCATCACACATCAACTCAAATGGGACTGTCCAGTCAGGTGCCTGGATGATAGGAGTGGTGGTTAATGCTTCCTTGAGGCAGTCAAACTCCTTTTTGCACCTATCATCAAAATCAAATTCAATATCTTTCTGAAGCAGATTGGATAATGGAAGGGCCTTCTTACTGAAGTCTCTAATGAAGCGCCTGTAGAAATCTGCATGGCCAAGAAAAGATCGAACCTCTCGCACGCAAGAGGGGTAAGGCAATTGTGAAATAACAGAGATTTTTGCAGGATCCACTTCTATGCCCTTACTAGAAATGATATGCCCTAAAACTATACCCTGTTCTACCATGAAGTGACATTTTTCAAAATTCATAACAAGATTAGTTTCAATGCATCTATTAAGCACTCTATCCAAATTATCTAAGCATGCATCAAACGAGGATCCATACACAGTGAAATCATCCATAAACACCTCTATACAATTTTCAAGGAAATCTGAAAATATACTAAGCATGCACCGCTGGAAGGTACCAGAGGCATTGCATAGGCCAAAAGGCATTCTCCTATAAGCAAAAGTGCCAAAGGGGCAGCTGAATGTGGTTTTCTCCTGATCCTCGGGAGCAATATGGATCCGAAAATAACCGAGAGAAACCATCCACAAAGCAAGTAATGAGATTTACCGCCGGATGCTCAAGCATCCGGTCAATGAAAGGCAGTGGAAAATGATCCTTCCGTGTTGCTCGATTGAGCCTTCGGTAGTCGATACGAGACCCTCCAACTGTTTTGTATTCCGGTGGGAATGAGCTCATTCCTCTCATTCTTCACAACGGTGAGGCTCGTCTTCTTGGGGACCACCTGGACTGGACTCACCCACTGACTATCTGATATAGGATAGATGATCCCAGCCTGAAGAAGCTTGGTCACCTCCTTCTTCACAATATCCAAAATCATGGGGTTGAGTCGTCTCTGTGGCTATCTCACTGGTTTGGCTCCATCCTCCAATAATATCCTATGCATGCATGTGGATGGGCTGATACTAGGAATGTCCGCCAGGGTCCAGCCGATGGCTTTTTTATGCCTTTTCAGAACATGCAACAATTTCTCCTCTTGAAAAACATCAAGGGAGGTGGAAATGATCACTGGAAACTTCTCATCATCCTCCAAATAAGCATACTTGAGGTTTTCCGGTAAAGTCTTTAGTTCGAAGTGGGTCTTGGCGGAACGAAGGAACCAGAGAGGGAAGAAGAATGGGTTCCACAACTTCGTACCTCAACCTGCAAGTCGATTCATGTATACTTCCCGCAACATGGTTAGTGCATTCTGACTCTAAAGAACTCATATCCATAGGAGGTACAACATCCAAAACATCACACATATGATCAGATTTAAATTCAGAATATAACTCAAGATTAGAATGAAGATAAATGTCAATATCAAAATCAGATTCGGATTCGGTGCATGCAAAAGAAGTATACAGATCAGAAAGAAAACAATGTTTCCTAGCATGTAAGGAATGAAAATCAGAAACATACTCATCAATAACATCATCAATGATCTCAACACGAAAAACAGAATGGCACTCAGATGGATGTTTCATGGCATCCAGAATATTGAAATGGACAATAATATCACCAAATTCCATGGACAATGTACCATCATACACATCAATCTTGGTTCGGGCTGCTTTCAAAAATGGTATGCCTAAAATGATTGGGACAGATCCATGGGAGAATCCCTCCTCCATATCAAGCACATAGAAATCAGCAGGAAAAATAAGTTCACCAACCCGATCTAAGACATCCTCAATGAAACCTGTAGGGTGGGCTACACTCCTATTTGCCAGTTGTATCACCACACTCGTAGGTTGCAAAGGTCCAAAAGATAAAGAATTAAAAATGGACAAAGGCATAACATTAATTGAAGCAACCAAATCAAGCATGGCATTCTCAAATTTATTATTGCCAATAATACAAGGTATGCAGAATGTACCTGGGTCCTTACATTTCTCAGGAATGTAAGGAACAGATTTACCTATCAAAGCAGACACATTTCTGCCCATGCTGATTGTCTCACTGCCCTTCATCTTCCTCTTGTGGGTGCACAGCTCCTTTAAGAATTTAACATATCTGGGAATTTTCTTGATGGCATCAAGCAGAGGTATGTTCACCTCAACTTTCCTGAAGGTCTCCAGAATCACTTTATCGACCTCTTCCATCTTTTTGCTTGGAATTGCTTTGGGAGGGAATGGAAGAGGGATAGGAGGTTGTTGCAGGTCAGAACTGGGGCTGGAAGAAGGTCCATCTATATGCAATTTTCGGCTACCAACTGGTTGCTCAGGTGCAGGAACTGAGGCAGGTACAGATGAGGGTGGAGGTACTGCAGTGGTTATGTCAATCTGTTTTCCTAACCTCAATGTGATGGCACTTACATTCTTAGGATTAACCACAGTCTGTGCAGGGAGCTTGTCTAAATTGTGATTTTGCAATTGATTCTCAGCAGTAGCTAGTTGACCAATCTGATTGGTTAAACTCTGAATGGAGGCATCATATTTCTGTTGGTACTGTATGTTCATCTCAACCATTTGTTTGACCAATTCCTCTAATGAAGGTGAAGAAGGTTGAGGAGTTGGTGCTTCATGTTGCTGCCTCTGATATTGTTGTTGCATTGGTGGAGGCATATAAGGTCTGCTTGGACCAGCAGAATTCTAAAATGGTGGTGGTGGAAAAGGATTCTGCTGCTGTTGGTGCTACTGATTGGACCATCTCAGATTTGGGTGATTCCTCCACCCTGGATTGTATCTATTGCTTAAGAGGTTAGAATTATGTTGTTGGTTCGGAGCCCTATTATTGAAAATGTTTGCTGCAAAAGCTTGTGGAGCTCTAGAACCTGTAGACTCATGCAATAATTGGCAGCAATCAGTGGGATGCTCAATTGAAGTACAAATGCCACAAACCCTTGCAGGTGGTGCAGGTCTCTGATTTGTAGCAAGTTGGGAGACTAGGGTGGTGAGGGCATCAATCTTACTTTCTAGCTTCTTCTCCACTAAATCTGATGAACCCACATCATGTACACCTCTAAGGACTATGGCATCACTCCTCATGTTAAATTGCTGGGAATTGGATGCCATCTTCTCAATTAAACCTCTAACAACAGCAGGTGTCATGTCTCCTAAAGCTCCTCCACTAGCTGCATCTATCATACTCCTATCCATTATGTTCATCCCCTCATAAAAGTACTACGGCGAGTAGGCTGTTCGATATTTGGTGGTGAGGGCAACTTGCACAAAGTCTCTTGAACCTCTCCCAATACTCGTATAAGCTCTCTCCCATCTGTTGCCTGATACCTGATATATCCTTCCTGATGGTAGTGGTCCTGGAAGCAGGGAAAAATTTCTCTAGAAAGACTCTCTTCAGATCATCCCAGCTCGTTATGGAACCAGGAGCTAAGTAGTCAACCAGTCTTTGGCAAGATCCTCCAAAGAGAAAGGAAAAGCCTTCAGGTATATGTGATCTTCGAGGAACATTTTGTGGCTTCATGGTGGAGCGAGACTATATGGAACTCCTTGAGATGCTTGTGTGGATCCTCACCGCACGACGATGAAACATGGGCAACAAATGGATTAGTCCAGTTTTAAGCACAAATGGTACATCCTCTTCAGGGTATTGGATACATAAATTTGCATAAGTGAAATCAGGTGCAACCATCTCCTTGAGAGTCCTCTCACAAGGTCCGAAATTGTTTTGCTCACCCATGTTATCAAAATCAAGATTATGTTCAGATGCAACAGAATGGTCAAAACTACTTAAACTAATGCTATCTAAATGAACATCATCTAAAGACACGTTCCTAGAATGCCTAACTAGTCTATGAAAGGTCTTATCTATTTCAGGATCAAAGGGTTGTAAAAGGTCAGGATTGCTTCTAGTCATGCACTATATTCAACAATTAATGTATTTCCCAAGAGTTAACAAAAAAATTCCTAAAAAAAATCAGTTGTTTACTGGAATGACAACGGTAGACCGTGAACAAGTACACCAGGTAGGTTCCCAGGAAAGAGAGGTGGGTCAATAATGGACATGCTTAAGTACCAAGTCTTTCCTAGCCACAACCCTCCTAGACATGCACTTTCACACTACCAAGCTATATCCAGAGTTTCCTATGAGAATGAAAATTATAATTTTTTTTAAATAAAGCTAGAAAAACAAATTAGAGATGAAATTGTTTTTTGAATTATTATATACATATATATATATATATATATATATTTTAACCCGAAAGAGTTTTAGAACAATAGTGGGCTATCAAAATAGTATTAAGAGAAGTAAGAATGTTAAATTAAATAGAAAATCAAATAAAATATTCAATTAATTGAAAATCAAATAAAATATCCAAATAACAGACAAATCAAATAAAATATTCAAATAACCGAAAATCAAATAAAATATTCAAATAACTGCAAATCAAATAAAATATTAAAAACTAGCAATCAAATAAAATATTCAAATAACTAAAAATCAAATAAAATATCCAAATAACAACAAATCAAATAAAATATTCAAATAACTGAAAATCAAATAAAATATTTAAATAACTAAAAATCAAATAAAATATCCAAATAACAAGCAAATCAAATAAAATATTCAAATAACTGAAAATCAAATAAAATATTCAAATAACTGAAAATCAAATATTAAATAACTTAAAATCAAATAAAATATTTAAATAACTAAAAATCAAATCAAATATTTAAATAACTAAAAATCAAATCAAATATTTAAATAACTAAAAATCAAATCAAATATTTAAATAACTAAAAATCAAATATTAAATATTCAAATAAAATAAAATAAAAACAAAAAAACGAAAACATAAACAAAAAAAATAAAAATTGAAAACCTAGACAAAAATATTGGTCCCCAACGAACGACGCCAAATTTGATCGATGTCGTACTCGAGTCAAATAATTAAAATAGATAAATGTAGTACTAGGAAGCTTTCCTAGGTCGTCTCCCAAAGACCACAAATTTCTATCAAAGCTTATCAATTTTTAAATTTAGAACAATAACAAAAAAAAGGGAAGGTTTTCAAAATTAAAATATTAGATGAAACAGAACAAAAGAAGATTATAAAAATGCGGATTAAAAACAGATTAAAATGCAATTGATTTCCTGATTCTAATGCAGTGTCACATATCCTAGATTACGAAATTAATTCAAAATTAACCAATTAAGCGAAGATAAATCCCAAATTTTCCTTAACCCTTATTCCAATATGAAATTAACCAACTAAGCGAAGATTAACCCCAAATTATCCTTATACAATTAAGCATTGCATACATCACATAATCTCATCTCTAACACAGAATTAAGCAAATTGTGATATTAGTTTCGGTTTATTAAGCATAAACAGATTATAATTCAACACTGAGATTAGAAGATGAAGAGTTAAGAGAACAAACAAAATGAAATTGAAGAACAAAACCTCAAAGATCTACTTGCATTCTTCTTAGAAATTCAATACAAAGATTTAGCTATCCATGGAAAGTTGAAAATGCAATAGAAGAAACATAATTAAAATCGAAACAAGAATTTAAAAATAATGACAGAAGAGTAAACAAACTTGAATATAAATTGCAGAAGTTGAAAGGCGGTTGTGTGGTGGTTTCATGGCAGCAGAAAACGAAATTGAACCAAACTTTTAATGAGCCTTGAGCAGTCCAAATTAAAATGCAAAGAAAACCAGCATGAAAAAAACGTGAAACAGAACTATAGTGGCTGCCTGTCTCCTCCTCCTATTGCTCCTCTAAAAATACCAGCCTACCCTAACCCTAGAGTCCCCTAGGAATGGGCCCAAGCTGGCCCATACAGGATTACACATCAAACAAACCCTAGCTGATATGGCAATCATTAATATGATGTGGAAATAGCAGCTGACATGACAAGTGACGTGGCAGTGACATGGCAGGTGACGTGGCAACTGACATGGCAATGATGTGGAAACTCTCTTCATCTCAATATTAATGTCCATACTTCAAAATTGTTTCACCAAAAATACCTAAAAATAATTAGAAACGAAAATTAGACCAATTAATGCTAAATTAAGCAAAATTTGGAATAATGGCCCAATGAAGCCCAATCAATGAAAATGCACTAATAATAGAAAATTAAACACAATGCACCAATTAAGATAAGTACATAAGGATAAGAAAATGCGGGAAAATAATGGCTCATTAGTCATGATATGATGATGAGTGAAATTTTCAGAATAAACACTTGAGAGATTAGAGTAAACACTTTACCACGAGAGGATGTTCCCATGAAATGAGTCCTGAATCCTTAAAGAGTACTTGGCCATAATAATACTTTGTAAGTTATGATCTTGATCTTTTTTATTCTCTCACTTTTGGTTGATGAAGTTTTCCTTGACTATTGTAGTTTTTAGGATGTCAATAACGCTTGCAACATTATCCATCTTTGCATTGCATGCATTCTTTTCTTTTCTTTCTTCTTTTCTTTCTTTTATCTTTTACTTGGAAGTGCAAAAGATCAAAAGTGGGGAGTATTTGATGTTTGTCATTTTACTCTTTATTTCTTGATCTAAGAGCATTTTCTAAGCTAGTTAGATCCCATGATTCCCAGCTGGCCTCTTCAAGGCGTATATTCTTCCACTGAAAACATGAAGGTAGGAGGTGGGAGTAGAGTTATCCCATTTCTAATTGATGATAGTTAATGGGACTAAGACAAGTTGGTTGTCAAAGATGTCGTGAGGCAATGTGAGAGGTGAGGAAGGAAGAGGACCCTTATGTGGTTGATGTATGTCATTTTAATCTTTATTTCTTGATCTAAGAGCATTTTCTAAGCTTGCTATGTTGAAAATTCAAGGACTTGATGTTAGACTTGATGGACATGAAGCTTGTTGATTTTGATGATGATTCAAGAACACAAGAACGTAGAGAGTTGAAGACTTGTTTTATAGTATAATAACTCTGTTTTGATTAGATTGAGTCTGTAATATTAGAGTTTGAGATAGCTGGAACATAGTCTGCACCTTAGAAGCTTCAAAAAGCTCAATTTTATCAAAGTGCCTCAGCTTTAATCGATTAAATGGTGAAATAATCGATTAAAACAGTGAGAAAAACCATTTTCTGTATCTGCTCACTGGTTTAATCGATTAACAGGTCTTTTAATCGATTAAAACAGAGAGTTTTGGGGTTCTGTTGATTTTGGCTTTGTAATAATCGATTAACATTTCATTTAATCGATTATTTCAGTCAGATTTTGATTTTTAACTTCAAATCAACCCTATTTTCGAAAATCCTATTTCCAAGACTCCTAGTTTCGAAAATCCCAATTCCCAAACCCTAATTTCTCTACTTAAGCTTCTCTATGGCACTCAGAAAAGAAGAACAACCTTTTTCATACAAAAGTTAAGTGATGTGAGTGCCAGAGAACTGTTTGTTGCAAGAAAAAGGGGCTTTTGGAACCTGGTGTGGGCTAGAAGCGATAAGAATCACTAAGTGGAGTTCTTAGTGGATTGTGTGTTGTGCCGTCTCTAGGGAAAGTTGTTCTTCATCTCTTGTGGATTTCAAGAGAGGTGATTTCTTTACTTTATCTTTTCCATTGTAATCTGTTTGTAACAACTTTGATTATAGTGACAGCGTTAATCCTCTGTTTGAGTGATTAGCAACTGGACGTAGGGTCTTTTGATCCGAACCAGTATAAATCTCCTGTGTAAGATTCTATCTCTACTCTATTTACATTTACACAGTTTTTAATCGGTAAAATTTTGGGAAAATTTTGAAAACCTAATTTTTGTTAAGAAACCAATTCACCCCCCCCCTCTTGGTTTTTGTCCAACCACGCGAACATTCCGCTGCGTGATTCTAACAAGTGGTATCAAAGCTTGCTTTGATAGTCATTCAAACTTTTCGAAAATGGCCGGACAAAATCAAACTTTTGCCGAAGGTGCGTCTATCAACAGACCCCCACTTTTTGCGGGTCAAAATTATCCTTTCTGGAAAGTAAGAATGCAAATCTTTTTACAGTCTGTTGATAGAGGCGTTTGGGACGCTATTTTAAACGGTCCTTATATTCCTAAAGTTACTGAGAACGGTGTTGACGTTCCTAAACCGTTTTCTAGATGGACAACAGAGGAAAACAGAAAAGCACAATTTGACATTAGGGCTAGAAATATAATTTCATCTGCTTTAACCCTTGACGAGTTTTACAGGATCTCTGTTTGTAAAAGTGCTCAGGAGATGTGGGAAATGCTAAGAGTGACCCACGAAGGTACCGACGATGTTAAGAGAGCACGGAAAAATTCTCTAATCCAAGAATACAAGATGTTCCGGATGCAAAAAGGCGAAACGATATTTGACGTTCAAAAGCGTTTCACTCATATTGTGAACCATCTCACTGGATTAGGTAAAATATTTGACGTTGATGAATTGAATGTTAAAATTTTAAAATCTTTGGATAGGAAATGACAAGCTAAGGTGACGGCCATCTCGGAGTCACAAAATCTTTCCACAATGTCTATGGCGGCGCTCTTTGGAATGCTTAGAGAGCATGAGCTTGAACTTGGAAGGCTAAATGAAGAAGAAGGACAATATCAAAAGAAGAACCTAGCCTTCAAAACCGAAATTTCCAAAGGTAAAAATAAAAAGGAAGAAGAAGACTCAGAAAATGAAGAAGAAGAATTGAGTCTTATGATAAAGAAGTTCACCAAATTCATGAAAGCTAAAGGAAGACATCCATTCAAAGGTAAGGGAAAGGTAAGAGAAAGTACTTCCGTAAATATGAAATGTTATGGTTGTGGTGAAGCAGGACATGTAAAGACCGAATGTCCAGATAAGAAGAACGAAGAAAACAAAGGCAAAAAGTTCTTCAAGAAGAAAGCTTATATTGCTTGGGACAACAGTGATTCAAGTTCGGAATCAAGTGACTCTGAAGTAGAAGCAAATATTTGCTTAATGACAAATGACAACATATCTTCCGATTTTGAGGTAAGTGATTCCAACTCATCTTCTAGTGATGATGATAATAACTATGATGAACTGCAAAATGCTTACAATGAATTATTTAGTGCCTTTAAGAATTTGAAAAATGAATATAAATTTGTGAAGAAGAGTTTAAGTAGATCCGAAAAGGAAATTGACTCATTAAAAACTAAAATCACATGTTTAGAAGAAAAGGAATCTTTAGAAACGAAAATTGTATGTTTAGATGAGGATGATGATAAGAACTTAGCATGTGAAACTTGTAAAGAGTATGAATATGACATAGATATTCTTAATCATCTACTTGATAAAGCCGAAAAGGAAATAAGTGATTTGAAGAAGGATAAAATTGTTGTAGCTCAAAATAGTATAAATCATCAAGTTCTTTTGAAAAAGTCTAAAAAGAAAAATAAAAGAGTATGGGTAGAAAAAGGAACTAGAGCATCTATTGTTAGAAATGCATCTTATCCTAAAGCTACATCTAATGCATGTTTTTACTGTATGAAACAAGGTCACACTTCAAATAAATGTAAAATAAAACATTTTGGTGTTCCTAAAGGTAAATACATTTGGGTTCCTATAGTTAAATGAATTGTTTGTCTCTTGTATTTATTCAAATAAAATTGATCATTTAGTATGTTTTGAATAGGATGCTTATTAGGTCAATTATAAAATCAACTCCCTATGAATTGTTAAATGGTAGAAAGCCTAATGTTGCTCATTTAAAAATATTTGGATGTAAGTGCTTTGTGTTAAATAATGGAAAGGACAACTTAGGAAAATTTGACTCAAAAGCCGATGAGGGCATTTTCTTAGGTTATTCATTAACTAGAAAGGCTTACAGGGTGTTTAATAGAAGAACATTAAATATTGAAGAATCTATTCATGTTACCTTTGATGAAATTGTAGACCTTGGGGGAAATCCTCTTGAGTCAAATAAAGAACTTGCAGGTGATGATGAGTATATAAGAGAGGCTCTTGATGAATTATATTTGGAAGAAAATGAGCCTTCTCAAACACCTGAATTAGCGAAAGAATGGCAATCACCTAGAGGACTCTCAATGGAAAATATCATAGGTGACATCTCAAAAGGGGTAAGAACTAGAAATATGACTAATTTCTGTATGTCTGTAGCTTTGTGTCACAGATAGAACCCAAAAATGTTGAGGAAGCACTTAAAGATGAACAATGGTGCATAGCAATGCAAGAAGAACTTAACCAATTTGAAAGGAATCAAGTCTGGGAATTAATCCCAAGGGAAGAATCACATCAAGTTATTGGAACCAAATGGGTATTTAGAAATAAACTTGATGAAGATGGAAACATAACAAAGAATAAAGCCAGACTTGTTGCCAAAGGCTATTGTCAGGAGGAAGGTATAGATTATGATGAAACTTATGCTCCTGTTGCCAGGTTAGAGGCTATACGCCTACTTCTTGCTTATGCATCTTTGATGAAATTTAAATTATATCAAATGGATGTTAAGAGTGCATTTTTGAATGGTTTTATTAAAGAAGAAGTTTATGTGGAGCAACCCCCTGGATATGAAGATTTTAGTTATCCTAATCATATTTTTAAATTAAAGAAAGCATTATATGGGTTGAAACAAGCTCCTAGATCTTGGTATGAAAGGCTAACTAGTTTCCTAACTTCAAATGATTTTTCTAGAGGAAAAATTGATTCTACTCTGTTTATAAAGAAAGTTAAAGAACATATCTTATTGGTCCAGGTATATGTTGATGATATTATTTTTGGATCAACTGATAATTTGTTGTGTATAAAATTTGCTAAGATAATGTAGGGAGAGTTTGAAATGTCTATGATGGGAGAATTGACATTCTTCCTTGGACTACAAATCAAGCAACTTAAAGATGGCATTTTCATCTCTCAAACCAAATACTGCAAAGAGATTCTTAAAAAGTTTGGAATGGACACCTCAAAGGAAGCTAACACACCCATGGGAACTTCATGCTATTTAGACAAGGATGAATCAGGTTTGGAAGTTAATCAATCTATGTATAGAGGTATGATAGGCTCACTGTTATACTTAACTGCAAGTAGACCTGATATTATGCATTTTGTCTGTGTGTGTGCTAGATTTCAGGCTTGTCCAAAAGAATCTCACCTAATTGCAGTAAAACATATTTTAAAATATTTAAAAGGAACTACTGGTTTTGGCTTATGGTATCCATCTGATGCTTGTATTAGTTTAATAGGATATTCTGATGCTGATTATGGTGGATGCAAAATTGATAGGAAAAGTACTAGTGGGACATGTCATTTGTTAGGTTCATCCTTAGTATCTTGGCATTCTAAGAAACAGGCATGTGTTGCTTTATCTACCACTGAATCTGAATATATTGCAGCTGGTAATTGTTGTGCTCAAATTCTGTGGATGAAACAACAGTTAGAAGATTATAGTATATTTTTAAATGACATACCTTTGATGTGTGATAATACGGTTAGAAATGTAGGCTGAGATCAAGAGGGGGGGTGAATTGATCTTTGAAAGATTTTTGCAATTAACAGATTATCAATTTCAAAGATTAAGAAATCTGATCAATTCTTGAATCACACACAGCAAGCAATCAAAATAAATGCAATCACAAAATTAAAGAAGAGAAAGGTTTAGAAAGATATCACCAAGTTTTATACTGGTTCACCCAATCCTAGGGCTACGTCTAGTCTCCAGCCAAATTCCAGCTGGGTTCCACTAGATTGAATGTTTTACAGATTACAACCTTAACCTTACACTCAATCTAACACAAGAACCACAATTCCAGTTCCTGCACCTAACCTTTCACCAAGAACCAAATTTCAGTTCTTGAACTACCCTGCAGCCAAATTCCAGCTACAGAAACCAGTGCCCACAATTCTAGGCACCTACAATATAGTAAAAGAAGGTAAAGAAACAAACGGAAGAAACTAAGAACGCTCAAACCAGGTTTTATGCGGTTACGCAATATGTGTTTCTTCTCCAAAGAAATGCAATTTTGCCTCAAGAAAGAACTTTGATGAACTTCACAAAAACAAGCGTGATTCTCTCTTGAAAGTAGCAATTTTGATTGCTTGATTGATTGCTAAAAGTTGTGTAAAAGATGTGTTTAAAAAAGTTCAAGCAATTTGTTTATATAGAAGATTTTTCAAAACTGCTGGTTTAATTAATCTGTTAAAATAATCTTTTAATCTGTTAAAAGTCTTGTTTTAATCTGTTAAAACTTCTTTTAATCCATTAAAACATTGTTGATTATTTTCCAAATTTGTTTTAAGCTGATACGACAACATTTATATCAATTAAAACTCTTTTCAAAAAATCTTCTAATCTGTTTTAATCGATTGCTTCGACTTTCAATTGATTAAAATACTACAAAACATTTTTATAAACTTTTCCAAGTGATTTTAACTGATAAAAATACGTTTTAATCGATTGAAACATTTAGTACAAATTTTCCAAGTTGTTTTAATCGATTGAAACTCGTTTTAATTGATTAAAATAATTCTGATCGGTCATAAGTCAAATCTGATCGATCATATCTGGTTCTAATCGGTCATAAACCCATTCTGATCGGTCATATCTGGTTCTGATCGGTCATAAAGCCATTCTGATCGGTCATCTGATATACCAAGTGGTTTTAATCGATTATTTCGAAGTTATATCGACTAAAATATTGAAAAAATACTTCCCTGATCTTTTTAAGTGATTTTAATCGGTTATTTCGAAATTGTATTAGTTAAGATACTGACAGAAAGTTTTCAACACTTCTTTTAATGAAAACAATCGGTTATTTTGAAGTTATATTAGTTGAAAACCTGTTATAGAAGTGTGAAGAACTTTTTAGTTGATAAGCCACATATACTATCAGTTAAAATAGTTGATTAAAAATCCTTTTGTCAAAATGTTTTGTTTTTAACGGTTAAAACATTTTTTAGAGGCAATTGCAGAATCTTTTTAAGTGAAGAAACCTCTTGCAGCAGAAAGATAAAATGGTTATACCTAAGCAGAGTTGCAGACATACTAATCCTTTTTTTCTTTTATCTTAAGTGACCTTTGACTGCCACAGAGTTGCCTTTGACTTCATTTTTTACTTCATCAAATCAACAAGATCTTTGCCAAAGTAAATAAGATCTTCATTACTTTCAAATACAAGTGCAATCAATCTTACTAAGAATCCAGTAATGCACTCTAGGACTAAGCACATAGAAATTAGACATCACTTTTTGAGAGATCATATCAGCAAAGGAAACTGTAAAATAGAGTACGTTGATATAAAGCATCAATTAGGAGATATTTTTACTAAGCCTCTATCCAAGGATAGATTCTATGATCTTAGAAGAGACTTAGGGATACTAGAAATAGCTTAAATCAGACAGTTTTTGGATGTTTATAAGGATATAATTCATTATACAGGATGTTAATAGTTTATCATGTGTAAAAACCTCAAAAATTTGATGTACTCTCTGGAATAATCGATTAATTGGAGTTATAATCGATTATTTGCATCCAAAACACCCAAAACATGACATTCCTCTCTAGATTAATCGATTAATTCATCCATTAATCGATTAAAACCAATGTTAATCGATTAATAACTCAAATTAATCGATTAACTTGGTTTGGTACTGGTTTAATCGATTAATTTGAGTTTTAATCAATTAAACCTGACAAGTTTGGATTCCTAGCCGTTACCAACGACTCTTTTGACCCTTATTCACTTTCATATGACCGTTGGAGATGCTTGGCTATAAATAGGGACCTCCATTTCACTTCTACTCACTTCTATCTCTTGAAATCAAGCCTTCTTGCCTCATTCTATCAATTTTTCCTTATTCTCACTTAACTTGTCCTCTTAAATCTTCTTGTTACTCTCCTAATCCTTCAATGGCCTCATCTTCTCGTGCAAAAATCCCCACTAGAAGAAGATCTGCACCCTCATCTCATCTCCGTCCTAATTCTGTAGAAGGATGGATCTCTGATGCAGATGGCCGACAAGAATTTCTGTCATATTGGAAGGAACGTGGTATTATTTCTCCTAAGTTCCTTATTGGTGAGCAATTCATCAATAGGGGATTCAACTTTCCCAATCTCCTTGAAATTCAAGGAGTTCTCCCTTTCATCCAAATGCAAGGTACGTATTATCCTGACTTAGTTAGGGTATTTTACTCTAGGTTCAAATTTAGAGATCAAATTGCTACCTCTCGAGTAAAGGGGGTCACAATTATTCTTGATGATGATATTTGGGAAAACGTTGCCCACTTTCCTATTAGAGAAGATGATATTAACGTGTATGGTGAGTTAGATTATTTTGACAGGATCTTAGCTTATCGTTCTTTTTTGCGAAACCCCTCCATGGAGATTGGGCGTCTCCTTCTAGCTGGACCTTTGAAAAAGGAGGAACGCATGATTTTACATTTACTTGTCTGGATCCTATGTCCCCAGGCTACGAATCATGCTCAATGTTCTTCAATTGATCTTTGTATTATTCATGCCATAATGAATAATGAGCCTTTAGATTGGGGCGTTCTTGTCACCATGACTATGTTAAAAGCCAAACGCTATCCCACCTTCAAAATTCCATATGCTCTCCTTGTCTCTCGCATCCTTGAATACAAAGGAGTAAATGTCGAAGGTGAACTAACAGTACGAACAAATAACTTGAATCGTATGCTAGACAGCACATTGATCCAACTACAAATGGTGCGTGTCAACGATATTTATGTTCACAAGGATGACGTTCCAAACAAAGGTGATGATAATGAAGATTCTGATGAAGATATGCCTCCTGCTGCTGAGGTTCCCTCTGATCAAATCCAAAGTGTTGTAACTTCCTCTGCTCATCATGAAACTCGACAATCCATGGAAGACATGTTATCTAATATGAATCAGAGGATGCAGACATTCTTCACTCTTTCTGGAGTACGGCATGAGGAAATAATTTGTCGTATATCTGATGTAGATGATAAAGTGTGTCATTTAGAAAATAGATTTGATGCACACTTTCATAGTGATGATAGTGAAGAATTTTAAATTTGATTGTTATTTTTTTTCTTATATTGTAATGAATGTTTATTTCTGAAAAAAAATCTGATGTTCTTTTATTGCTTTGATTGAGGGGGAGTTATCTCAAAGTTATGCATATTTTGAGGGGGAGCCCTTATGATTGTTATTGAAGCATGCCTTCAATTTTTTATTATAATCAAAATAGGGGGAGAAATATTTAAAGCCTAATATTATTGTTTTTAAATATTATCTGGTATGTTTAATGTGTTTGTTAGTATGACAGATAAAACAGGTTATTACAAGGCTTTAAAAGAAAATTTTGATCATCATCAAAAAGGGGGAGATTGTTGAACATTCAAGGACTTGATGTTAGACTTGATGGACATGAAGCTTGTTGATTTTGATGATGATTCAAGAACACAAGAACATAGAGAGTTGAAGACTTGTTTTATAGTGTAATAACTCTGTTTTGATTAGATTGAGTCTGTAGTATTAGAGTTTGAGATAGCCGGTACATAGTCACGCACAGTAGAAGCTTCAAAAAGCTCAATTTTATCAAAGTGCCTCAGCTTTAATCAATTAAATGGTGAAATAATCGATTAAAACGAGTGAGAAAAACCATTTTCACGTATCTGCTCCTCTGGTTTAATCGATTAACGAGTCTTTTAATCGATTAAAACAGAGAGTTTTGGGGTTCTGTTGATTTTGGCTTCGTAATAATCGATTAACATTTCATTTAATCGATTATTTCGATCGATTTTGATTTTTAACTTCAAATCAACCCTATTTTCGAAAACCCTATTTCCAAGACTCCTAGTTTCGAAAATCCCAATTCGAAACCCTAATATCTCTACTTAAGCTTCTCTATGGCACTCGAAAAGAAGAACAACCTTTTTCATACAAAAGTTAAGTGTTGTGAGTGCCGAGAAGCTGTTTGTTGCAAGAAAAAGGGGCTTTTGGAACCTGGTGTGGGCTAGAAGCGATAAGAATCACTAAGTGGAGTTCTTAGTGGATTGTGTGTTGTGCCGTCTCTAGGGAAAGTTGTTCTTCATCTCTTGTGGATTTGAAGAGAGGTGTTTTCTTTACTTTATCTTTTCCATTGTAATCTGTTTGTAACAACTTTACTTATAGTGACAGTGTTAATCCTCTGTTTGAGTGATTAGCAACTGGACGTAAGGTCTTTTGATCCGAACCAGTATAAATCTCCTGTGTAAGATTCTATCTCTACTCTATTTACATTTACACAGTTTTTAATCGGTAAAATTTGGGGAAAATTTTGAAAACCTAATTTTTGTTAAGAAACCAATTCACCCCCCTCTTGGTTTTTGTCCGACCACGCGAACATTCCACTGCGTGATTCTAACAGGCTATTTTATTCATAAACCATGCATTTAACATGTTTTCATTAAAATCATAGCATAATTTGTAAGAATTAATGGTTGAGTTCAAGAGGGGGGGTGAATTGAACTTTAGAAAAAAATTTCGCAAAACACACTTTCTTTGGGAAGAATGATTTATCTTTATTCAATTCTTCTATAGGTAGATTTGATTTTAATTACAGCAAGAATATGAACAAGAAATAAAAGAGATGAAAGCAGAAAATCAACACAAAAGTTTATACTGGTTCACTCTTTACCAGAGCTACATCCAGTTCTTGACAAATCTGCCAAGTTCCACTAATTCCAGGTGAAAATTACAACCAGTAGATATTCACCAATCTACCCCAAGAACTATCTCACAAACCCACAAGATAGACTCTTGAAAACCTCCCAGTAACCAAATCCAGTTACTGTATCCAGTGCAGATTCAAAACCCAATCTACACAATCACACTTTATACAAGAATATGAAAAGAAAAAACCTGGACTGCAGCTTTAATAGTATAGATGTCCAGAAGTGATTCTAACTCAGAACTTTCTCTCTTTGATGAACAACAATCTTGATCAAAGCACCTTATGATATGAAAAGTTTTTGAATGCACAGAGAAAGTCACGGATATGATAGCTCTAAGATTTCTTTCAAATGTTTTCTCAAATTGTATATTTCAAAAGATAGATCAAACCTATATTTATAGAATAAAAGAAGGAACCGGAATGTTTAAAGCTGATAAAAGCTGATTCGAGTAGCAAATGATCGATCAAAATAATAGTATGATTGGTTAGAATCAGTTATGATCGATTAGAATAGCATTATGACCGATTAGAACTAGTTATGATCGATCAGAATCACATTATGATCGATCAGAATACTTTTCAATCGATTAAAGCGATATTTCAATCGATTGATTTTATTTAAAACTTCATTCAATCGATTAATTCGTGTTTTCAATGGATTGAAGTAGCTTAGAAAAAATGATAGCTCTCTGTTTCAACAGATTAAAAAACATTTCAACAGATTGAAATCCTATGAACTCTTAAACTGAAAAAATGGTCTCTCTGTTTCAACAGATTAAAAAACATTTCAACAGATTGAAAATGCGAAACCTTTAATATTTGAAAAAATCATTAAGAACATTTTTAACCTGTTGATTCTGTGATTCAATCAATTAATGTTTTGACTTTATATGAACATTTTCTATGTTAAGTAAATTTAACAGATTGAAAACTTCTTTTTAACAGATTTAAAAAAAAAAACCCAATTTGTTCTTTTAATGCTTAAAGATTGGTTTTCCATGCTGTAAAATAAGTTCAATGAGATGCATCATTTTAAAGGCGCTTATCACAAGATCTATTGAACTATCAAGAGATTAAATTCTAAACCTATAACCTATTCACCTACACACCCACAAAATAAACTCTATAAACTTTATATGTCTTCATCAAATCTAACAAGTGCTTCAATCTCCCCCTATTTGATGGAGACAAATCACCACTACACCTGCATAAACAATAACAGAACAAAGACATATATGATCTTGTGATGTGTGTGTAGTGTCAATTATAAGCAAAATACTTCTCCCCCTATTTGACTTCATCAAAAAGTGTTTAGTTACAGTCCATAAGCACCACGTAGGTACCAAAAAAAACAAAAGAAACATGTGATCTTAAAGAGCTAAACTTCAATCATCTCCATCCCAGGGACCCTGATTGAATTGGAGGTCACCAATTCTGTTGAAGATATCCTCCAGTTGATTATCAATGTGCTGAAATCGGCAATGGAGTCTTCATATAGTCGATCTTTGGTGAGCTTGTAGAGCAAATGTCATTTCCATGTGCCTCCTTTGATTTGTTTGTAATTCATTCATCCGATGCGAGCATAGTCCTTTCAAGCTGTGAGAGAGGAGTGCCATGGTCGGGTTGTGGTATATAAGGAATCACTTCCAATGGAGGCTTGCTCTTCCATGACATCTTCCATAGGGCCTATTTGTCTTGCTTCTGCAGCACTCGGAGCACCAGTATTCTCATCTTCTTCAACTTCTTCTTCTTCTTCTTCTCTCCCAGCTTCTTCTTTCGAAATCCACTCACCATCAATCTTGATGAATCCCATTTTATGAAGGATGGAGTTGTTAACCTCATTCGTGGGACGAATGGTTTCAGCCAATTCTCCTTCCAAGTCAACACCAAAATGAGTTAGAAATTTAGAAATAAGGATTGCATAAGGATACCTAAAATCACTTAGCCTTTTTTCTTTGATCATATGGTCCTTGATGACAAATACCCAGTTTACTCTGATTCTGTGATGGATGCAGTACATCAGCACTAAATCACCTTCATTTAGTACTGCATGATTGCTCCCCCTGGGAGTAAGCTGCCAGGCCACTATGAATGCAAGAATTCTTTCTTCAAGTTTCAACTTTCCAGTGTTGAAGGAACTCATTGAGTCACGCTTATTTCTCAAACAATAGCGAAAGTACTGGACTTAGTTGAATTCGTCCACATCAGAGGTATACCCTTTAGTGACTTTTACTCCTTCATCCTTGAGACCAGCAACATCTTTCCAGACAGTGGGAGTAATTTCTATTTCCACTCCTTTGACTTGAGATTTTAGTGTAGACCCTTCAAATGACAGATTAGTGAAGAAAACTTTAATAAGTTCAGGATAAACTCTACCATTGAGTTCAAGGAACTTCTGAAGTTTCTGGTGTTGCAGCAGTCTCCGAACACCTCTGAATCCTTCAGCATCCAACCACAAAAATTTCAGAACCTTGGGTATATTAATTTGTTTCCTGCTCATTTCATGAATGAACAAATCCATCTTCTCTTGGTTCCCATTGAACCAGGATTCAATGCGCCCTCCTACAGATGTTCCTTGCACAGCAGCAGAGGATTCTCCTTTGCTGAACTTCTTCCTTCCTGATTTGGTGCGCTTGAACATGCTTATATGTGAGATGAAACAGAAAAACAGAGAAGAGAGAATGTTTTCAAGAAGAAGTATAAGCTTTTCAAACAACTATTGTATGCTAAGATGAAATGATAACACTCGTTCCCTTCATCTTCTTTGAATAGACAATTTTGTCTTTAATGATTTCTTGTTGTTACGCTTAGTCGCGAGGGATGGTAAAGGTGGAGAGAGAGAATTGTTACTTGTGCAACTTAATTAGCCTCACATCTGATATCCAATCACGGTCATTCGGCTTTTATTTGATAACTCGATATTTAAGAGAGTAGCTGAAGCTAATCCCGAGTTGTAAATGCACTCAAGCACAATCTACGATAATTGATTAGAGGCAACGCATACACTACTAACCCTAGGAAAAATTAACCAATTGATTTTTCGTGAAATTAATTGATTTTTCAATTTCGATATAGACGCAGATTATCGGGAGTAAAATAAATCGATTGAATCGAAGATTTAATCGATTGTTTTTGTGAAAGAAAAACATGCGAGTATCAAAAGTGAAATAAATCGATTGAATCGAAGATTTAATCGATTGATTTACGAGAGAAAAATATGCGAGCTACAAGGTTATTGAAATAAATCGATTAAAAGCTTATTTAATCGATTGAGCTGGTAACATATCATGAACAGAGATTGAGAATCGGGAAATCAACAGATTATTTCGCAATTTCAATCGATTAAAACACATAATTTCAAGATTTTCGAGACAATTTTAATCGATTGAGCATGTTATCAACCTTGTTAAAAAGCACATAATCACAATAAATAATCAATTATTCAATACTAGATATATCCGGAATTCCTAATTCAGTTCTAAGCATATTAAGTCTATCTCTAGGAAGTGGTTTAGTGAATAAGTCGACTAATCTGTTTCTCAGTTTCAATGAATAAAATTTCACAATCACCCCTAGATACATGTTCTCTAATAAAGTGATGTCTAATTTCAATATGCTTAGTTCTAGAGTGTTGAATAGGATTCTTAGTTAGATTTATTGCACTAGTATTATCACAAACCGGAGGTACCGTGTTAAGAGCCACTCCATAATCTTTCAGTTGTTGTTTAAGATAGATACTACGAGCACAACAACTCCCAACTGCAATGTATTCAGCTTCTGCAGTTGAAAGAGCAACACATGCTTGCTTTTTGTCTGTGCCACAATATGAGACTGCTTCCCAGTAAATGACATGTACCAGAGGTACTTTTCCTGTCCAATCTACATCCTGCAAAGTCAGAATCAGAAAATCCAACAAGTTTAAGAGATGCACCTTCAGGATATCATAGTCCGACATTAATGGTTCCTTTAAGGTACTTGAGAATCCTTTTAGCAGCGGTAAGATGAGATTCCTTTGGATTTGCCTAAAATCTAGCACAAAGGCACACACTGAACATAATGTCAGGCCTACTAGCAGTCAGATATAGCAGAGAACCAATGAAACCTCTATATTTAGTTTGGTCAACAAATTTCCCTTTTTCATCTAAATCTAGACAGCAGTTAGTAGACATGGGTGTAGAGGATTCTTTGCAATTGTGCATATCAAATTTCTTCAACAACTCATTACAGTATTTAGATTGACTTAGAAAAATGCCATTTCTTAATTGCTTAACCTGGAGACCAAGGAAGAAATTTAATTCTCCCATCATAGACATCTCAAATTCACTTTGCATTTTCTTAACAAACTTATTACACAAGGCATTATTAGTAGAACCGAAAATGATATCATCAACATACACCGCACCAGAATAATGTCGGTTCCAGATTTCTTAATGAATAAGGTTTTATCAACTTCACCTCATTTGTATCCTTGATCAATTAAGAAGTTACTTAGCCTCTCATACCATTGTCTAGGAGCTTGCTTTAAACCATAAAGAGCCTTTTTTAATTTGTAGACATGGTCGGGATGCTTGTGATTTTCAAAACCAGGAGGTTGAGAAACATAAACTTCTTCATTGATGAGTCCATTTAGAGAGGCACTCTTGACATCCATCCGTAGTAATCTGAAACCACTAATACAAGCATAAGCTAATAATAGTCTAACGAGCCTTCAAGTCTAGCTACAGGTGCAAAGGTTTCATCAAAATCAATTCCTTCCTGTTGGTTATATCCTTTGGCTACCAATCTAGCTTTATTTCTAGTGATAATGCCGTGTTCATCTAGTTTATTTTTGAATACCCACTTAGTACCAATTACATTGATATCTTTGGTTTTAGGAACTAATTCCCACACGTTATTCCTTTCAAACTGATTAAGCTCATCATGCATAACACTAACCCAAGTATTCATCATTTAATGCATCCTTAACAGTTTTAGGTTCAATTTGTGAAATGAATGCCATATGATTGCGGAATTGATTAAGAGAATGTCTAGTGGATACTCCCTTATTGATTTGCCCAATAACATTGTCTAGAGAAAGATCTCTTGGGACAATCCATTCTTTAGGAAGCTCATCCAGGATATCTTCTTCCTGTTCTTCGGTAATTCTTGGTGGATCGGCTTTTGCAGGATCAATTGATTGATCACCTTCTTCGACAAGTATACTAATCTGAGCCATCGGGATGTTTTAACCGATAAGAATTATCAGTTAAATCGTCATCATCTGCAGTACCTGTTGTTTTATTCTGCAACACTCGAGGAGACTCATTAAAAACAACATGTACTGATTCTTCAACAGATTTCAGTCTTAAATTGTACACTCTATATGCATGGTCGTTAGTAGAATAGCCAAGAAAGATTCCTTTATCAGATTTTTCATCAAACTTGCCAATATTTTCTTTCCCATTGTTTAAAACAAAACATGTACATCCAAAAACCCTGAAATAGTTTATGTTGGGTTTTCTTCCTTTGTACAGTTCATATAGGGTTTTCTTAAGCATGGGTCTAATCAAGACTCTATTCAAAACATGACAAGCAGTGTTTACTACATCTGCCCAAAAGTATTTAGGTAAAGAATTTTCACAAAGCATTGTTCTAGTAAGTTCCACAATGGATCTGTTCTTTCTTTCCACAACACCATTCTGTTGAGGAGTTATTGGAGCAGAAAAATTGTGTTTTATGTCATACTTTTCACAGAATAGTTCAAACTTTTCATTTACAAATTCTCCACCATTGTCACTTTGAATAGAAGTAATGAAATAACCTTTTTCATTATGTAAGACCTTGGCAAGCTTTTTGAAAGATTTGTAAGAATCAGATTTGGCTTTTAAAAAGATAGTCCAAGTAAATCTGGAAAAATCATCAACAATTACCATGATATAGAGATTACCACCTAGGCTTTTATTTCTTGAAGGACCAACCAAATCCATGTGAAGCAGTTCCAAAGGTCTAGAAGTAGAAACAATGTTTTTGTTTGAAAAGGATTTTCTAGTTTGTTTACCTTTTAGACAAGCTTCACAGATTTTGTCTTTCAGAATTTGAAGCTTAGGTAGCCCAGAGACTAAATCTTTAGAAATCAGTTTGTCAAGATGATTAAGATGAATATGTGCAAGCCTTGTATGCCATAACCAAGATTCTTCTTCTTTAGTAAGAAGACAACTTTGAGATGAGATAGAATGCTTGATATCTAACATGTAAAGGTTATTCAGCCTCTTACCTACCAACATTACCGTGTCAGATTTTGGCTCACAAATTAGGCATTTTTCTGGTTTGAAGATAACCTTGTGACCTAGATCACATAACTGGCTTATGCTGATTAAGTTGTGCTTGAGACCTTCAAAAAGAAGAACATTGTGAATGGTTACGGATTCACCATCTCCTATATCTCCAAAACCTAGAATTCTTCCCTTGTTGTTGTCTCCATATGTCACGTGACCTCCATTCTTCAGTCACAGTTTCTGGAATTTTGAAATATCACCTGTCATGTGCCTTGAGCATCTGCTGTCCAGGTACCAAAGGGACTCTTGTTGTTGTTCCTGAAAGATCAAGCATCAAGTATTTGGTACCCTTAAATATTTTGGGTCCTTAGGAGTCAATTTTTCTGTTTAACATGTTTTGGAACCCATCTCATTCTACCTTGCGGCACAAAATATTTTCTAGCATGACAGAATTTTACAGTATGTCCTTTTTTCATGCAGTAATGACAAGATGAGAAAGGGGATGTTGTTGCTTTTCTGAAAGAAAAGAAGTTCAAATACTTTTTAGTTTTCACCCCAACCTTAGGTTTGTACCGATTCTAGTATGTTCAAAAACACAGTTTTGAGACCCAAGAAGTGTATCTAAATTTTCTTTACCTTGAGTAAACTTAGACAGAGTTTTAATTAAGTAATCAACCTTATTACGTAGAAGGATACACTTTTCACAATTATTGTTAGCAGCAGACATTATCAGCAGATGAATAGATTATTTCAAGATGTTCCATATCTGTTTTGCTTTCTAATAACTCTTTTTCCAGAATTTTAACCCTATTTTCTAACCAGTTATTTAGTCCTTTTAACCGATTATTTGTATGAGATAAATTCTTGGCTTCATTATGCATTTCATTGAAAGCATTTAGTAATGTGATGTAATTCATTTCATTTTCTGTGGGAGTTGAACTTACATGCGATGAAGAGGATTCACAACCAGCCATCAAACATAGGTTCACCTCTTCACCTTCGGATGCGAAGCTGGAGGATGAATCATTGTCTTGCCAAGCTATGTAGGCCTTTTTCCCTTTGTACTTTGACTCTTTCTTGTTCCGATTCTTGGTTTTTTCCGGACATTCACTCCTTATGTGTCCCCGCTTACCACAAGAATAACAAGTAACGATATTTTGAATAGATTCAGTTCTTTTATCGGTGTACCTTTTAACTTGGCCGGTTCTGTTCTTCCTTCTAAGAAATTTCCCAAACTTCTTAACCAACGAGTCGATTCTTGGATTCATCTTCTTCAGACTCGCTATTTTCTTCAATCATCTTGAGAACAATGTTTCTACTTTTCTTCTCTCGCATTTTCTTGTTCTTTGAACCGATTGATTTCCAACTCATGTTCCCTTAACTTACCAAATAGTGAAGCAAGTAGTCATTTCAGCTTAAGTCTCTTGATTCCGATATAGTCTGTCACCTTTGGTTGCCAAGTTCTGTCCAAACATTTCAAGATTTTGATGTTCAACTCTTCCTTGTCAAAAGTCTTTCCTAGCCCAATTAGATGATTGACTATATGCCTGAATCTTTTCTCGTACATCCGCAATTGTTTCTCCTTGCTGCATTTTAAACAATTCATAGTCTCTAATTAATTCATGCTTTCTTGCCCTTTTCACGTCAGATGTACCCTCATGAGTGACCTCTAGAATTTCCCACATTTCTTTGGCAGAGGCACATTGAGACACCCTGAAAAACTCATCAAGATTTAAAGCAGAGGTAATAATATTTTTAGCAGTATAATCATATTGGACTCTCCTATTTTCTGCATCAGTTAATTCAACCCAATTTTTATCAACAATTTTACTGTCCACTGTATGAGTTGGTTTGAAAGGCCCATTAACAATTGTTTCCCAAATACCTCTATCAAGAGATTCAATAAAGATTTTCATTCTAACCTTCCAGAAAGAATAATTCACACCAGCAAAAACAGGAGGCCTGTTTATGGAGGCTCCTTCCGAAAAATTCATCTTTCCCTCAGCCATTCTTGGACCAAATTCTTGAGTAACTTACAAGAACCAGCTCTGGTACCAATTGTAAGAATTAATAGTTGAGTTCAAGAGGGGGGGGGTGAATTGAACTTTAGAAAAAAATTTCGCAAAACACACTTTCTTTCGGAAGAATGATTTATCTTTATTCAATTCTTCTATAGGTAGATTTGATTTTAATTACAACAAGAATATGAACAAGAAATAAAAGAGATGAAAGTAGAAAATCAACACAAAAGTTTATACTGGTTCACTCTTTACCAGAGCTACATCCAGTTCTTGACAAATCTGCCAAGTTCCACTAATTCCAAGTGAAAATTACAACCAGTAGATATTCACCAATCTACCCCAAGAACTATCTCACAAACCCACAAGATAGACTCTTGAAAACCTCCCGAGTAACCAAATCCGAGTCATCGTAACCGAGTGCAGATTCAAAACCCAATCTACACAATCACACTTTATACAAGAATATGAAAAGAAAAAACCTGGACTGCAACTTTAACAAGTATAGATGTCCGAAGTGATTCTAACTCAGAACTTTCTCTCTTTGATGAACAACAATCTTGATCAAAGCACCTTATGATATGAAAAGTTTTTGAATGCATAGAGAAAGTCACGGATATGATAGCTCTAAGATTGCTTTCAAATGTTTTCTCAAATTGTATATTTCAAAAGATAGATCAAACCTATATTTATAGAATAAAAGAAGGAACCAGAATGTTTAAACCGATAAAAGCTGATTCGAGTAGCAAATGATCGATCAAAATAATAGTATGACGAGGTTAGAATCAGTTATGATCGATTAGAATAGCATTATGACCGATTAGAACTAGTTATGATCGATCAGAATCACATTATGATCGATCAGAATACTTTTCAATCGATTAAAACGATATTTCAATCGATTGATTTTATTTAAAACTTCATTCAATCGATTAATTCGTGTGTTTCAATGGATTGAAGTAGCTTAGAAAAAAATGATAGCTCTCTATTTCAACAGATTAAAAAACATTTCAACAGATTGAAATCCTATGAACTCTTAGACTGAAAAAATGGTCTCTCTGTTTCAACAGATTAAAAAACATTTCAATAGATTGAAAATGCGAAACCTTTAATATTTGAAAAAATTATTAAGAACAATTTTAACCTCGTTGATTTTGTGATTCAATCAATTAATGTTTTGACTTTATATGAACATTTTCTATGTTAAGTAAATTTAACAGATTGAAAACTTCTTTTTAACAGATTTAAAAAAAAAACTCAATTTGTTCTTTTAATGCTTAAAGATTGGTTTTCCATGCAGTAAAATAAGTTCAATGAGATGCATCATTTTAAAGGTGCTTATCACAAGATCTATTGAACTATCAAGAGATTAAATTCTAAACCTATAACCTATTCACCTACACACCCACAAAATAAACTCTATAAACTCTATATGTCTTCATCAAATCCAACAAGTGCTTCATAATTCACTTTTTCTTAATTTGTTGCATTTTACATAGTTTTAGCATAATAAACAATATACATGCATACATCCACATTGCATATTTATTTTTCTTCTTTTGTGGGAGAGGTAATTTGAGATGGGCCAATTTAATATAAAGAAATGTCGAAATTGATGCTGTCAAACTTTACTCTTCTTAAAAGCCCAAGTTTGCTTGTGTAGCCCACTTGAAGAATGTTACAAATGGAAATTTTGAATCAAACAAATTAATTGGTGCGAGAATCCAATTTAGCTGAATTAAAGGCCAACATGAATCAAGAATTTAATGCAAATCAATGTTGGATCACTCAAAATAAGAAAGAAGCGGACTATTTTCTCCAAATTAGTCCCGAAATTTATCTTCATAGTAATCAGATTTTGTAATTATTTATTTGAGAAATATTTGATTTTATTGTAATTAATTTTAGGCTTGATTTCTCTTATTCAAACCCCTATAAATAGAGGTCTTACGACAACCACAATCATAATCTCCTTGCCTAGGGTGAGAATTGTTGTTTTGTCTCGTCTCCAGTTTCTTTTCCTACTCTCAGTTCGTAATTTAGTTTTTAGTTAGGCGAGTTCATCACCTACTACTACACTTCTGGTTTGTTCTCTTTTATTTAATTTGCAATTTCTATTGAATTTTTAGTAGATCTTGTTGTAGTTATTTTATTTATTCAGTGCTCATTTTAATTTATGTTATTTAAGTGTTTAGAATTTTTATTCCGAGTATTACATAATTTTCATTTTCAATTCGTCTCGTTTCCAATTTAAATTCGCAATTTAATTTTGGAGTTATCGCTTTCAGAAATTTCAAATTTAATTAATTCACTATTTTATTTCAAAGCAATTTTTTATTCCTGCACTTTTAATTAAAAGTAATTTATTTTAATTTTATAAATTTCAGTTATTTAAATTCTATTTCTATTTAATTTTAATTGTCATCAATATTCTATAGTAATTTAATTTTAATTTTTAGTATTCTCGCATCAATTTATTTGTTTTTCACTCTTTCATTCATCCCCCTATTTACTATTTTTTAGAAAATGATATGTGATAATGAGTATGTTCCTATAATTGTGTCCTTGTAAGATTCGACACGGGTTAGCTATACTGCATTAGTTTAACAACTTGTTTATTATTTTTTATCAATATTTTGTGCGACCAAAATGTTGTTATCTCTGGTCAAATTAAGCAAACATGAAAAACATAATGGATCTTTGCCTCTGGAGGTAAGGCCAATTCATAAGCTACTGCCCTATTTTATTGGTGATCTGAAAGGGACCAAAGAATCGCTTCTATAGCTTGCTAGAGGTTTGACAAGTAACAGAAATCTGTCTGCGTGGTCGCAAGCGTACGTAGACCTAATCACCAATGTTAAACTGGAACTCGTGGCGAGAAGCATCTACCCAATGTTTCATAGACTCCTGTGCCTTTGCAAGGTTAGAGCATAGTTTGCAAAGAATCTCCTCGTGAGTTGAAAGTTCGTATTGAGCAGCAACATTAGAGGTATTTGTAGGTGTAAAGGAAGAAATAGTGGGAGCTGGGAACCCATACGTAACCTCAAAAGTGTTGAACATTCTTGGACTTGATGTTGCACTTGATGAACATGAAGATTGTTGATTTTGATGATGATTCAAGAACACAAAGACTTAGAGTGTTGAAGACTTGTTTTGTATTGTAATAACTCTGTTTCAATTAGATTGAGTCTGTAATATTAGAGTTTAAGATAGCCGGTACATAGTCTGCACCTTAGAAGCTTCAAAAAGCTCAAATTTATCATTCAGGCTCGGCTTTAATCGATTAAATAGGGAAATAATCGATTAAAACAGTGATAAAAATCATTTTCTGTAACAACTCACTGGTTTAATCGATTAAACCAAATTTTAATCGATTATTAGGCGGTTTAATTGATTAAATCACCTTTTAATCGATTAAAACAGAGAGATTTGGGTTCTGTTGATATTTGGCTCTGTTTTAATCGATTAATACTTCTTTTAATCGATTATTTCAGTCAGATTTTGATTTTTAACTTCAAATCAAACCTATTTTCGAAAACCCTTTTCCCAAGAACCCTAATTCCAAAAATCTCAATTCCCAAACCCTAATTTCTTTACTTAAACTCTTCTATGACACTCAGAAAACTAGAACAACCTTTTCCATACAAAAGTTAAGTGTTGTGAGTGCCAGAGAACTGTTTGTTGCAAGGAAAGGGGGCTTTCTGAACCTGGTGTGGGCTAGAAGCGATAAGAATCACTAAGTGGAGTTCTTACTGGATTGTGTGCTATGCCGTCTCTAAGGAAAGTTGTTCATCATCTCTTGTGGATTTCAAGAGAGGTGTTTTCTTATCTTTATCTTTTCAATTGTAATCTGTTTGAAACAACTTGTTTATAGTGACATCGTTAATCCTCTGTTGAGTGATTAGCA
The DNA here is from genome assembly GCA_963425845.1 of Sphenostylis stenocarpa. NCBI lineage: Eukaryota > Viridiplantae > Streptophyta > Magnoliopsida > Fabales > Fabaceae > Sphenostylis > Sphenostylis stenocarpa. Next base: position 67,230,234 of record OY731403.1, on the reverse strand, counting down.
ACTGGACGTAGGGTCTTTTGATCCGAACCAGTATAAATCTCCTGTGTAAGATTCTCTTCTCTTCTCTATTTACATTTACACAGTTTTTAATCGGTAAAATTTGGGGAAAAGTTTGAAAACCTAATTTTTATTAAGAAACCAATTCACCCACCCTCTTGGTTTTTGTCCGACCACGCGAACATTCCGCTGCGCGATTCTAACAAGTGGTATCAGAGCTTGCTTTGATAGTCATTCAAATTTTCGAAAATGGCCGGACAAAATCAAACTTTTGCCGAAGGTGCGTCTATCAACAGACCCCCACTTTTTGCGGGTCAAAATTATCCTTTCTGGAAGGTACGTATGCAAATATTTTTAGAGTCTGTTTATAGAGGCGTTTGGGACGCTATTTTAAACGGTCCATTTGTTCCTAAAATTACTGAGAACGGTGTTGACGTTCTTAAACCTTTTTCTAGATGGACTGCAGAAGAAAATAGGCCCAATTTGACGTTAGGGCTAGAAATATAATTTCATCTGCTTTAACCCTTGACGAGTTTTACAGGATCTCCGTTTGTAAGAGTGCTCAAGAAATGTGGGATAAACTAAGAGTAACTTATGAAGGAACCGATGATAGTGACTCAATTTCGGAGTCAAGTGATCTGGAAATAGAAGCTAACATTTGCTTGTTGGCAAAAGACAATATATCTTCCGACTTTGAGGCTAGTGATTCCGACTCATCCTCAAGTGATGATGAAAATGATTTTGATGAATTACAAAATGCATATAATGAATTGTTTAGTGCCTTTAAGGACTTGAAGAATGAATATAAAGCTGTGAAAAAGAGTTTAAGTAGATCTGAAAAGGAGGTAGAGTCCTTAAAAACGAAAATTGTATGTTTAGAGAAAAAGGAGTCCTTAAAAATGAAAATTTCATGTTTAGAGGAAAAGGAAACCTTAGAAACGAAAATTGTATGCATAGATGAGAACGATGACAAGAATATAGCATGTGCATCATGTAAAGAGTATGAACATGATATTGATTTACTTAGACATTTGCTTGATAAAGCTAAAAAGGAATTAAGTGATAGTTATAAGAATAAGGATAGTGTTCAAATTAAAGAAAATTGTCATGTTCCTTTGAAAAAGCCTAAAAGTAAAAATAAAAGAGTATGGATTGAAAAAGGAACCAAAACTTCAATAGTTAGAAATGTATCATATTCTAAAATTACATCTAATGCATGTTTTTATTGTATGAAACATGGTCATACTTCAAATAGATGTAAAACAAAACATTTTGGTGTTCCTAAAGGAAAATATATTTGGGTTCCTATAATTAAATGAATTATTTGTCTCTTGTATTTATTCAAAGAAAATTAATCATTTAGTATGTTTTGAATAGTATGCTCATTAGGTCAATAATTAAATCTACTCCATATGAATTGTTTAATGGTAGAAAGCCTAATGTTTCTCATTTGAAAATTTTTTGATGTAAGAGTTTTGTGTTAAATAATGGAAAAGATAACTTAAGAAAATTTGACTCTAAAGCCGATGAGGGCATTTTCTTAGGATTAGTGTGTCTAAAGAATGCTTAGGTAAAATCATTTTATCTTTTCTGCTGCATGAAGGTTCTTCACTTAAAGATTTTGCAAAATGGCTCTAAAATCGTTTTAAACAACTAAAAACAAAGTATTTTTATAAAAGCTTTCTTAAACATGTTTTTAACTGATATAGTTTTGAAAGAACCAATTAAAATCACTTAGAATGTTCAAAGAAGTGTTTTTACAGTATTTTAATCGATACAACTTGTTTTTAATCGATTAAAACCATTTCAAACTCATTATGATCGATCTGATTTGAATTATGAGCGATCAGAATTTTTTTCAATCGATTAAAACATGTTTCAATCGATTAAAATCAATTAAAGGGTCAGGATGATCGATCAAAATGCAATTATGACCGATCAGAATCAGTTATGATCGATCATAATTTAGTTATGACCGATCAAAACTCTTTTAATCGATTAAATCTCGTTTCAATCGATTAAAACAACTTAGAAATTTTCTACACAGCGTTTTAATCGATTAAAACTTATTTTTATCAGTTAAAATAACTTGAAAAGTTTTATAAGAAAGTTTTGCAGAATTTCAATCGATTGAATTGCGAAACAATCGATTAAATCAACTTAGAAGATTTTTTATAAAGTGTTTTAATTGATATAAACGTTATCGTATCGCTTAAAACAAATCGTTAAAGAATCAAGAACGTATTAATGGATTAAAAGAAGTTTTAACAGATTAAAACTGCACTTTTAACAGATTAAAAGAATCTTTTAACAGATTAATTAAACCAGATAGTTTTGAAAATCTTCTATAAAAACAATTTGGCTTGAACTTTTTAAACACACATTGAATATAAGTTTTCACACATCCTTAAGCAATCAATCAAGCAACTGCGGTGCAAACACTTTGGAGATCAAGGATGTGCTAGTTGTTGATGATATTATATTTGGATCAACTGATAATTCATTATGTGTAGAATTTGCTAAGATAATGCAGGGAGAGTTTGAAATGTCTATGATGGGAGAATTAACATTCTTCCTTGGACTACAAATCAAGCAACTTAAAGATGGCATTTTCATCTCTCAAACCAAATATTGCAAAGAGATCCTTAAAAAGTTTGGAATGGACACCTCAAAGGAAGCTAACACACCCATGGGAACTTCATGCTATCTAGACAAGGATGAATCAGGTTTGGAAGTTAATCAAACTATGTATAGAGGTATGATAGGTTCATCGTTATACTTGACTCGCAAGTAGACCCGATATTATGCATTCCGTCCGTGTGTGTGCTAGATTTCAGGCTTGTCCTAAAGAATCTCATCTAATTGCAGTGAAACATATTTTTACTTAAAAGGAACTACTGGTTTTGGTTTGTGGTATCCGTCTCGATGCTTGTATGAGTTTAATAGGATATTCGATGCTCGATTATGGTGGTTGTAAAATTGATAGGAAAAGTACTAGTGGGACATGTCATTTGTTTGGTTCATCCTTAATATCTTGGCATTCTAAGAAACAGGCATGTGTTACTTTATCTACCACTGAAGTCGAATATATTGCAGCTGGTAGTTGTTGTGCTCAAATTCCGTGGATGAAACAACAGTTAGAAGATTATAGTATCTTTTTAAATGACATACCTTTGATGTGTGATAATACGAGTGCAATAAATCTAACTAAGAATCCAATGAATGCACTCTAGGACTAAACATATAGAAATAAGACATCACTTTTTGAGAGATCATATCAAGAAAGGAAACTGCAAAATAGAGTATGTAGATACCAAACGTCAATTAGCAGATATATTTACTAAGCCTCTACCCAAGGATAGATTCTATGATCTTAGAAGAGACTTAGGGATATTAGAAATAGCTTAAATTCTGCTTAATCTGACTGTTTTTGGATGATTGTAATGTTATAATTCGTGGTGTAGGATGTTCATAGGTTATCATGTGTATAAACCTCAAAAATTTGATGTATCCTCCGGAATAATCGATTAATTGGTGTTATAATCGATTATTTTCCCTCAAAACATCCAAAACAGAGTATTCTTCTCTGGAATAATCGATTATTTCACAAAATAATCGATTAAAACCAACCGATAATCGATTATCGACTGAAAATAATCGATTAAATGTAATCGATACTCGGTTTAATCGATTATTCCGAATTTTAATCGATTAAACCCGACCAGTTTAGCCTTCTAGCCGTTGCCAACGGATCTTTTGACCTATATTCTCTTCTATATGAATGTTGGACATGATTTTGCTATATATAGAGACCTCTAGTTCACTTCTACTCACTTCTAACTCTTGAAATCAAGCTTTCTTGCCTTATTATACTCTCTTTGTCACCTTATTCCATCACTTGTCCTTCTAGATTTTCTTGATATTCATCTACTATTTCAAATGACCTCATCTTCTCGCCCTAAGATCCCAACTAGAAGAAGATCTGCACCCTCCTCTCATCCCCGTCCTAATTCTGTAGAAGGATGGATCTCTTATGCAGATGGCCAACAAGAATTTCTAACCTACTGGAAGGAAAAGGCTATTATTTCTCCCAAATTTCTTATTGGTGAGCAATTCATTCATAGGGGATTCAATTTTCCTAATCTTCTTGAAATTCAAGGAGTTCTCCCGTTTATCCAAATGCAAGGTACGTACTATCCTGACTTAGTTAGGGTATTCTACTCGAGATTCAAATTTAGAGATCAAATTGCTACATCCCGTGTAAAAGGGGTTACAATAATTCTTGATGATGATATTTGGGAGAATGTTGCTCACTTTCCAATTAGAGAAGATGCTATTAACGTATATGGTGAGTTAGATGACTTTGACAGGTTCCTAGCTTATCGCTCTTTTCTGCGGAATCCCTCCATGGAGATTGGACGTATCCTTCATGCTGGACCTTTAAAGAAGGAAGAACGCATGATTCTACATTTACTTGAATGGATCTTATGTCCCCGGGCTACGAATCATGCCCAATGCTCTTCCATTGATCTTCGAATTATTCATGCCATAATGAATAATGAACCTTTAGATTGGGGTGTTCTTGTCACAATGACCATGTTAAAAGCAAAACGTCATCCCACCTTCAAAATTCCATATTCCCTTCTTGTCTCCCGTATTCTTGAATATAAAGGAGTGAATGTTGAAGGTGAACAAGCAGTTAGAACAAACAACTTAAACCGCATGCTGGACAGTACATTGATTCACCTCCAAATGGTGCGAGTCAATGATATTTATGTTCACAAAGATGACGTTCCAAATCAAGGGGATGCTAATGAAGATTCTGATGAAGATATGCCTCCAGCTGCTGAGTTTCCCTCTGACCAAATCCAAAGTGTTGGAACTTCCTCTACTCATCATGAAACCCGACAATCCATGGAAGACATGTTATCTGACATGAATCAGAGGATGCAGTCATTCTTCACTCTCTCTGGAGTACGGCATGAGGAAATAATTCGCCGTATATCTGATATAGATGATAAAGTGCGTCGTTTAGAAAATAGATTTGATGCACACTTTAATGATGATGATAGTGCAGAATTTTAAATTTTGTTGATTATTTTCTTTTTGTTATTTTCTCTTGTTATTGTAATGAATGATTGTTTCTGCAATAAAATATGATGTTTCCTTGATGCTTTGATTGAGGGGGAGTTATCTCCAACTTATGCATATTTTGAGGTGGAGCCCTTATGATTGTTATTTGCAGAGTTATTTTTTATTATAATCAAAATAGGGGGAGAAATATTTAAAGTCTCTCATGAATTGCATTTAAATATTATCTGGTATGTTTAATGTGTCTGTTAGTAAGACAGATAAAACAGGTTATTACAAGGCTTTAAAAGATAATTTTGATCATCATCAAAAAGGGGGAGATTGTTGAACATTCAAGGACTTGATGTTGCACTTGATGAACATGAAGATTGTTGATTTTGATGATGATTCAAGAACACAAAGACTTAGAGTGTTGAAGACTTGTTTTGTATTGTAATAACTCTGTTTCAATTAGATTGAGTCTGTAATATTAGAGTTTAAGATAGCTGGTACATAGTTTGCACCTTAGAAGCTTCAAAAAGCTCAAATTTATCATTCAGGCTCGGCTTTAATCGATTAAATAGGGAAATAATCGATTAAAACAGTGAGAAAAATCATTTTCTGTAACAACTCACTGGTTTAATCGATTAAACCAAATTTTAATCGATTATTAGTCGGTTTAATCGATTAAATCACCTTTTAATCGATTAAAACAGAGAGGTTTGGGTTCTGTTGATATTTGGCTCTGTTTTAATCGATTAATACTTCTTTTAATCGATTATTTTAGTCAGATTTTGATTTTTAACTTCAAATCAAACCTATTTTCGAAAACCCTTTTCCCAAGAACCCTAATTCCGAAAATCCCAATTCCCAAACCCTAATTTCTTTACTTAAACTCTTCTATGGCACTCAGAAAACTAGAACAACCTTTTCCATACAAAAGTTAAGTGCTGTGAGTGCCAGAGAACTGTTTGTTGCAAGGAAAGGGGGCTTTCTGAACCTGGTGTGGGCTAGAAGCGATAAGAATCACTAAGTGGAGTTCTTAGTGGATTGTGTGTTGTGCTGTCTCTAGGGAAAGCTGTTCATCATCTCTTGTGGATTTCAAGAGAGGTGTTTTCTTATCTTTATCTTTTCAATTGTAATCTGTTTGAAACAACTTGTTTATAGTGACAGCGTTAATCCTCTGTTGAGTGATTAGCAACTGGACGTAGGGTCTTTTGATCCGAACCAGTATAAATCTCCTGTGTAAGATTCTCTTCTCTTCTCTATTTACATTTACACAATTTTTAATCGGTAAAATTTGGGGAAAATTTTGAAAACCTAATTTTTATTAAGAAACCAATTCACCCCCCCTCTTGGTTTTTGTCCGACCACGCGAACATTCCGCTGCGCGATTCTAACAAAAAGGGGTGTAACCAGTGGAGGAATTCACTATTGTATTGAAACTCCATTCGGCCCATAGTAGTAATTTGCCCCAAAGTGAAGGTTTATGGTGAATAAACATTGTAAATACTGTTGTAACACCTTATTAACTAGCTCAGTCTGCCCATCCATTTGAGGGTGGTAAGCGGTTGACATACGGAGCTTAGTATAACTCAAGCAGAACAATTCGAGCCAGAATTGGCTAAGGAATATAGGGTCTCGATTAGAAATGAGGTTGTGAGGGAGACCGTGGAGTTTGCAAACAATGTTGACAAATAATTCAGCCACACTGATAGCAGTGCAGGAACGAGGTAGCAAACCAAAGTGAGCTCCTTTTGAGAACTTGTCCACCACGACGAGGATGGTAATAAAGCCCTTAAATGCAGGGAGTCCTCTAATGAAGTCCAATGACAGATCCTGCCAACAACAAGATGGTGGAGGAATGGGCTACAAAAGACCCGGACTACGCTGTGTAGGAATTTTAGTTTGCTGACAAATGGTACAAGTGGCCACATAATCCTGGACATCCTTGCGAATAGTATTCCAATAAAAACTGGCCAGAAGTCTGCTGAGGATTTTAGCCATGCCTGTATGACTAGCCAACTGAGTGGAGTGGAATTCATGAAGGAGGAGGGGAATGAATGGGCAAGATGATGGAAGCAAAATTTTGTCCTTGTAGGTAATGAAATCATGGTGAATAGAAAAATCAGGGAAATCCACAGGTGTAAAATTGATCTTAATTTTGAAGTCTTGGAATTCAGAGTTGGTGCTAAGTGATAACTTGAGAGCATCCAGGAAATCCAAGTACGGAATTGATAAGACCAAAAGAGATTCCTCCAAGGACTCAACACGTGAAAGAGCGTAAGCTACAGTGTTAGACTTGCATCGACAACATTGGATTTCAAAGTCATAACCCAGAAGCTTGAAGAGATATTTTTGCTGCTCAGGTGTCAGAACTGGGTGGTGCATGAGTTCCTTGATGGAACGTTGATCAGTCTGAATAATAAAGTGTCATCCAATGAGATATTGGCACCACTTTTGAACAGTTGAGGTGACGACAATAACTCTCTTGAAAGAGATGAAGATCTTAATTGAATCATTTGATTTAACGAAGATATTGTTGATTTGATGATGTCAAAATGAAGTCAAATGGCTATTTTGTTGAAGTCAAAGGTTCTTGGTTAAAAGGGTAGAGTGATTAGTGAGTCTGCGTCTATACATAGGTATAATTATTCTTATCTCTCTGCTGCATGAGGTTTCATCATTTAAAATATTTTCTAAAAGCCTCTAAACATTTTTAATCTGTTAAAAACAAAGTAATTTGTTAAATGGTTTTCAAGTAACTGTTTTAACTGATATTATATGAGCTTTATCAGTTAAAATGTTCTTAACACTTTCGTAATAGGCTTTTAAGTGATAGGTTTTTGAAATAATCGATTAAAACCTTTTAAAACATACATTGGAACTGTTTTAATTGATATGTCTTCAAAATAATCGATTGTTTTCATTAAAAGAGTTTTTGAAAACCTTTTGCCAGTATTTTAACCGATGTAAAATTGAAATAATCGATTAAAATGACTTAAGATGTTTTGAAAAGTGTTCTAGCAGAATTTTAATCGATACAAACTTGAAATAATCGATTAAAATAACTTGAAGTGTTTTGAAAGATGTTCTGTCAGTATTTTAATTGATGCAAATGCGAATTAATCGATTAAAACAACTAAGAAATTTTTTCTAGAGTGTTTTAATTGATTAAAACAAGTTTATTATCAGTTAAAATAACTTAGAAAGTTTTATCAAACTTTTTGGCAGAATTCTAATCAATTAAAATGCGAAATAATTGATTAAAACAATTAAGAGATTTTTTCCAAAGTGTTTTAATCAATTAAAACAAGTTTGTTATCAGTTAAAATAACTTAGAAAGTTTTATGAAACTTTTTGGCAGAATTCTAATCGATTAAAATGTGAAATAATCGATTAATACAACTAAGAGATTTTTTCCAAAGTGTTTTAATCGATTAAAACAGATTGTTATCAGTTAAAATCACTTAAAAAGTTTTATGGAAACATTTGGCAGTATTTTAATCGATTAAAAGGTGAATTAATCGATTAAAACAACTTAAGGGATTTTTTACAAAGTGTTTTAATTGATATAAACGTTGTCTTATCAGTTAAAACAAATCTGGAAAATGATCAAGAACATTTTAACAGATTAAAAGAAGTTTTAACAGATTAATTCAAGACTTCTAACAGATTAAAAGATTGTTTTAACAGATTAATTAAACCAGCAGTTTGAAAAATCCTCTATATAAACATGATTGCTTGAGTATTTTAAAACACACCTTTGAGAAATCAATCAAGAAATCATAAGAGCTACTTTCAAGAAAGAACCATGCAAGTTTTGTGAAGTTTTTCGAAGTTATTTCTTGAGGCAAATTTTGCATTCTTTTGGTGAAGAAACTTATTCTGTAGAGCTGCATAAACTAGGTTTGAGTGTTCTAGTTTCTTCTCTTTGTTTTTGTACTTTTCTTTACTGTATTGTGGGTGTCTGGAAGTGTGGGAACTAGTTTCTGTGGCTGGAATTTGGCTGCAGGGTTGGTCAAGAACTGGAAGTTGGTTCTTGGTGAAGGTGTAGGTACAAGGACTAGAATTTTGGTTCTTGTGGTAGATTGAGTGGGTGATTGGAATTGTAATCTGTAAAACATTCAATCTAGTGGAACTCAGCTGGAATTTGGCTGGAAACTGGACGTAGCCCTGGGACTGGGTGAACCAGTATAAATCTTGGTTGTATCTTTCTAAACCTTTCTCTCTTTAATGTTGTTGTTGTCTTTATTTTGATTGATTGTTTTGTTTGATTCAAGAATTGGTTAGAACTCTTAATCGTTGGAATAGATAATCTTTAATTTGCGAAAATCTTTCAAAGATCAATTCACCCCCCCTCTTGATCTCAGCCTACTTTTCTAACAATTGGTATCAAGAGCAAGGGTCTTGAAAAATACTCAAGACTTTCGGTCCAAATCTTTCATGGCTGAAAACAAATTACCTTTTTATGAGGGAGCTTCTATTAATAGACCTCCACTGTTTTGTGGTACAAATTATCCATTTTGGAATATTAGGATGAATATCTTTATTGAATCCATTGATAGGAATGTTTGGGATGTAATTGTTAATGGTCCATTAATTACAGAAAAAAAATGGTCTAGTCTAAGTGATGAAGAGAAGAAAAAAGTTTAAAGTGATTGTACTGCTAAAAACATAATTACTTCTGCACTAAACATGGATGAGTTTTTCAGGGTCTCTCAATGCAAATCTGCCAAGGAAATGTGGGAAGTTCTTGAGGTTACTCATGAGGGAACAACTGATGTAAAGAGGCTAGAAAGCATACTGTCATAAGAGAATATGAGTTGTTTAAAATGCAAACTGGAGAAAGTATTGCAGAGTCAAAAGAATTATCCATCATGACAACAACTTCTTTATTTGGCAAACTCAGAGAGCATGAGATGGAAATAAACAAATTCAATGAGCAAGAAATCTGTGAAAAGAAAGGTAGAAGCATAGCACTCAAAGTTGAAGAAAAAGGTCAAGAATCAGAGGAAGAAAGTGAAAATCTTGGACTGCTTGTCAAAAAGTTTAACAAGTTTCTCAGGAGAAAGATTCAAGATAAAGAAAAACACAAAAGGTATGAAAAGAAATTTGATTCTTTTAACTATAAATATTATGGCTGTGGTAAGCAGGGTCATGTAAGAATGGAGTGCCCATAAAAGAATAAGTACAATGATAAGAAAGAAGAAAATATCAAAAGAAGAGCATACGTAGCATGGGATGACAATGATACCTCATCAACAGAAAATTCTGATTATGAAGAAGCTAAGTTGTGTCTAATGGCTAATCAGAACTAGCAAACCAATAGTGTAAATTCTAACTCTTCTTCTAATTTGGTGAATTATAATTCATTACAAGAGGCATTTAATGAAATGCATGAAGAAACCAAGAAACTTCAAAAAGAAAATGATATGCTAAAATGCATGACGAATTGGTTAGTTAATAGAGTTGATTCTCTTGAAAAGAAAATTCTTGAAGATGAAACTGATCTTGATTTCTTAAAATTAATACATGATAATTCTGATTGTGTATGTAATAAACCATGCAATAATTTTCCAGACTTACAAAAGAAGATTGATTTTTTGTCACAAATTGTTTCTAAATTTAGACAAGGTCAAGCTAATCTTGATGTTTTTCTTGGGTCACAAAAGTTTATTTTTGACAAATCTGGCATTGGATTTACATCTAGCAAGAAAATCAGAAAAATAGTTGTAAATAAGAAATCATACTCATTATCTGTTATTAAATGTTTTTATTGTATGAAAAGAGGTCATTCTATTAAATTTTGTAGAATCAAGAAGTATGCTATACCAAGAGGTAGAATGAAGTGGATTCCCAAGAATTCATTTCAAATAACTTGATTGGACCCAATGATTATAAAAAGGGTACCAGATATATGTTAAATCTGTTTTGCAGGAACAAAATCTGTAAGTTCTTTGATACCCAATCAACAAATTTCGATTCTGGATTCATAAACTGAGTATTTTAATTGATATAAAACTATTTTAATCGATTAATTTCACTTATAGAGAAGATCAGAAAAGTTGTCCATACAATTTAATCGATTAAAATATGAATTCATCGATTAAAATGCTCTCAGGATTTTTAGTATAGTTGTTTTAATCGATTAAAAAGAATTTATATCAGTTAAAATCATTAAAAAGTCAATTTTAATCGATTCTTCTTCATTTTAATCGATTAAAATTTTGTTGTCATATCATTAAATCTTTCAAGTACAAAAGTAATCGATTCTTTTATGTTTTTAATCGATTATTTCACTCGTTGCTTTTTCAAACCTTATTTTCAAGATCAAATTAATTGATTAATTTGTTGATTAATCGATTAATTCGTTTCTAGAAACCATTTTAATTACGATTAATTAGAGAATTTTCGATTAACCAAGACCTAATTTCCAAGATTAATTGTTTATCAAATTCTCGCAAAAGCATTTATCGTTCCATTTTGACCAAGTCAAAACTTATCCAAAGAACAAATTAGCTGATATACCCACTGTTCAAAAACTGCGCCTCTGCCTTCGATCAAGGGGACATATGCAATTAAAGCTGTAACTTTGCAGGTTCTTCCAATTGGACTTCAAATTACAAATTTGAAATCCGAAACCCATGGTTTTATACACTTAGCTTCACTCTTCACTCTTTTCTCACTTTCATTCTCTGAAATTTCTTCTTTCTTCTCCTGGCTTTGGTTCTCTTCTTGAATTCCAACGACAAAATGTTTAAAAGAGCAAAATCTAGGAAGAAACATAAAGGAGAGTCTTCCTCTACTACCAATCCTGGTGGTCATTTGAAAGCCTGGTTCGATGGAGATATTGGAAGAATGAACACTTTCATTGCTGAATTCAATCAGAAGCAAATTTTTATTCCCAAGTTTATCAAGTTCAAATGGCTTGATGAAGAAGGTTTTACAACCCTAAGAAGAAAACTGAAAAGTCAGAAACTAAGGACCTTCATGGAGTATACTTGAATATTCAACCTGATTTGGTTTGTGTTTTCTATTCCAATCTAACTGTAAATGGGTCTACAATCAAATTTCAGGTGAAAGGAGTTAATATGGAATTCACTCCTTCTGTTTGGGAACAAGTTGCTGGCCTCAAGGATAGTGGTGTTAAAGTATCCAGAGGAAACATCTCTGAAATACCAGACTTTAACAAAATTCAATTTTTCAGGTCCTGTCTCAAAAACCCAAATGATTCGGTAAGAATTTTAAATGCTGGAAAACTATTGCTTGAACATAGGCTGTTGGCTTTCATTGTTGCATGGATGCTTACTCCAAGGAGGAGTAATCATGCTATACTCAATGAGGGTGACCTTACTCTCATGTACTGCATTTCAAATAATATTCGGGTCAACTGGGTTTATGTAATCAAGGATCACATGTTGAAAGAAAAAAGGTTATTCGATTACAAACTGCCGTATACCATGTTGATTAACAATTTCTTTAGATATTTTGAAGTTGATCTTATAGGAGAAAGTGTGGAGACTCCTAAAGCTTCAAATGAAATTGATGACTCCACTCTAAGGAAAATGGGGTATATCAAAATTGATGATGAATGGATATCAAAAATTGATGCTGGAATGTCTGAAGAGGAGGATGAAGATGAAGAAGAAGCTGACCAAATTCCTTCTCCTCCAGCTGCTGAAGTAACCGAGTCCATTGGTGGGGAGGCTTCATATGTGAATATGGAGATAATACCTTACATAGAACAGTCTGACCGTGGGACTCCACTTTCACAGTTTGAACAAACCATGCTTTCTCAAATGTCCTCATTGCAAGAAAATCAGAGAAAGCACATGCAGATGACTTTTCAACACTTCCAGCAGACCAACACACAGTTCACAAACCTGGGAAATCAGATTGCTGATATCTATACCAAACTGGAAGATATGCAGCTCAATCAAGGAAATTGAGATGATTGAGTTTTGACAACAAGGGCCCCTTTCTATCATAATCTTTTTTCTTTCTTTATGTCTTGTTTCTTTTACTGCTACTTTTATTTTGGACTGTAATATTAACTGGTCTTAAACCAGAAACAATCCTTTAACATTTCCTAATATGATGCAGGTTTTTATTTGAATTAAGAGAGCTTAGATAGAATCAAAATCACATCTCTGATAATTTTAGCTGATATAAAATCGATTTAATCGATTAAATCAATTAAAAGAAAGATTTACATAGGAAATTCGTATCATTATAATCGATTAATTCGCGTATTAATCGATTAAAAGCTGTAAATTGTGAATTTGTATCAACTAAAATTAGTTTACATCAGTTAAATCACCTAGATAAGATGCTATTCTGATTTTGCTCTATCTTTTGGTTAAATCTTAATCAATCTAGTGGACACTACTTTAAAACATCTTCCTAATAATTGTTTTTACAAAATTCGAAATGAATTAGGAATCCTAGATACATTAAACTTCACTTAATTTTCAAACTCTAAATATTTTAATTGATATACATGAACTTTAATCGATTAAAAGCACTTATACAAAATTACTCATACTCTTTTAATCGATTAAATGTCAATTTAATCGATTAAATGACCTTAAGTTTTTAGATTTTAACTTTCATTACTATTTTAATCGATTAAAACATTATTTGTATCAATTAAAATCTGTAACAAGAACAATTTAATCGATTATGTCCTGTTTTTAATCGATTATTACTTTGGAAAGAGAATTAAAGGATTTAGTTAATGGCTATTCTTGTAACATGCTACTAAAGCATGGTTCCCTTATCTTTACATGTGTCTATTGTATTCATTACAAAAGAGTTAATAAAGATAAGTTTGAATCAACTTTAATTGCTTCTTAAAAGAGTAATACATCTCAATAGTGTCATAATTTTGTTTAAATACTATTTTCAAATTAATTTTGGTACATACATGCATAGTGTTTGTTTTGCTTCTCTATTCCCTATTTTTGATGAAGTCAAAGGGGGAGAAATAATTGGTTTTATTATTTTAGATAATGATTGTTTTTATACTCACTATTTTAGGGGGATTAGTAATCTAGGGGGAGAAGTGATTAATTTTTGAATACTCACTAATCTATATATTCAAGTGACTTCTTTTGCAGAGATATTATTCAAAGAGATGCTTGTCTTCATCAAATAGGGGGAGACTGAAAGAGATGAAGATCTTAATTGAATCATTTGATTTAACGAAGATCTTGTTGATTTGATGATGTCAAAATGAAGTCAAAAGGCTATTCTGTTGAAGTCAAAGGTTCTTAGTTAAAAGGGTAGACTGATTAGTGAGTTTGCATCTATACATAGGTATAATTATTCTTATCTCTCTGCTGCATGAGGTTTCATCATTTAAAAGATTTTGCAAAAGCCTCTAAACGTGTTTAATCTGTTAAAAATAAAGTAATTTGTTAAATGTTTTTAAGTAACTGTTTTAATTGATATTATATGAGCTTTATCAATTAAAATGTTCTTAACACTTTCGTAACAGGCTTTTAACTGATAGGTTTTCGAAATAATCGATTAAAACCTTTTAAAACATACACTGGAACTGTTTTAATTGATATGACTTTGAAATAATCGATTGTTTTCATTAAAAGAGTTTTTGAAAACCTTCTACCAGTATTTTAACTGATGTAGAATCAAAATAATCGATTAAAATGACTTAAGATGTTTTGAAAAGTGTTCTAGCAGAATTTTAATCGATACAAACTTGAAATAATCGATTAAAATAACTTGAAGTGTTTTGAAAGATGTTCTGTCAGTATTTCAATCGATGCAAATGCGAATTAATCGATTAAAACAACTAAGAGATTTTTTCCTAAGTGTTTTAATCAATTAAAACAAATTTTTTATCAGTTAAAATAACTTAGAAAGTTTTTTGAAACTTTTTGGTAGAATTCTAATCGATTAAAATGCGAAATAGTCGATTAAAACAATTAAGAGATTTTTTCCAAAGTGTTTTAATCGATTAAAACAAGTTTTTTATCGGTTAAAATAACATAGAAAGTTTTATGAAACTTTTTTGCAGAATTCTAATTGATTAAAATGCGAAATAATCGATTAAAACAATTAAGAGATTTTTTCCAAAGTGTTTTAATCGATTAAAATAGATTGTTATCAGTTAAAATCACTTAGAAAGTTTTTTGGAAACATTTGGCAGTATTTTAATTGATTAAAAGGTGAATTAATCGATTAAAACAACTTAAGGGGTTTTTTTACAAAGTGTTTTAATTGATATAAACGTTGTCGTATCAGTTAAAACAAATTTGGAAAATGATCAAGAACATTTTAACAGATTAAAAGAAGTTTTAACAGATTAATTCAAGACTTTTAACAGATTAAAAGATTGTTTTAACAGATTAATTAAACCAGCAGTTTGAAAAATCCTCTATATAAACAGGATTGCTTGAGTCTTTTGAAACACACCTTTGAGCAATCAATCAAGCAATCATAAGAGCTACTTTCAAGAAAGAATCATGCAAGTTTTGTGAAGTTTTTCGAAGTTCTTTTTTAAGGCAAATTTTGCATTCTTTTGGTGAAGAAACTCATTCTGCAGAGCTGCATAAACCGAGTTTGAGTGTTCTAGTTTCTTCTCTTTTTTTCTTTACTGTATTGTGGGTGTCTGGAAGTGTGGGCACTGGTTTTTGTGGCTAGAATTTGGCTGCAGGGTTGGTCAAGAACTGGAAGTTGGTTCTTGGTGAAGGTGTAGGTACAAGGACTAGAATTTTGGTTCTTGTGGTAGATTGAGTGTGTGATTGGAATTGTAATATGTAAAACATTCAATCTAGTGGAACTCAGCTGGAAACTGGACGTAGCCCTGGGATTGGGTGAACCAGTATAAATCTTGGTTGTATCTTTCTAAACCTTTCTCTCTTTAATTTTGATGTTGTCTTTATTTTGATTGATTGTTTTGTTTGATTCAAGAATTGGTCAGAACTCTTAATTTTTGGAATAGATAATCTGTAATTTGCGAAAATATTTCAAAGATCAATTCACCCCCCTCTTGATCTCGACCTACTTTTCTAACATCTCTGATGTAAGTGGAAGAGTTTATGAGCTTTGGGCAAAATTGTTTGCTAAAATAAGCAACTGGATGGTGATTTTGAGACAGTACAACGCCCATATCCATACCTGATGCATCAGTCTGAATAACGAATGTTGAATTGAAATTCGGAATGGTCAACACTGGTTCTTTGAGTAGGATATGTTTGAGGCGATCAAAGGTCTGTTGAGCATCATCATTCCAAAGAAAAGAGTCATTCTTGAAAGCAATGAGGGGGAGATTGATGGCAATGTGAAACATGTCCCTACATTCCCAAGAGATTTTTTTGATGAAGATCCAAGTCAAAACCATTCAAGACTCAAGCAAGCCCAATATATTATTCAAACCATTTAAGCAAGCCCGAGGTGATTCCTGAAGATTAGATAGAGTCTTAGAATATTGGATATGGAGGTACAAATTGATGAAGTGGTATTATTCATAAGCCTCCAAAGCACAAGTGTAATAAAATTTCGTAATATGACATTTTTCATTATCATAATCGATTATGATGCATTAGAATGGAAAAATGATTTTCTCTTTGTCATAATCGATTATACTAGTAACATAATCGATTATGGAAGTTCAAATTTGAAAAATATATTCGTTTTGAAGAATAAATGTTTTTGAATACATCTTGATTTTTCTTTACGAAATTATTAATGACCAACGACTATTTTCTAATGTTATTTTCCTATTTAAATGAGTTTTGATGAAAAATAAAAATACACAATCACAGAATTCAAAAATACAATTTACAGACATTCAGTTTTAAGAAAGTCATTCTGAGCAAGGCAATAAAGCATCTTTAGGTTTTTTGAGAAAACTTTTTCATATTGCCTTTTGCACTTTCATTGTTAATCACACTTGTTCTTAGAGGTTGGCATTCTACAGGATTCTACAATTTGTTGTCTCCATTACCAGATGTGACTGTTCTTATGTTATTGATTGTGTCTCTTGATCAGCGTGCTTCTGTGTTTAGAGTTTCTACTGTCAGGAACTGTTCATCCCTTGATTTGTTCAAGAGAGGTGTTCATCCCTAGTGTGATTCTAGGGAGGTGTTCATCCTTTGTGGGTTGGTTACAAAGAAGGTGTTTTTCATCCCTTGATTTGTTCAAGGGAGGTGTTCATCCTTAGTGGGATTATAAGGAGGTGTTTTCATCCCTTTGATTTGTTCGGGGAGGTGTTCATCCTTAGTGGGATTTTAAGGAGATGTTTTCATCCCTTTGATTTATTTGGGGAGGTGTTCATATTTTGTGGGTTACAAAGGAGGTGTTTCATCTCAAGTGTGATTCTTGCGAGGTGTGAGTTTCCTTTGTGGGAACTATTCATCCTTTGATTTGATCAGAGGAGGTGTTCATCTCTAGTGGGATTCTAGAGAGGTAATTGTATTTTTAATTAGTTTTTTTTTACTAGTTCTTCTGCAAGGTTGATTATAATTTGTATACTGAAATTTAAAGATAGGGAATTGGGGTCACTCTTGTGTTAGACGTGACTGGGAACTGGATGTAGGGTTGGCTATACCCGAACCAGTATAACTTACTCTGTGCTCTTCTCTTCACTTTATGAGTCTTGGCTTTTGTTTTCCCTATATATGTGCGCTTGTATTTTTTCCTATACCTTGCTGATTATATCGCTTCCGCTTTATCTAAATTCAATCTGATAAATAAAATTGAATTAACAAGTTATTGGACATCTAAAATTAAATTTTTAACTTGACATCTATTTTAATTTGTGCATCTATTCAACCCCCCTTTAGATGTCATTTGTCTAACAAGTGGTATCAAAGCTTGACTAGATAAATTATTTCTAATCGATCTGTTAAGATGTCTATGCATAATCAGGTTTATAGGGAAGGAGTCTCAATAAACAGACCACCACTATTTGAAGGAGAAGACTATCAATTTTGGAAGGCAAGAATAGAAACATTTTTACAAACACTGGATTACGGAGTCTGGGATGTTGTACTCAACGGTACCTATATTCCGATGACAAATGGAGATGTTCCAGATCCAAAGTCCTTCAATTAAAGAACGTCGAATGAGAACAAGCGCGCCCAATATGATGTAAGAGTTTGAAACGCTATTATTTCTGCCTTAACTCAAAATGAATTTTTCAGGATCTCACGGTGCAAGACGGTAAAAGAGATGTGGAATATTCTTGAAGTGACACATGAAGGAACAAATGAAGTAAAGCGAGCATGAAAGAACACACTTATCCAAGAGTATGAATTGCTTCAAATGCAGCAGAATGAAAGCATCACGAATTTCCAAACATACTTCACACATATAGTAAATCACTTGGAAGCATTAGGAAAGAGTTTTGACAATGAGGAGTTGAATACAAAGATCTTGAAGTCCTTAGACAAGAATTGGCAACAAAAGTTCATTGCTATAACAGAATCAAAGAATCTCACAGAAATGGATATTGCCACTCTATTTGGAAAGCTGCGAGAGCATGAGATGGAGCTACAAAGGTTAAAGAACGGTGAATAGAACCAAGTCAAGATGATAGCTCTAAATGCAGTAAAAACTTCATAAGGTGAAAATGAAAATGAAAATGAAGGTGAGTTGTTGGATTCTGATATATCTCTTTTTGTTAAAAAGTTTACTCAGTTTATGAAGAACAGGAAATAGGGACAACAAAAAAAGAACACAAATAGGTACAATTGCTATGGATGTGAAAAACCTGGTCACATTAAACCAGACTATTTAGAACTTAAGAAAGATGTGAAAGAAAAGAAGAAAAAGAAAAAGACCTTTAAGAGCAAACGCAAAGCTTATATTGCTTGGGAGGACAATACTCTTCCACTAAACAAGAAAGTTCTTCTGAAGGCAGTAATGGAGAAGAAGATGCAAATCTTTGCCTGATGGGAAAAATGAAGAAGCTTCATCACAAGTAAGTAACACAAATTCATCTATTGCATATAATGAGTTGCATGAAGCATATGAAGAAATGTTTGAAAAGTTTGAAAGTTTAGTTAAGAAATATACTGCACTTAAACAAAAGTTTCATGCATTAGAAAATATTGTTGGTATTCTTGAAAAAGAAAATGAGTGCTTAAAGATAGATGTTGAAAAATTTAAAAATTTGTCTAAAAATAAAGAAGTAGCTTTGCCTTGTGAAAATTGAAATTATTTAGAAAATGAGATTTTCAAGTTAGAGAACATAATGAGCAATTTTTCAAAATCATCTACAAATCTTTATTCTATATTAAGTTATCAAAGAGGGGATTCTAGCAAAGCTGAACTTGGTTACAAACCCAAAGAAAGTCTAGAACCTCATAAAACTATTTTTGTGAAAAAGTCAAGGAAAACAGATGCAAGACCAGTTTCAAAAACTTTAAGAAACTCATTTAGACCTCTGTAAAGAAAACCAACATATTTTTATTGCATGAAATTAGGTCATACATCAAATAGATGTTACATAAAACATTTTGGCATATCTAATGGAAAATATGAATGGGTGCCCAAAGGGGCAAATATAAATTGATAGCATGAGCATCTAATAGATTATGAATTCTCGTAAAATGTTTTTTTTTGTGATAATTGATTATAAGACACCATAATCGATTATGGTTGGTTAATCTTGATAGTATGAATTATCTTACAGTCATAATCGATTATGAACTCTCCATAATCGATTATAACAACAAACTTTTGAACGTTTTAAAATTTTTTTATTACGAGAATTACAATATCCATTATATCATATTTCTTTTCATTTATCCTTAGTCTTTTGGCTGACACTTGTGATCCTACTAACCTTTAAGGAACCAAAAATAATCAAAGGGTACCTAGATTTGTATGTTGATGTTGCAGGTGATTATCAAGGATAAGAAATCAATGCAGATTATTGGAGCTAAATGGGTGTACAGGAACAAGCTAGATGAGCAGGGAAATATCACAAAGAATAAGGCAAGACTAGTTGCAAAAGGATATAGTCAAGAAGAAGGAATTGACTATGATCAGACATATGCACCAGTAGCAAGATTGGAAGCTATTCGGATTTTACTAGCCTATGCATATATCATGAAATTCAAATTATATCAAATGGATGTGAAGAGTGCCTTCTTAAATGGATACATCAAAGAGGAGGTGTCTGTGTGTCAACCTCCTGCCTTTGAAAATTATCAACATCCAAATAATGTCTACAAGTTGAAGAAAGCAAGTAACCTTTGACTTCATCAGAATAGCCTTTGACTTTATTTGACTTCATCAAATCAACAAGATCTTTGTTTTATCAAATGATTTAATAAGATCTTCATCACTTTCAGTCTCCCCCTACTTGATGAAGACAAACACCTCTTTAAAAGATTCTGCAAAAGAAGTCACTTAAATATATAGATTAGTGAATATTCAAGATTAATCATTTCTCCCCCTAGATTTCTCCCCCTAGAATAGTTAGTATTTAAAGAATTAATCATTTCTCCCCCTTTGACTGCATCAAAAACAAGGAAGAGAGGGATAAAATAAGCAATATGCATGGCATGTAACAAAATTTATTTTTAAAAAAAAAATAAAAAAAATTCATGATACCAATAAGATGTATTATTCATTTAAGAATCAATTAAAGTTGATTCAAACTTATCTTCGTTAACACGTTTGTAATGAATGCAATAGATATGTGTAAAGATAAGGGAACCATGCTTTAGTAGCATGTTACAAGAACAACCATTAACTAAAGTCTTTAATTTTCTTTCCAGAATAATAATCGATTAAAAACAGGACATAATTGATTAAATTGATCATGTTAATGATTTTAATTGATACAAATAACATTTTAATCAATTAAAACAGGAGTGACAGATGTACAATGAAATCTTAGGAGCATTTAATCGATTAAATCGAAATTTAATCGATCAAAACAGTATGAACAGTAGTATTATAAATGAATTTGATCGATTAAAGTTATTTTATATCAATTAAACTAATCAGTAATGAGAACTAAGTGATGTTTGATGCATCTAAAATGCCTAATTCAGTTCGGATTTTATAAAATTGATCACGAGCAAGAGGTTTTGTGAATATATCAGCTAATTGTTTCTCAGTTTCTATAAAGAAAATTTCACAATCACCTTTTAAAACATGATCTCTAATGAAATTATGTCTAATTTCTATATGTTTTGTCCTAGAATGCTGAATTGGATTCTTTGTTAATATAATGACACTAGTATTATCACATAAAAGAAAGATTATATTGAGAATTAAACCATAATCCTCAAGTTGTTGTTTGAGCCACAGGGATTGAGCACAACAACTTCCAGCTGCAATGTACTCGGCTTCAGCTATAGAAAGAGCATCACATGATTGCTTTTTACTATGCCATGAGATTAGACTGGTTCCTAGGAGATGAAAAGTGCCACTGGTGCTTTTTCTGTCAAGCTTACACCCTGCAAAATCTGAGTCAGAGTAACCAATTAGATTTAGTTTGGACTCACCAAGATACGACAACCTAACATTTAATGTTCCTTTGAGATATTTGAGGATCCTTTTTGCAGCAGTAAGATGAGATTCTTTTGGTGCAGATTGAAACTTGACACACTTACAAACACTAAACATGATGTCAGGTCTACCTACTGTGAGATATAATAAAGAACCAATAAACCCTCTATATTTCGTTTGATCTACTAGTTTTCCCTTTTCATCAGCATTAAGATAACAATTGGTGTGAAGCACTTATTGGATTTGATGAAGACATATAAAGTTTATTTTGTGGGTGTGTGGGTAGATAGGTTATAGGTATGGAATTTATAGGTTGTAGGTAGATAGGTTATAGCTTGATAATTTCAGTATATCTTGTGATAAGCGCCTAAACTGTTGCATTTCATAGAATTTATCATATTTCATGAAAAACCAATCTTTAAGCTTTGAAAGAACAAACTGAGTTTTTTAATCTGTTAAAAAGTAGTTTTAATCTGTTAAAATCACTTAAAATAGGAAATGCATATATACAACCAATATTTTAATTGATTAAATCGTAGAATCAACAGATTAAAATATTCTTGATGATGTTTTTATGTTAAGGGTTTCGCAGTATTAATCTGTTAAATTGATAAAACAATAGATTAAAATGTTCTAAGTCATAATTCACATTTTTAGTATCTTAGATTTTTAATTTGTTAAAATGAATTTTAATCTGTTAAAACAGAGAGCTACCATTCTTTCATTTTAAGTATCTCAGATTTTCAATCTGTTAAAATGAATTTTAATCTGTTAAAACAGAGAGCTACCATTTTTACTTCTAGAAGTTTTAATCCATTAAAAGCTCGAATTAACCGATTGAAAGAGTTTTAAATGAAATCAATCGATTAAAACATCATTTTAATCAATCGAAACTATCAGTTTTGTCTCTTTTACTCTATAAATACAATTTTGATTTCTCTTTCGATATACAATTTGGAAATCGATTAAAAGCAATCTTGGAGCTCTCATATTCTTGTGTTTTTTGAGCATTCATATACATGTCATATCATAAGGCGCTTTGATCAAGATTGTTGAAAGATCTTCGAGAGAGAAAGTTCTATATTAGAAAATTTGCTTCTAGACTTGTAGACCCCAAATCTTGCCCCACCTCAAAATAAAGAGCAGAAGACCTCCCATTCGAAGATAGACAAAGCCTAAAAAGCCACTGGGATAGACTATTAGGCCCCATATTAGAGTAGGAAGGCTTTTCTGTACCAAAAATAAAGGATTCCCACCTTAGGGGTCGAGACCGCCGTCTTGCTTTTCGGGACCGCCGTCTCACCAAATAGCAAAGTCAAGACCACCGTCTCGTTTGGCGAGACGACCGTCTTGCCACTTGCTGCGGCGAGACCGCGTTCCCGTTTGGCGAGACGGCCCTCTCATCATTTGGCAAGTCGATACCGCCGTCTCGCCAAACGAGACGACGGTCTCACCATTTGTCAAAATTGAGACTGCCGTCCCGAATGGCGAGACCGCTGTC
Organism: Sphenostylis stenocarpa; assembly: GCA_963425845.1. Lineage (NCBI taxonomy): Eukaryota > Viridiplantae > Streptophyta > Magnoliopsida > Fabales > Fabaceae > Sphenostylis > Sphenostylis stenocarpa. The sequence goes on along the minus strand of OY731403.1, from coordinate 67,207,169 downwards.
TTGACCTTGCCAGGCGAGACGACAGTCTCAACCTGACAGGAGCGAATCCCTATAAATAGGGGGTGCTCCCCCCTTCATTTCACACAGCTCTTCCATTCTTCCTTCTACAATTTCCTAGAATTCTTCTTTTAGAGCCCCTCCGAAGCATTTCCGGAGTTTCTAAGTGTTCTAAGAGAGTTTTTTTTTAGCGAAAGAGCGGCATTATAGAGCGAAGGACTGCCAAAATGCACCCTATTTTTCACGAGAATTAATCAAAGCTTACTCTGGAGGTTTCTTCACTCTCTCCCTCTCTTTTATTGTCCTTCTTTACTTACATTAAATTATACAATAGCTACTAGGGCCATGTAGTCATTCTTTTTTTAATTCCGCAAATAAAAGGGTAAAAGTGTCATTTCAAAAGTTTATTTATAAAATAACTGGCCCATCATAGGGAAACCGAAAGGGGCGTCGTAGGGGAGCTAATACCTCCCTTACAAGTAACTAACTCCCTTACCCAACTCTGGTTTTAACGACCAAAGTTGGTTTTTCTTAAAAACCAACGCCTTTTTCTTTTCTTTTTCGATGTTTCTGGTAAAAACATCGGTGGCGACTTCATAAGAACCCTCTCAATCTTGCTCTTAAGTCAGCCCGGTTATCGGACGATCTAAAAGCTCTCTTTTGAAAACCTCGCCCTTAGGTTCAGCCCAGTTATCGGCCAACCTAAAGCCGTTGTAACTCCACCCATATTAAAACCTGAAAAATGGGAAGTCGGAACCATCGCGTCGCTCTGACCGCCTCTTTTGACGGTGATGACAGATGGCGACTTCACTGGGGAAGCCTAGAGAGTTGATCCCATTTAGTGATGGACCAGTTTAATAAATAAACTTAGAAATTTTGCTTTTACCCTACCTTGTATTATAACATGCTTTAATTGCTTGGCTTTAATAATTGTTGTTTGTTTATTTTATGCAATTGTTTGAAATAAAAATTGTACACAAACCTTTGCACACAACAGTTCCCTCTATACCCAGGGGCAAGTGAGAAATCCATAGGGAGTGGGTGGCAGGTACGGTTTGCCATAGTGAGGGCCATGTGCCCACCGGTATGATCGGAAACCACCACTCAAGGTGATAACCTTCCTCTTTTGGCACAAAGACTGACTATGACCTTAGTGCTAAGCATGGTCGGAAGGCTGGAGAGTGGGGACCTTATAAAGGGGGCACCTAGGGGGCCTAAGCCTTGGTGAGAATAGTTAGAACCTACCCTTGCCAATGAACTTTTCTGCAGGAAAACCCTACCTTGTGATTAAAAATGACTTCTCACCTGATCGCGGATGAGCGAATTGTATGTGCATTTGTTTGTTGCATTTGATTGCATAGCATAACCAAACAATAGAAAAATCACAAAAGAAAAATATCTTTTATAATAAACGCCCTTATCTCGGACAGTCTGCCTTTTAGCTAGCCTGGTTTCAGGTTCTTTGTAAACTAAGTAGCCACGCAGTCCGACAGAAGAGATAAGGGACGCTACGCTAACATTATTCTTTCGTAATAAACCATTTTATCTCAGATAGCCTGCCTTTTAGCTAGCCCAGTTTCAGGTTATTGGTAAGCTAAGTAGCCACACAGTCCGACAGAAGAGATAAAAGGCTCTAAAACAAAATAAAATCAAATAAAGACCCAAATCAAATAAATGGTACCTTGTTCGTAAACATTAAATTCATAAATCATCCATATAGGTAGTTTATTTTTGAAAATAAAGACACGAATACTATCATACATCATGTAGAAATAAAACATGATAAACATTTAGGTAAAAACAAACACTTGCATGCATACCCACAATAAGCATCATGTTCATAAGCATGCATTTTGGTTTTTAGAAAATGGAGGGGACTAGTAGACAATTGAAGAAAGTGGACATTCTCGGTACCATACTGAGAAGTTGGAACAGCTTTGCACGATAATGCCACCAGAGGTCCGCTCCGACTTCAAAAAATCCTATAAACGAATTCTCGACCTATTGAAGATCTGTGTCGATCCCGTTTTTATCAGGGTTCTAGTTCATTTTTGGAACTCTAGTTTGCACTGCTTCGAATTCCTGCAGTTCGATATGGTGCCTACTTAGGAGGAGTATGATATGGTGCCTACTTAGGAGGAGTATGACATTATGCTAAAATGACTCAAATCAGTCGGGGTCCATATTTGCCATGGGGCATATACTTCTGCAGCACAAGTCGCTGCCATCATCCATCTACCATTCCGGCAAACTACCCTGATAGAGAAAGGGAATATCCAGGGTTGGAAAGTCTCAATGTTAGAAGACCATCTGTCCTCTTTGGCTGAAAGGGAAGAATGGGCTGCTTTTAACAAAACCGTGGCTTTAATCATATTTGGAACAATCTTGTTTCCCTTCCATATCGACACAGTAGACCAAGCTGTCATGGACGTCTTCTTCGCCTGGGACGTGAACTCGAAGAGTCCCCTGCCTGCACTTCTTACCGACACCTTGCTCTCGGTGGAATTTTGTCACTAGAAGCAAGGAAAAACACTCTGATGTTGCTCTTCACTACTATTCGTATGGGGTATCACACATTTCTACGCCTCTAGTCACATGGGGATGTTCCCCAACCCCTTGAGAAGCTTCTCCAAGATCCCTCTCCACCGACGCCTGACCTTAGAGTGGAACGTCGAGTTGGAACAATGGGACGCCAACCGATTATCCTGGGTTTGCCCTTGGTTCCGACCCAGCCCAATCCTCATCAGATGTGGGGATTATCCGAGCATACCATTGATAGGACTCAGGGGTTGCATAGCCTATTTGCCGAGAGTAGCTATGAGACAACTCATGAGGACCCAAAATACAATATCCCGAGAGGAGCTCGGAGGACTGTGTTTCTTCGGAGACCCATGCACGCTTGCTAACTCACTGGTTGTGCGAAGAGCATGGGAGAAACCAGTCTTTATGGGAGATAGAGAGCTAGAAAAAGTTCGAATAGCTGTCTCCAGTGACCATGATGAATGGAGACGAAAAAGAGGGATGTCGCAACCATCCACCTCACTTGCTACACGTTCAAACAATGAAGAGCTGCAAACCCAAGTCGATGCCTTGACCTAGAGGATAGAAATCATGGGAGCCCAGATGAGGGCCCTTGAAGAAAGAGAGCAAGAATCTATCCTCACCATAGATGGTCTACAGAGGCAATGCAAGAAAAAGGATCATGAAATAGAGCGCCTCAAGGACCAGTGTGCTGATTCTAATGAGCAAGCTATCCGAGCATCCAAAGCTGCCAGAACCAGCTCGGATAGTCAACTTCAGTAAATAGCTGCCAAATCAGCACGCCTTGAGGCCGAATATGCAAAACAGGTTCAAACGATCAAGGAGTTATTACAAGACCTTACGAGCACTTGGTCTGAAATATGCCAAGAGCGAGAGGCCAACTAGAGGCTTAACAGAAGTCTCACTAAGCTACGCTGCAAAGAAAGAAATGGACTAGCTCAGTATGGTCAAGTACTACAAGAAAAGGACCGAGCCCTTGCAAATCTCGACAAGTTGCGGGCCTTGGTCGTCCACCAAGAGGCGAAGACCAAAGAGGCTCAAAAGTACAGTGAAGATATTAGCCAGGCGGTCCGAAAGCAAACCGAAGCACTTGCTCGTCATGTCCGGGAGGCCGAAAGAGAGTTGCATAGAGATCAAGACCCACTTGTTGGTTTCTTTAGGCTTTTCCACTTCTGTCAAAAGAATCCAAGGAGGAGACCGACGAATTACTCACGTTCATAAGGCAAAGCGAGTATTCCATTATTGACCAGCTCAATCATACACATGCAAAGATAACTCTGTTATCTCTAATGATGAGCTCGGAACCGCATAGAAACGCCCTGCTGAAGGTCTTGAGCGAAGCGCATGTACCTCATAGTATATCCCAAGAAAAAGTTGAGAGGATCATCGGTCACAATACGACAAGCGATCACCTCACCTTCACAGAGGAAGAACTCCCCCTTGAGGGGTCGAGCCACAACAAGCCCTTGCACATTTCTGTCAAGTGCAAGGAGTACCTCATCGCTAAAGTTCTTGTGGATAACGGGTCATCCTTAAACGTGATGCCCAAGTTCACATTGGACAAGTTGACTATCCAAGGAACCTGTCTGTGCCCAAGCAGCACTATCGTTCGAGTCTTCGACGGGTCTAAACGAGAAGTAGTAGGGGAAATCCATCTTCCAATCCAAGTCGGACCCACTATCTTCAATGTCAATTTCCATGTAATGGACATTACTCCGACATATAGTTGTCTCCTCAGTAGGCCTTGGATTCATGATGCTAAGGCAGTACCTTCAATGCTCCACCAGAAAGTCAAGTTTATAGTGGACGACAAACTGGTCACGGTCCAAGCAGAAGACGATATCCTGATCAGTGGATCGTCTACCCAACCTTATGTGGATGCGGCTGAAGAGGCCCTTGAAACATCTTTCCAAGTGCTCGAAATTGCTAGTGTAGAGAGACTTCCCAATAATACAAAGGTAGCTCGCATGATGATGAAGCATGGTTACGATCCTGGTCAAGGACTGGGGGCAGATTCCCAAGGGATGAAGGAACCCCCAGAATTCAAAGATAACCTCTTTAAGTATGGCCTAGGATATGACCCTACAAAGGGCCGAGCAGAAAGAAGCAAAGGAAAGTCACCCCTCCGCACACTCAAACAGATATTCCGAAGTGGAGGGATGCAAGCGTCAAGAGCTACCCTAGTCATTAGGAGTTCTTTTTCTTTGCTTAAGGGATGTAAACCCAGTGATTGTTAGAGATTATCCCCCAGGGCTAGCCCGACCCCCGGGCATTTTTGGGCACATATTCCCTTACTAATTAATAAAGAATACATTTCTTACTATCTGCTTCTCTTCTTGTTACTTCATGTCTAGACCTCATAATAACCTTGTTTAAAGAAACAAAAGAGAAAGGAATAATAAAAGCGCGTCCAAATAATCAAAATGTACCATTACCATAATAATCAAGCTGGTTGATTAGAAACACAAAATAAGGTTTTACCTCACCATAAATAAAGCCGTGTTTCACCAATATTGTGTAAAAACAAAAAGAAAAGGAAAAAGTCCACAAAAGCCAAAGGCCAAAAGAAAAGGGCAAAATACCTGGTAGGAAACTCACTAAGGGGGCTACGCAAAAGAGAGGGTCAACCCGTTAGGATACCCGAACAAAAATAAAGGGTAGCCTAGGCAAAAGATAGGGTTACAAAATAAGGTCCGATAGATTCCCAAGAAAAGAAGGAACCTAGACAAAAGATAGGACCCAAAACACAATATCCTAGTTTGAAAACCCAAAGGGCGGTCTAGGGAAATCAATCAGCCATAAAAGCAATGGAAATAGGCTAAGGCGCAAATCCACAAAGAAAAATGTTTGCTTAGACAAAAGCTTAAACACTCAGGCCTAACCTTAGCCAGTCATTCTTACAAAATCTTTTCTGAATAAAATCAACCGTCTAAAACACAAGCCATTGAATTTATCCTCTACTTCTTTTCTCTTGACCCTCACAACATTATTCTAACAATTAGTTTGGAAATATGGAGGCGTATAATCAACAAGAGGATTGAATCCCTAAAGCAAAGAAAAAGGGGTACCAACATGACAAAATGTGCTCTCCAAAAAAAGAATCAAAAGTAATTCTTCGGTCACATTAAGTCCAGAATGGCATGAAAAAATACAACAGAAAAGCAAAGATCGAAGGGTTCCCGTCTCTGCAAGACGTACCAGTGAATCCTTCTAAAAAACTAATGAAGTAAGCATTATAGGACATCAAACATGAAAACATTGCATGCATAAAACGTTTTAGAACAAGGTCCTATTTTCCCTCAAAAAAAATCAGCTCAAATTCGAGACTGTCGTCTCGCCTTCTCAGACCGCCGTCTCGACCCACGTAGAATCGAGACCGCCTTCCCAAAGGTCGGGACCGTCGTCTGGCTATTAGGCAGAAACGAGACCACCTTCCCACTTGGCGAGAAGGTCGTCTCGCCAAAAGCGAGACCGCCGTCTCGAAGTTCCAAACGGAGGTCCCGAGTCACGCAAATTCGAGATGGCAGTCCCGAAATCCCAAACGGCGGTCTCGATCCAAAACGAAAATCTATAAATAGGGACCTTGGGGGGTTGGTTTTGTGCATCCCTTCCTGCATTCCCACATACATTTCTTCCATTTTTGAGTACTTTCTCATCAAGATGCATAGAGGCGAATCTTCCAGAAAGAGGGGAAGGGGTTCTGGCCCAGGTACTTCTGCGGCCTTGGTCCCACCGGACCCGACCCGACTCTCACCCCAGCATCAGGCCTGTTTAGAGCATATCCAGGGTTATGCATGGCACCCCATGCTGAAGATGGACTTCCACATCCTCGCCGAGTTCAGATGGGAGGATGACGTACGGGCATACTTCGACAACATCGGGTGGGGCTTCCTCCTCCAGTCTCGCCCCACCCGCATCTACACGCAGGCAGTGATGGAGTTCCTTGCCTCCATCACATACTTTGAGCTCCCCACGATGATACCGGGCATCCTGCCGGTCAAGATGGTGTCTTATTACATGAACGGGTCATACCAGACGACGATGCTAGACGAGTTCAACGTCTCCATCGTCTTCGCCGGTCCGAAGACATCCTGACCCCGGAATACCAGGGGGCCATCTGTGAGCGGCCTCCTACCCTCACATCCAGTCCCTACTAAAAGGGTTTGCGCTCAGTCCCGCTCTTCGTATCTGCCACAAGCTGTTGGCAGGGACTCTCCACGGGCGGAAAGAGAGCTAGGGGAAGGTTACCCATCCGGACCTCTTCGCCCTTCACTGCATGAGCCAGTGGCACCGATGCAATCCAAGCTATTTCTTCGTGAAGGCCCTTAAGGATTTTGGGTGTCGTCTTGTGGGAGCCATCCTCATGGGTCCTCTCATCAACCCCACTAGCTGAGAAGTGGGGTTGCCATGGCGGAGAGAGCATCCCCTCCAATCTTCGACCTGAGTACATCAGCGGGCACATGCTCGTTAGCATGGGGATGCTGATCCGTCAAGGATCCTAGTTGTCCCTCCACCCCTTGCTAGCCATGACCCTAGACCTCTAGGACCTGGTGGCGATGCAAGACCTCCCGACACCCCCAAAGTTCCAGCAACAACAACAACAGCAGTAACAACAACAACAATAGTAGGGGACGACTTCGCTGGCATTAACCGCAACATCTATGAGCTGTTGGAATCGCGCAGCGGAATGTTGGTGTGAACGGACAAAACCCAAGAGGGGGGGTGAATTGGTTTCTTAAAAAAAATTAGGTTTTAAAAATTTTCCCCAAATTTTACCGATTAAAATGCTGTGTAAACATAAAGAGGATAAGGATAGAGTCTTACACAGAAGATTTATACTGGTTCGGATCAAAAGACCCTACGTCCAATTGCTAATCACTCAAGCAGAGGATTAACGCTATCACTATAATCAAAGTTATACAAACAAATAACAATGGAAAAGATAGAGTAATGAACACACCTCTCTTGAGTCACACAAGAGATGAAGAACAACTTTCCCTAGAGACGGCACAACACACAATCCACTAAGAACTTCACTTAGTGATTCTTATCGCATCTAGCCCACACCAGATTCCAAAAGCCCATTTTTCCTCTAACAAACAGTTCTCTGGCAATCACAGCTCTTAACTTTTGTTTGAAAAAGGTTATTCACTTTGCAGAGAGCCTTAGAGAACCTTAAGTAGATGAATTAGGGTTTGGGAATTGGGGATTTTTGAAACTTGGTGTATTGGGACTAGGGTTTTCGAAAATAGGTTTAATTTGAAGTTCAAAATCCAAATCTGACTAAAATAATCGATTAAATCAAGTGTTAATAGATTATTACAGACCCAAAATCAATAGAGCCCCAACACAGAATGGTTTAATCGATTATTTGCCCTGTTAATCGGTTAATAGGCATGTTAATCGATTAACAAGTGTGTTAATCGATTATCACAGTGAGCAGATACAGAAAATAGTTTTTCTCACTATAATAATCAATTATCTGGTGTTTTAATCGATTAAACCCGAGCCTTTTTGATAAATATGAGTTTTTGAAGCTTCTGAAGAGTAGACTATGTACCGGCTATCTTAGACTCTAATATTACAGACTCAAACTCATCAAAACAGAGTTATTACATAACAATACAAGTCTTCAACTCTCTAAGTTCTTTGTTCTTGAATCATCATCAAAATCAACAAGCTTCATGTCCATGTAAGTTTAACATCAAGTCCTTGTTTGTTCAACAATCTCCCCCTTTTTGATGATGATCAAAATTTTCCTTTTAAAGCCATGTAATAACCTGTTTTATCTGTCACACTAACAAACACATTAAACATACCGGATAATATTTAAATTCAATCGTAAGAGGCTTAGGCATTAAATATTTCTCCCCCTATTTTGATTATTGTCAAAAATTAAGAGCTCCCCCTCAACATATGCATAACTTGGAGAGGCTTATTATTCATTATTGCATGAATAATACGAAGATCTATTGAAGAGCATTGGGCATGATTCGTTGCCCGGGGACATAGGATCCAGACGAGTAAATGCAAAAGCATGTGTTCCTCCTTCTTCAATGGTCCAGCTAGAAGGAGACGCCCAATCTCCATGGAAGGATTATGAAGAAAGGAACAGTAAGCCATGATCCTGTCAAAGTCATCTAACTCACTAAAAATGTTAATAGCATCTTCTCTTATAGGAAAATGTGCAACGTTTTCCCATATGTCGTCATCAAGAATAATGGTTACCCCCTTTACACGAGAGGTAACTATTTGATCTCTAAATTTGAAGCAAGAGTAAAATACCCTAACTAAGTCATGATAGTACGTACCTTGCATTTGGATAAAAGGGAGAACTCCTTGATTTTCAAGAAGATTAGGAAAATCGAATCCCCTATTGATGAATTGATCACCAATAAGGAATTGATCCATCCTTCTACAGAATTAGGACGGGGATGAGATGAAGGTGCAGATCTTCTTCTGGTGGGAATTTTAGCATGAGAAGATGAGGCCATTGAGACTTTAGAGGAGTAACAAGAGAGATTAGGAAGACAAAGGTGTTAGAAAAGTAGTTTTATATCAAGAGGGGGGGTGAATTGATCTTTGAAAGTTTTTCACAATTAAAAGATTATCTATTTGTAAAAATGAGATTTCAGATCTGTTCTTAAATCACAAAGCAATCAATCAATATAAATGCAGCGACAGAATTAAAATAGAGAAAGGTTAAGAAAGATATCACCGGTGTTTTATACTGGTTCACCCAATACCAGGGCTACGTCCGAGTCTCCGACCAAATTCCAGCTGGGTTCCACTAGATCAAATGTTTTACTGATTTACAATCTTACACTTAATCTACCACAAGAACCAAATTCCAGTTCCCGCACTTAACCTCTCACCAAGAACCAAATTCCAGTTCTTGATAACCTCTACAACCAAATTCCAGTGCGAGAGAAGCCGAGTGCCCAAATTCCAGGCACCAAACAATTCCTTTTACCAAGAACCAAATTCCAATTCTTGACAACCTCTACAACCAAATTCCAGCTGCAGAGAAACCAGTGCCCAAATTCCAGGCACCAAACAGTACAAAAAGAATGTAAAGAAATGAAAAAGAAGAAACTAGAATGCTCAAACCAGTTTATGCAATTCTGCTATAAGTGTTTCTTCTTCAAAAGAAATCAAGTTGCCTCAAGAAAGATTTTCAAAGAACTTCTCAAAAACTGATGCAAATCTTTCTTGAAAAGAGTGCTAAAGTTTGCTTGATTGATTGCTCAAGAATGTGTAAAAACTTATGTTCAATGTATGTTTAAAAAGTTCAAGCAACTCTATTTTTATAGAAGATTTTCAAAACAGCTGTATTAATTAATCTGTTAAAAGATTCTTTTAATCTGTTAAAAGTGCAGTTTTAATCTGTTAAAACTTCTTTTAATCCATTAATACGTTCTTGATTCTTTAACAGATTTGTTTTAACTGATATGACAACGTTTGTATAAATTAAAACACTTTACAAAAAATCTTCTAAGTTGATTTAATCGATTGTTCCGCAATTCAATCGATTGAAATACTGCAAAACTTTCTTGTAAAACTTTTCAAGTTATTTTAATTGATAAAAATAAGTTTTAATCGATTAAAACTCTGTGTAGAAGTTTTCTAAGTTGTTTTAATCGATTGAAACGAGATTTAATCGATTAAAAGAGTTCTGATCGGTCATAACTAAATTTTGATCGATCATAACTGATCTCGATTGGTCATAACTAAATTCGATCGATCATAAGCTGATTCTGATCGGTCATAATTGCATTCTGATCGATCATCCTGAACCCTTAAGTGGTTTTAATCGATTAAAATCAAGTTGTATCGATTAAAATACTGTAAAAACACTTCTCTGAACATTCTAAGTAATTTTAATCGGTTCTATTAAAGTTGTATCAGTTAAACACTTGTTTAAGAAAACTTTTGTCAAAATACTTTGTTTTTAATTGTTAAAAACATTTTTAGAGGCATTTTGCAAAATCTTTTAAGTGAAGAAACCTCATGCAGCAGAAAAGATAAAATGATTATACCTAAGCATAGCTGAAGACACACTAATTCTTCTACTCTTTTATCTTAGTGACTTTTGTCCACTGCAAAGTTGCTTTTGACTTCATCTTTGACTTCATCAAATCAATGAGATCTTTGCCAAAGTATTTCAATTAGATCTTCATCACTTTCAGTCTCCCCCTATTTGATGAAGACAAACACCACTTTTGAAAACAAAACTCTGCAAAAGAAGTCACTTGATAATACAGATTAGTGATTAATCAAAAATGAATTATCTTCCTATTTCTCCCCCTAAATTGTTGCTCCCCCTAAATTAAGAGTTATTTCTCCCTTTAAATTGATCAAAAGTAAAAGCAACTATTTCTCCCCCTTTTGACTTCATAAAAAAAAAATAGGGAATAGAAGAGAAACAATGCATAGGTATGTCTTGAAAATATTTTGAAAATAGAAAAAAAATGAAAAATATGATACTTTACTCATGTAAAGATCAATCAAAGTTGATTCAAACTTTATCTTCATTAACACATTTGTAAAGAATACAATTAACACGTGTAAAGATAAGGGAATCATGCTTTAGTAGCATGTTACAAGAACAGCCATTAACTAAAGCCTTTAATTTTTCTTTCCAGAATAAAAATCGATTAAAAACATGATAAAATCGATTAAAAAGTTCATGTTTAAAGATTTTAATTGATTGAAATAAAGGTTTAATCGATTAAAACAGTGAAGGACTTTGAAATATAAAACATAAGTGCATTTAATCGATTATTTCGACATTTAATCGATTAAAACAGTAAGGAAAAATGTTGTATAAATTCTTTTAATCGATTAAAAAGATTTTTTATTGAATAAAACACTTAGTTTTGAAAACTAAGTAGTGTTTGATGCGAATTTCTCACGCCTAAACTTAGTGGATATTTTGTAACACTGATAAGCTAGAAGGATGTTTAACAATAATATCAACTACATCGATTAAATTTTAACTAATAGATCCATCAAAATCAGAATAGAATCTTATTTAGCTAATTCAACTGATGTAAACTAGTTTTAGTTGATTAAATTCATTTTGTATTAGCTAAAAATATCAGGGATCTATGTAAAATTCTATCTAGGTTTTCCTAATTCGACTTAAAACCTATATTATATTAATCACAGCAAAAAAAAATTGTTTCTGGTTAATAACCAGTTAACATTACAGACCAGAATTTGAAATTAGCATCAAAAGAATGAAAGATAAGAAGGGATAAGAAAGGACCCTTTCTGTCCGAAAAAAAAACTCAATCATCCCAGTTGCCTTGGTTCCACAATAACATCTGAAACTCCTTTAGAATTATTGAAAGATCCTCTTGTTGGTTTGTTGTTAGGGATGCCAGATCATCAATATAAAATTGATCCCTGTACTGCCAATAAAACACACATACCTTGTGCCAATTTTAGCTTTCCATTAAATTCTTGAATTTCTGTCTCAGATCTGTCTCCTTACAGTATCACCTCGTGACCTTGATGATTAAAACGAATTATCAAAGTTGCACAATTGCAATGAATTTCACCAAGAGTCTTGAACCAATGCATGCCTAAAATTATTCCAAATGTATTGCTAGGTAATACCAAGAAATTTAATGTAAACGTGTCTCCATTGAATCTCCAAGTTATCTGTTCACACTTCCTAGTAATCAACAACTTATTATCAGGAGCAACCATCACTGAAAATTTCATGATAAGCTATGTTTTCAGTACCAATAACTTGACCCTTTTGTCACTAATGAAATTATGTGTACTCCTAGTGTCCATAAGAAAAAGGAACAGTCTACTTCTTGATAATTCCTTTGATTTGCAATGTATTACCACCCAGCATTCCATGTAAGTATGTAGACATCTGCAGCTAGAATTATGTCTATGTTGATCTAATTTGTCACCACATAACCTTTCGAATCGGTAATTGCTGAAACAAACACCTAAAGCTTCAAACTGGTTGTAGAATGACCGGAGTTGACCATTCTGAATTGGACTCTTGTTTGCAGCAAAGTCTTGCAAGATGCATACCTTCTTGCAGAGACTGTGGTTTATGAATTCTCACAGATTTTTTCAGTTTAGTTTTCATACCAAATATTCTCCCAAATCTTCCTCTTGTTACAATCTTACTAATTCAACAATATCCTCAAAAGCACGATCATCAAATTGAAATGACATATCTTGTGAAATTTGTTCCCAAGATTTATTCTTGAAACTGGGTTGATGTATGCAATGTCGCTGTCATGAAAGAGCCTTTCCATCCATGAATATGTTTGCAGCAGAGATTTGAGAAGAGATTTTGAAAATATGAAAACAGAAGAAAGATGATAAGTTGAGAAATGATAAGTTCAGAACCTGGTTTGGTGAAGAAACTGATTTCAAGTTTTTGAAATTCAAAGAGAAAACTGCAATGCTTCAGACTTTAACCGCAATTGTCCCCTTTACTAAAGACAGAGGCACAAATTTACTGGACGTTGGGCACATCGGCTATTTTGTTCTTGGAAAGATGTTTGACTTGGTCAAAGAATATTTAAAAGAATTATGCAAATTTTGATTACCATGAAAACTTGGGATTTTGAATTTGGTTTGCTTACCAATCTTTAATTGGATGCTATAAAACTAATTTTCGAAACAAATCAATCGATTAACCAACTGATTAACCTATTAATTTGATCTTCTAATATTAGGTTTGAAAGCTGTTACGATGAAGTAATCGATTATTTCATAAAGGAATCGATTGTTTCTTGTATAGGATGAAATTAATAAAATGATAACGAGAATTTAAATCGATTAAAATGAAAAGGAATCGATTAAATTTTACATCTTAGTATTTTTAGTTGATATAAATTCATTTCAATCGATTAAAACAACTAAACTCAAAACCCGAGAACGTTTCAATCGATTAATTCGACATTTCAATCGATTAAAATGGTACTGACAGTAATTTTTGATATCCTCTCGTAAGTTATTTTAATCGATTAATATTGTTTTATATCAATTAAAACAATCAGTTTATGAAATCAGAACCTGATTCGCTGCTTTGAACTCCAAGCGATTCCCTGATTTTGTTCCTGCAAAACAAATTTAGCATGTTTCTGGTACCCTTTATAGTTCCTGGGTCCAATTAGGTTATTTAAAATGACTTTAACTTTAGAATCCATTTCATTCTTCCTTTAGGAATAACATACTTTTTAATTCTACAGTATTTTACTTGAATGACCTCTTTTCATGCAGTAAAAACATTTAATCACAGAGTATGATTTCCTATTTACATTTGTTTTTCTGAATTTCATCCTAGATTTAAATCCTATTCCAGATTTGTCAAAAATTAGTTTTTGTGACCCAAGTAAAACGTCAAGATTAGCTTGACCTTGTGTAAATCTTGAAACGGTTTGTGATAAAAAATCAATTTTCTTTTGTAATTCTGAACAATTATTACAGGGTTTATTACATGCACAATCAGAATTATCATGAATTAATTTTAAGAAATCACAATCAGTTTCATCTTCAAGAATTCTCTTTTCAAGAGAGTCTACTTTATTTACTAGCCAATTATTCAATCCTTTTAGCCTATTATTTTCTTTTTGTAGTTTCTTAGCCTCTTCATGCATTTCATTAAATGCTTCTTGTAATGAATTATGATCCACTAAGTTTGAAGAAGAATTAGAACTTACACTGCTGGATTGAAGATTTTGATTTGCCATTAGACACAGGTTGGCTTCTTCATTATCAGAATTGTCTGTTGACGAAGTGTCATTGTCATCCCATGCTACATAGGCTCTTTTTACATCTGTTGTCCCTTCATGAGTAACCTCAAGAACATCCCACATCTCCTTGGCAGATTTGCATTGGGATACCCTGAAAAACTCATCCATGTTAAGTGCAGAAGTAATAATATTTTTAGCAGTGCAATCATTTTGAACTTTTTTCTTTTCCTCATCATTTAGACTGGACCATTCTTTTTCTGTAATTAAAGGGCCATTAGAAATTACATCCCACACATTTCTATCAATGGATTCAATAAAGATCTTCATCCTAATTTTCCAAAAAGGATAATCTGTTCCACAAAACAGTGGAGGTCTGTTAATAGAAGCTCCCTCAGAAAACGGTAATCTGTTTTCAGCCATGGATCGAAGAACTTGAATAACTTTCAAGCACCTCGCTCTGATGCCAATTGTTAGAAAAGTAGTTTTAGATCAAGAGGGGGGGTGAATTGATCTTTGAAAGTTTTTCGCAATTAACAGATTATCTATTTGTAAAAATAAGATTTCAGATCTGTTCTTAAATCACAAAGCAATCAATCAATATAAATGCAGCGACAGAATTAAAATAGAGAAAGGTTAAGAAAGATATCACCGGTGTTTTATACTGGTTCACCCAATACCAGGGCTACGTCCAGTCTCCAGCCAAATTCCAGCTGGGTTCCACTAGATCAAATGTTTTACAGATTTACAATCTTACACTTAATCTACCACAAGAACCAAATTCCAGTTCCTGCACTTAACCTCTCACCAAGAACCAAATTCCAGTTCTTGATAACCTCTACAACCAAATTCCAGCTGCAGAGAACCCAGTGCCCAAATTCTAGGCACCAAACAATACCTTTTACCAAGAACCAAATTCCAGTTCTTGACAACCTCTACAACCAAATTCCAGCTGCAGAGAAACCAGTGCCCAAATTCCAGGCACCAAACAGTACAAAAAGAATGTAAAGAAATGAAAAAGAAGAAACTAGAAAGCTCAAACCAGTTTATGCAATTCTGTTGTAAGTGTTTCTTCTTCAAAAGAAATCAAGTTGCCTCAAGAAAGATTTTCAAAGAACTTCTCAAAAACTGATGCAAATCTTTCTTGAAAAGAGTGCTAAAGTTTGCTTGATTGATTGCTCAAGAATGTGTAAAAACTGATGTTCAATGTATGTTTAAAAAGTTCAAGCAACTTTGTTTTTATAGAAGATTTTCAAAACAGCTGTATTAATTAATCTGTTAAAAGATTCTTTTAATCTGTTAAAAGTGCAGTTTTAATCTGTTAAAACTTCTTTTAATCCATTAATACGTTCTTGATTCTTTAACAGATTTGTTTTAACTGATACGACAACGTTTGTATAAATTAAAACACTTTACAAAAAATCTTCTAAGTTGATTTAATCGATTGTTCCGCGATTCAATCGATTGACATACTGCAAAACTTTCTTGTAAAAATTTTCAAGTTATTTTAACTGATAAAAATAAGTTTTAATCGATTAAAACTCTGTGTAGAAGTTTTCTAAGTTGTTTTAATCGATTGAAACGAGATTTAATCGATTAAAAGAGTTATGATCGGTCATAACTAAATTCTGATCAATCATAACTGATTCTGATCGGTCATAACTAAATTCTGATCGATCATAACTGATTCTGATCGGTCATAATTGCATTCTGATCGATCATCCTGAACCCTTAAGTGGTTTTAATCGATTAAAATCAAGTTGTATCAATTAAAATACTGTAAAAACACTTCTCTAAACATTCTAAGTAATTTTAATCGGTTCTATCAAAGCTGTATCAGTTAAACACTTGTTTAAGAAAGCTTTTGTCAAAATACTTTGTTTTTAATTGTTAAAAACATTTTTAGAGGCATTTTGCAAAATCTTTTAAGTGAAGAAACCTCATGCAGCAGAAAAGATAAAATGATTATACCTAAGCATAGCTGAAGACACACTAATTCTTCTACTCTTTTATCTTAGTGACTTTTGTCCACTGCAAAGTTGCTTTTGACTTCATCTTTGACTTCATCAAATCAATGAGATCTTTGCCAAAGTATTTCAATGAGATCTTCATCACTTTCAAAAGGATGCTAGAAGAAGGCAAGAATGATAGAATGATGCAAGAAAGCTTAAATTCAAGAGTTAGAAGTGAAGAGAAGTGAAATGGAGGTCCCAATTTATAACCAAACACCTCTAACGGTCATATGGGAGTGAATGAAGGCCAAGAGAGCCGTTGGCAACGACTAGAAAACGAAACCAGCCAGGTTTAATCGATTAAACTAGTATCAGACCCCTTTAATCAATTAATTCAAGCAGTTAATTGATTAACACTGTATTTAATCGATTATCTGGTGAGTTAATCGATTAATCCAGTGAGAAATGTCATGTTTTGGATGTTTTGGGTGCAAATAATCGAATATAACTTCAAATAATCGATTATTCCAGAGAGTTCATCAAATTTTGGAGGTTTAGACACATGACAATCTATTAACACCCTACATAATGAATTATAACATTACAACCATCCAAAAACTGTTTAATTAAGCAGAATTTAAGCTATTTCTAATATCCCTAAATCTCTTCTAAGATCATAGAATCTATCCTTGGGAAGAGGCTTAGTAAAAGTATCTGCTAATTGATGCTTTGTATCAACATACTCAATTTTACAGTTTCCTTTACTTACATGATCTCTCAAGAAATGATGTCTAATTTCTATATGTTTGGTCCTAGAGTGCATTACTGGATTCTTAGTAAGATTGTTTGCACTCGTATTATCACACATCAAAGGAATGTCATTTAGAAATATACTATAATCTTCTAGTTGTTGTTTCATCCACAAAATTTGAGCACAACAATTACCAGCTGCAATATATTCAGCTTCAGTGGTGGATAAAGCAACACATGCCTGTTTCTTAGAGTGCCAAGACACTAATGACGAACCTAACAAATGACATGTCCCACTAGTACTCTTTCTATCTATTTTGCATCCACCATAATCAGCATCATAGTAACCTATTAAACTAGTACAAGCTTCAGATGGATACCATAAACCACAACCAGTAGTTCCTTTTAAATATTTTAAAATACGTTTTACTGCAGTTAGGTGAGATTCTTTTGGACATGCCTGAAATCTAGCACACACAAAGACATAATGCATAATATCAGGTCTACTTGCAGTTAAGTATAATAGAGAACCTATCATACATCTATACATGGATTGATTAATTTCCAAACCTGATTCATCCTTGTCTAAATAGCATGAAGTTCCCATGGGTGTGTTAGCTTCCTCTGAAGTGTCCATTCCAAAATTTTTGAGAATCTCTTTGCAGTATTTTATTTAAGAGACAAAAATGCCATCTTTAAGTTGCTTGATTTGAAGTCCAAGGAAGAATGTTAATTCTCCCATCATAGACATTTTAAACTCTCCCTGCATTATCTTAGCAAATTCTACACACAAAGAATTATCAGTTGATCCAAAAATGATATCATCAACATATACTTGAACCAATAAGATATGTTCTTTTACTTTCTTTATAAACAATGTAGAATCAATTTTTCCTCTAGAAAAATCATTTGAAGTAAGAAAACTACTTAGCCTTTCATTCCAAGACCTAGGAGTTTGTTTCAACCCATATAATGCTTTCTTCAATTTAAAAATATGATTAGGATAAGTAAAATCTTCAAATCCAGGGGGTTTCTCCACATAAACTTCTTCTTTAATAAACCTATTCAAAAATGAACTTTTAACATCCATTTGATATAATTTAAATTTCATCAATGATGCATAAGCAAGAAGTAGGCGTATAGCCTCCAACCTGGCAACAGGAGCATAAGTTTCATCATAATCAATACCTTCCTCTTGACAGTAACCTTTGGCATCAAGTCTGGCTTTATTCTTTGTTATGTTTCCATCTTCATCAAGTTTATTTCTAAATACCCATTTAGTTCCAAATACTTGATGTGATTCTTCTCTTGGGATTTATTCCCAGACTTGATTCCTTTCAAATTGATTGAGTTCCTCTTGCATTGCAATGCACCATTGGTCATCTTTAAGCGCTTCCTCAACATTTTTGGGTTCTATCTGTGACACAAAAGCTACAGACATGCAAAAATTAGTCATATTTCTAGTTCTTACCCCTTTTGAGATATCACCAATAATATTGTCCATTGAAAGTCCTCTTGGTGATTGTCATTCTTTTGCTAATTCAGGTGTTTGAGAAGGCTCATTTTCTTCTAAATACAATTCATCAAGAGCCTCTCTTATATACTCATCATCACCTGCACGTTCTTTATTTGACTCAAGAGGATTTCCCCCAAGGTCTACAATTTCATCAAAAGTAACATGTATAGATTCTTCAACATTTAAGGTTCTTCTATTAAACACTCTATAAGCTTTGCTAGTTAATGAATAACCTAAGAAAATGCCCTCATCAGCTTTTGAGTCAAATTTTCCTAAGTTGTCCTTTCCATTATTTAACACAAAGCACTTACATCCAAATATTTTCAAATGAGCAACATTAGGCTTTCTACCATTTAACAATTCATAGGGAGTTGATTTTATAATTGGCCTAATGAGTATTCTATTCAAAACATAACATGTAGTACTTACCGCATCAGCCCAAAAATATTTAGGAACATTTGATTCATTTAGCATTGTTCTAGTAAGTTCCTCTAGTGACCTATTTTTCCTTTCAACTACACCATTTTGTTGGGGAGTCCTAGGAGCAGAAAAATTATGCAGTATTCAATTTTCCTCACAATAATTTTCAAACTTTTCATTTTGAAACTCACCACCATGGTCACTTCTTAAAACTTTAATTCTTAAGTCTTTCTCGTTATGAATTTGCTTTGCAAACTTTCTAAAGACCTTAAAAGCTTCACTTTTCATTGTTAGGAAAAATGTCCAAGTATATCTAGAATAATCATCAACAATCACAAGACCATAATAATTTCCACCAAAGCTTTTTATCCTAGAAGGACCAAATAAGTCTAAATGTAATAATTCTAGAGGTTTTGATGTGGAAATGACACTCTTTGATTTAAATGATGATTTTACTTGTTTACCTTTTTGACATGCATCACATAATCTATCTTTCTCAAACTTTAACTTAGGAAAACCAACAACTAAGTCTTTTGATATCAATTTATTTAAATGATGCATATTTATATGAGTTGCTCTCTTATGCCATAACCATGGGTTCTCTTCCTTAGCAACTAAGCATGTTATACTAGAATCATGTATACAATCCAAATCAATCAAGTATATGTTATTATGCCTAATGCCTTTTAATGCTACATTTTCGGAATCTATCAAATGTATAGTGCAAAATTTACTTTCAAATATTACCTTAAATCCTTTGTCACATAGTTGACTTATGCTAAGGATATTATGCTTTAGCCCATCAACAAGAAGCACATCCTTAATCTCCAAAGTGTTTGCACCACCTATATTTCCAATTCCGAGAATCTTTCCTTTGTTGTTGTCCCCATAAGTTACATATCCTTGTTCTTTAGCTTTGAAACTCACAAATTTTGATTTATCACCGGTCATATGCTTTGAGCATCCGCTATAAAGATACCACATAGACTTCTTTGATTTGGAAGTTTCCTACAAAACAAGAACATAGTAAACTTAGGTCCCCATAACTTTTGGGTCCTTGGGGTTAGAGATAAACAAATTATTTAACAATAGGAACCCAAATGTATTTTCCTTTAGGAACACCAAAATGTTTTATTTTACATCTATTTGAACCCATACTCTTCTCTTTTTAGTTTTAGCCTTTTTTAAAGGAACTTTATGGTTTACTCTATTTTGAGCTATAACAACTTTATCTTTATTAATGTTACTTATCTCCATTTCAGCTTTATCTAGCAAATGATTAAGAATATCAATGTCATATTCATACTCTTTACAAGATGCACATGCTAAGTTCTTATCATCATTCTTATCTAAGCATACAATTTTCGTTTCTAAGGTTTCCTTTTCCTCTAAACATGTAATTTTCGTTTTTAATGACTCAACCTCCTTTTCGGATCTACTTAAACTCTTTTTCACAGATTTATATTCATTTTTCAAGTCCTTAAAGGCACTAAACAATTCATTATATGCATTTTGTAGTTCATCAAAATTATTTTCATCATCACTTGAAGATGAGTCGGAATCACTTACCTCAAAGTCGGAAGATATGTTGTCATTTGTCATTAAGCAAATGTTGGCTTCAATTTCTGAGTCACTTGATTCCAAATATGAATCACTATTGTTCCAAGCGATGTAGGCTTTCTTCTTGAAGGACTTTTTGCCTTTGATTTCTTCGTTTTTCTTGTTTGGACATTCGATCTTCACATGTCCTGTTTCACCACAGCCATAACATTTGATATTTACAGAACAATTTTCTTTTACCTTTCCTTTACCTTTGAATGGATGTCTTCCTTTAACTTTCTTGAATTTGGTGAATTTCTTAATCATAAGACTAAATTCTTCTTCTTCATTCTCCGAGTCTTCTTCTTCCTTTTTATTCTTACCTTTGGAAATTTTAGTTTTGAAGGCTAAGTTCTTCTTTTGATATTGACCTTCCTCATCATTTAACCTTCCTAGCTCTAGCTCATGCTCTCTCAACTTTCCAAAGAGTGCCGCCATAGACATTATGGCAAGATTTTGTGACTCCGAGATGGCCGTCACCTTAGGTTGTCATTTCCTATCCAAAGATTTCAATATTTTCACATTTAATTCATCAATGTCAAAAATTTTACCTAAATCGGTGAGATGATTCACAATGTGTGTGAAACGCTTTTGAACGTCAAATATCGTTTCGCCTTGTTGCATCCGGAACATCTCATATTCTTGGATTAAAGATTTTTTCCTTGCTCTCTTAACATCGTCGGTTCCTTCGTGGGTCACTCTCAACATTTCCCACATCTCTTGAGCACTTTTACAAACAGAGATCCTTGTAGACCCCAAATCTTGCCCGATCTCACAATAAAGATCAGAAGACCTCCTTTTCGAAGATGGACGAAGCCTAAGAAGCCACTAGGAGAGACTATTAGGCCCCATACTTGGATAGGAGGGATTTTTGGCACTAAAATAAGGATTTTCGCCTTTTAGGGTCGAGACCACCATCTCAAAATCGAGACCGCCGTCTCGCGAGATGGCGGTCTCGCCACTTGCGCTAGGCGAGACGGCGGTCTCGATTTTGAGACAGCGGTCTCGCCACTTGTCAGACGAGACGGCCGTCTCAACCTGACAGGCGCGAATCCCTATAAATAGGGCCTCCCTTCCCCTCATTTCTCACAGCTTTCTCACTCTCTCTCTAGTCACATCAATAGTTTCTCTCTCTAGAATCCCTCCGATGCATTTCTGGAGCTTTTGAGTGTCTTTAGAGTGCTTTTAGAGCGTTTTGAGAGGTTTCCGACACCGTGTAGAGTGAAGGGCTGCCACAAAGCACCCTATTTTAAAAGAATTAATAGAAAGCTAGCTTCGGAGGTTCCTACTTTCTCTCTCTATCTTTTATCACATTGTTTAAATTACGCAATAGACATTAGGGCCATGTAGTCGTAATCTTTAAAATTTCACAAAATAAAAGGGCAAAATCGTATTTTTCCAGTTTATTTATCAACAGAATAGATGGCCTATCATAGGGAACCCGAAAGGGGCGTCGTAAAGGAACTAACACTTCCTTTACGCGTAACTAACTCCCTTACCCAACTCTGGTTCTAATGACCAAAGTTGGTTTTTTGAAAACCAATGCCTTTTAAACTCCTTTTCCGATGTTTCCGGTAAAAACATCGGTGGCGACTCCAGAGAACCCTCAAAAACTAGCTCTTGGATTAGCCCGGTTATCGGACAATCCAAGAGCACCCTTTCGAAAACCTCGCCCCTAGGTTCAGCCCGGTTATCGGACAACCTAAAGGCGTTGTAACCACCAATAAAAAACGCGAAAATCAAGAGAGTCGGAAACCATCGCGTCGCTCCGACCGCCCTCGTTTTGACGGCGGCGATAGATGGCGACTCCGCTGGAGAAGCCTAGAGAGTTGATCCCATTTAGTGATGGGCCATCTTAAAAATAAATAAACCAAGAAAATAACGCTTTTTCCCTACCTTGTATTATAACACGTTTTACTATTTGGCTTTAATAACTGTTGCTTGTTTATACTTACGCAATTGTGTGAAATAAAAAACTGTACACAAACCCTTGCACACAACAGTTCCCTCTATACCCGGGGGCAAGTGAGAAATCCATAGGGAGTGGGTGGCAGGTACGGTTCGTTGTAGTGATGGCCTTGTGCCCACCGGTGTGATCGGAAACCACCACTCAAGGTGATAACCTTCCTCTTTTGGCACAAAGACTGACTATGGCCTTAGTGCTAAGCATGGTCGGAAGGCTGGAGAGTGGGGAGCCTATAATGGGGGCACCTTGGGGGCCTTAGCCTTGGTGAGAACAGTTAGAACCTACCTTCGCCAAATCACTTTTCCGCAGGAAAACCCTACCTCGTGATAAAAATGAATTCTCGCCTGTTCGTGGATGATCGAATTGTGTGTGCATATGTTTGTTGCATTTGTTTGTTGCATAGCATAACCAAACAACAAAAGAAAAATCACAAAAATAGTTTTGCAATAAACACCCTTATCTCGGACAGTTTGCCTTTTAGCTAGCCTGGTTTCAGGTTCTTTGTAAGCTAAGTAGCCACGCAGTTCCGACAGAAGAGATAAGGGATGCTAAATAATTTTTCGCATAAAGCCACATTTTATCTCGGACAGTCTGCCTTTTAGCTAGCCTGGTTTTAGGTTCTTTGTAAGCTAAGTAGCCACGCAGTTCCGACAGAAGAGATAAGAGGCTATAAAATAAACAAATAAATAAAAATAAAATACTAAATAAAATACGTTTTCAAAACCATAAATGGGGCCCGATTCATAAACATCCCAAATCATTCATATAGGTAGTTTATTTTTCAGAAAAAATACGTAAATACCATACAAAACATGATAAACAGAAAATAAACACTCACATTCATTCAAATAAGCATAATTTTTCATAAAACATGCATTTTGGTTTTAGAAAATGGAGGGGACTAGTAGACAATTGAAGAAGGTGGATATTCCCCGATATCATACTGAGAAGTTGGAACGGCTTTGCGCGGTAATGCCACCAGAGGTCCGCGCTGACTTTGAAATATCCTATGGACGGATTCTCGACCTGCTAAAGATATGTGTCGATCAAGTGTTCCTCAGGGTATTAATTCATTTTTGGAACTCCAGTTTGCGATGCTTTGAATTTCTGCAGTTCGATATGGTGCCTACCTTGGAGGAGTATGAGATGATGTTGAAATGACCCAAATCAGCTAGGGTCCATATCCGCCACGGGGCATATACTCCTGCAGCACAAGTCGCTGCCATCATTCAACTACCCTTCCAGCAGACTGCCCTGATAGGAAAAGGGAACATCCAGGGTTGGAAAGTCTCGATGTTAGAAGACCACCTGTCCGACTTGGCAGAAAGGACAGAGTGGGTTGCCTTCAACAAAACCCTGGCTTTAATCATTTTCAGAACTATCTTGTTTCCCTTCCACCTCGACACCGTGGATCAAGCCGTCGTGGACGCCTTCTTCGCCTGGGACGTGAACTCGAAGAGTCCCTTGCCTGCCATTCTTGCCGACACCTTGCTCTCGGTGGAATTTTGCTGCCAGAAGCAAGGAAAAACACTTCGTTGCTGCTCTTCACTACTATTCATGTGGAGCGCTACGCACCTTTACGCCTCCAGTCACATGGGGATATTCCCCGATCCTTTAAGGAGCTTCTCCAAAATCCCTCTCCAACGACGCTTAACCTCAGAATGGAGGGACGAGTTGGAACAAAAGGATGCCAACATTATATCCTGGGTCTGCTCTTGGTTCCGACCTGGCCCAGTTCTCATCAAATGTGGAGACTATCCGAACGTACCCTTGATAGGACTCAGGGGTTGCATAGCCTACTCACCTAGAGTAGCTATGAGACAGCTCATGAGAACCCAAACTACCATCTCTCGGGGGGAACTCGGAGGACTGTGTTTCTTCGGAGACCCATGCACAATCGCCAACTCACTAGCCGTGAGAAGAGCATGGGAGAGACCAGTCTATATGGGAGATAGAGAGCTAGGAAAAGCTCGAGTGACTGTCTCCAGTGACTACGAGGTGTGGAGACAAAGAAGAGGGATGTGTCAACCATCCACCACACTCACTACAAGCGCCAATAGTGAAGAGTTGTAGGCTCAAGTCGATGCCTTGACCCAAAGGATAGATATCATGGGAGCCCAGATAAGGGCCCTTGAAGAAAGAGAGCAAGAATCTATCCTCACCATTGATGGTCTGCAAAGGCAATGCAAGAAAAAGGATCATGAAATAGAGCGCCTCAAGGATCAGTGTGCTGACTCTAACGAGCAAGCTATCCGAGCATCCAAAACTGCCAGAACCAGCAAGGATAGCCAAATTAAAGATATAACCGCCAAGTCTACACACCTTGAGGCCGAATCAGCAAAACAGGCTCAGACGATCAAGGAGTTATTGCAAGAACTCACCCAAGACTCGGTCAGACATACGCCAAGAGCGAGAGGCCAACCGGAGACTCAACAAAAGTCTCACTGAGCTACGCTGTAAAGAAAGAGACGGGCTAGCTCAGTACGACCAAGTACTACAAGAAAAGGACCGAGCCGTTGCAAAACTCGACGAACTACAAGCCTTGGTTGTCCATCAAGAGGCGAACACTACTAGAAAAATGCTAAATAGTAACCAAAATCAGTGACTGAAAAATTTAGTTACTATCAGTGACTGAATTAGTAACCAAATTATTATTTTTTGTGTAGTAATTGAAATAGTAACTGAATTTTCGGTTACAAAAAATCAGTTACTATTTCAGTCACTCTTTAATTTAATTTAATTTTTTAAATTAATCTAATTATCTAATTATTTCACTCCCTCACTGATTATACCCTCCCAAATTTTCATCTCGCGCTCATTCTAATTTGCCCCAAATTTTCATCTCGCGCTCATTCTAATCTGCCCCAAATTTTCATGTCACGCTCATATTAATCACTAATTTGATCTGACCTTGTAGCTCCCAAATTTTCATCTTCTTCGCTCGCTGACATTCACTACACTGATCCAAGCTTTGAATCCCACCCTTCTTGTTCGAGGTTAATCTGACCTAGGGCTTCATCTCTCCATCCCCAATCCTCCAGCCTTTAGTGATTTTTAGCCTGAAACCCAACACGACAACCTGAAACCCACCTCCGATGACTTGAAATCCAACCCAAGCGACTTTGAACCTCAACCCCAACCTCAACGTCGACAAACTCGAGGCCCAAACCCAACTCCGATGGCATCGCCTGAAACCCAACTCCGATGGCATCGCCTGAAACCCAACTCCGATGACTTGAAATCCAACCCAAGCGACTTCGAACCTCAACCCCAGCCTCGGTGAACCTAACTCCGGCGACCTCAGTTCCAAGCAAAACTCAGGAAATCTCATACTAGAACCCTAACCTGATGACCTCAAATCTGCCTTGAAAAGTAATTGTTTCAAAACATTCACGAAATTCAAATCGCTATGTATTTATTAGGCATAGATAATTTGTTGAAACAATTATTATCCAAGTTACTCTAATCTGCAATTTTGTCCCTGCAACTGCAAATTTATCTTCAAGTAAAATGATTGTTTGTTTTGATTAATCTCTCTTTCATTTCTTCTAGTATAATTTTGTTTTGTTTCTGTCTATGACTACTCATGTAATCAACTTTGATCCATACAGAAACCAAAAGACATTTTGTCCAAAAAAGAGTGCCCCATCAGGAAGTAAGGTTGGTACTTTCACTCGTGGAATGGTTAATGGATTCTTTTCCACTTTGTTCTTTATGGTTTATATTCAGCCAATTGAGCCTTCTATGGATTTTAATTATAAAATGCAGGGTGTTCAACTTGAAAAACACATAGATGCCACATTGGGTAGTGGGAACTTGAGGGAAGATGTTAAATTGCCTCCTGGTGAAGATATTAATGAGTGGGTAGCTGTAAACCGTAAGAATCTTTAATATTTAGCTTTTGGCAAATAGTTCTCTAGTTTCCAACTATAAATTGTGCTCTTCCCTTCCTTGTTTCTCTTCCATATTCTCGAGACTTATTTTCTTAACCTTTTCTATACTATTGACAATGCTTGGTGTTTTATTTATGCATAGCGTGGTAAGTTTTAGTCATTGGTGATTACAAAATTAAGAAATTTTGCACATTGTTATATATTATTGTTTTTATGTGCAGTTGTTGATTTCTTTAATCAAGTGAATATCCTGTTTGGTACACTTACAAAATTCTACACACCAAATAACTTCCTTACAATGTCTGCAAGACCCAAGTATTTTTTTATCCTTCAACCAACTCTTTAAAACATACAAATCACACATTGGCCAATAACTTCTGCATGTGGATGAGTTTAGGTCTGCATACTTTTTTTGTCTTACTTTGTGGTAGTAGTATGTTGAAGAATTATCACATTCAAAGCTTTGTTCTTTAATTCTGCATTCAACGGTTGTTGTTAATGTTTTATTTCACTTTCTTTTGTATCAGATTGAATAGAGCCAAGCATGGTAAATTGGTTCTTTGTTTCTGCTTTTTTGTAAATGCAGTGGTGAATCGAGTATGGTACATGTGTGCTGTATTTCAACTTTCATAAATGTGATGCACTTTGGGGTAGTTATAAGGTAAAAAGGGTGAAACATGTTAATGATTAAACAACTGGATATTTTCTGGCATAATGATATTGATTTAGGGGATTAGAAACACTACCATGCAACAACTTAGATTATAATTATGATTACAGTTATATGTTAACTAAAACTAATAGTTGATAACTCAAGATTTCTCTGCCACCTTTAGAAATATTATCATCATCCCTTAAATAACAAGGCTTTATGAATGTTATCTAGTAACTTGTCTTGTTCAGTATAACTATAATAATGAATTCCGTTTTTGTAGTTCATTCTTACAAAATGACTTTAATGTGTAGACTTTATAAATTTATGGTTACTTGTGTGTTCTTGATTCCTGTTGAAATGATTATTTGATTGCGTGAATATGAAAAGTTGAGACACAATGTTACTGAAGTGAGGAACTTTAAATTGCCCTCCATCCAGTTTGCCTAGTCATCTACTGATTGTAGGTTTACGAGTCTGTTTATAATTTGTTTGGGTACAATCTTACTGAAGTGAGGAACTTTAAATGAACTCTAAATAGATCACTTGTTTCCTTCATGAGCCTATCTCTGTCCAGTTCCAATCCAACTCAGTTACGTGTTATGATTGATGTCACAACTCCAACTCTGTCCATGTGGTTATAAGCTGGACCTGGGATTAAACAAAACAATCATGTTAGTTCCAAAAATATGTTATTTACCCTCATTTTGTGATGCGGGGCCAGTAAGAAAAGAAAATACTAGTCTGGGTTATGATTGTAAATGTAGATATTTTTAATTTTGCAATTTAATCTGTAAGCAAGTGATGTTTAATCTGTAGCACATGCTAGAAAATAGAGCATATGTAATAATGAGCTTCTTTATTGAACATTTAACCAGATTATAATATTATATAAAAATTTTGCATCCTTACTCTCCCTCAAATTGCAATACAGATGTTATTTAAATAAATGTCATTTGTATAAGTTTTGTATGATTAATTTAATTCTATATTAGCTCATGATTTTGAAGAAAATGATTTTATCTGGTGCTCTTAATGTGCCAAAGTATATGATATTGTTTGACTTTTACATTTTAGAGAAAATATTCTTTTCTATGCTATCAAAATGGTTAATTAATTTATCTAATTATCTGTTGAAAAACTTTGAGCCTACTGCTTTGTGGTAACTTGCTTGGTAATGGGATAAAAAAGAAACCATTCTCTTCATGTGTTCTCTATTGTACACCCATTTAGTTACCGTAAGTTTGAAATTCTGTGTTCCTAAGCTTTATTCACCTTGTTGCATGGAATCGTCAGCAGAAGAGTATTCTGCATTTTAACAGAAAGTTAGTAGGACAGTGTACTTTGACAACCTGTCACCACAGGTAACTGAATCTGTGATAAGAACTGCTCTTGACCAGTTTGCATATGTGAAAAATGTCAAAGAAATTGTACTTGCAAAGGTATCATAGACTCTATATCATGCAGGTTGTACTGATTTATCTTTTGTTGGATAAAGCTATGTTGTTCTTTATTTTTTTGAAGTTATCTAACCTCTTCATCCTCTCTATTATTTGATACAGCTGTAATATTGGTTGCCATAATTTACTACTATTCTCTATTTTTTAATATTATGCTTCTAGATTCCTTATAGTTGTTTTTTTTTTCGACAATTTTTTCATTTGATGAACTACGTTGACTCTTTGTTTCACCATCCTTATTATTCATTGATAACTTACTATATTTTAGCAGAACAAAAGTACTGGGGAACTCAGCTTCTTAACTTCTTTTATGAATTTTGGTGGTTCAATGGGTAAACCATTATGACTTTAAGAAAGTTTAGATAAAATTTTCCATTTCTTTGAAGACTAACATTTTTTTATTTGTTGCAGTCAAAGTATTCACAACTATCCAAGAAAAGGCACCAAACAGTGGTGTAGGTTACTTGTTAATTTGTTTTCATCTTCATGAGTTTAGTTATTTTCATCATTGTCAATGAATGTTAACGTAGGTTTTGGGTGCTAAAAATAGTGTTTATTCGTTTTACTTTTGAGAATCTGTTTGGTTGAAGCAAATGTTTTCTATCTTCATTTCTTGGTTTCACAAATAATCACAATATGTTACGTTGCTTTCATGGTTTTGTAATACTGAAATAAATTCCTAACTTATAAAAATCATAGAAAATAATCCACTGATCCAAATTTGACAAATTATATATCAAATTAACGATTTTTGAATCCGCTTTCCAACGCACTAAGCCTCACCCTCAAATTCGATCTGTACCTTGAGATATTGTCTTTTCAATTAACACATGTCATTACCGAAAAGTTACTCCTGGCAGTAGGCTATGACTAGATTCAAATTCAAACTGGGCCCAAATCTGACATACAAAAATTACAAAATATATATGAATATGAATATATAAATGTTATCTTTCTAACCCAAAAAGAATTATTCAAAAACTCAAACCACAGCTCCAGATATCACTGATTTAGTGCATAGAGGTTAAAAAGCTTTAAAAAAATCCGAATTAACTAAAATGCACAACTAAACCTAATTATGCCTAAGTATTAAAATTTAATAAAAAACAATGCTATTGATCAACAAATCAGCCCAAGATAAGTGGGATTAACATCACTAAACATGCATTAAAATGCTCTTATCAAGGACCTGTTCTATTTCTAATTTTTTTGAAAGACTTGTTTTTTTGCAATTTGGTCTTATTTCATTATGTACATGTACACATTAATTAGGGGTCATTTCTTTTACTATTTAGTATGTGTTGAATATGTAAATGTAGCAGTGGATGGTTTTGTTTCAATTGACTTAAATGGACATTGGAGTTACTCTTTATTAGAAAACTTGGTATTGAACTTAAAGTCCTGTAATTGTCTTTTGCAGTAAAGTTTGGATTTATCATATTTAAAGGGTCTTTATGTGTTTGCATTTTGACTTAAATAGTTATTACATTACCTATTGTCATGACTTGACAAACTTCTTTTATTTTATGGTGGATATTGCACTTCTAAGTTTGTGTTTTTAACCATATTTTAGATAAAGTTGAATGGAAAACCCGCTACCCCATCAGAGTTATTTCGCAAAACACACAAACGAAAGGATAACACATGGGTGGATCAAAGATCAGCACATGTGGATGTAAGTTCCTTGTTTTTCTTCTTATGTTAATTTCTTAAACAATTGTATCCTTTTTTATGTTTTTATCCAATTCACTACTATTCTATTTTAATGTTTATAGGCGAGTTTAGTCGTGCATGGGAAGAAGCCTCCCAATCGGGATCTATTACAGGAGGCTCTTCGCTCGATGAATTACGAGTTTGGTGTAAAGTTGCTCGGAATAAACAAAGGCAAAATATATGGGCTTGGATCTGAGTCAAGCAAAGCAATTGGGAGAAATCTTTGTCACGACTCTACTTCATCATCTCGTCCAGCTTATGAGAGAGGAGATTGAACAATTAAAACACAAGTTACAGGAAGTTGAGACCGAAAGGGATGATCTCCGTGAAAGGATGTTAACTAATGAGAGACAAATTTAGAAAAATGATAAAATGTTGCTTCTCTTGATGGAGAAGATGGATGTTCAACCTCCTGAATTGTGAACTGATTCTATTTTGTATATTGTATTTGTTTTGTTAGTTTCCGACATTTCTAGAATTATAACTCTTATTTTAGTTTATTCTACTTACTTTTAGATTAAATTTTCAATATGTAAGAAAGTATTTAATTCATGAATGATGAATTTATTTAGAACAAAATTTGTGGTATTATTTTTATTGTTATCTTAGATAGTGAAATTTTCATATATTTAATATAATATATAATGTATTTCATATTCCTTAATCGGGTTTATCATTATTTTAAAAATAATATAAAAAAATAAAATAAAATTAGTGACCGATATAGTGACCAATTTGGTCATATATATTCATTCGATTATCGAATCGGTCACTAAATTTGTCACTAAATCGGTGACTAAATCGGTCACTAAATCGGTCACTAAATCGGTCATTGAATCGGTCACTGATTCGGTCACTGAATCGGTCACTGATTCGGTCACTGAATCAGTCACTGAATCGGTCACTGAATCGGTCACTAAATCAGTCACTGATTCGGTCACTGATTCGGTCACTGAATCGGTCACTGAATCGGTCACTGATTCGGTCACTAAGATCAGTGACCAAGGAAATAGTGACCGATTGTAGTTGGTCACTATTTCGGTCACTATTTTAATTAGTGACCGATTTTAGTTATTTAGTGACCGAATTTTCGGTCACTATTTATTGTTTTTCTTGTAGTGGAAGATCAAAGAGGCTCAAAAATACAGCGAAGATATGAGCCAGGAAGTCCAAAAGCAAAGCGAAGCACTTGCTCGTCACGTCCGGGAAGCCGAAAGAGAACTACATAGCCCACCTGTGGGTTTCTTTAGGCTTTTCCGTTTTTGCCAAAATTTGCTTCGTAGTATGGAGTAGGGGAATGTACACCTTCTGAATGGATAAATGAAATCCCTCTTTATTCCACAATTATCTACTTGCATGCATGACATTCATTTTCATATTTAATTTCCCCTCCTTCACGCTTAATAAATAAGATAATAAAAAGGAAGGATTAACTGACACGTCTTCCAAATCAGAAGAATGGAGAGAAAGTCACTCCTAATAAAGCTTACCCCAACAGTCGACTCACCGCAAGAGGAAAATAAGCCTCGACCGTTGGTCCTCAAGAATAAGGAAGAGGGGGCAAGGACACCAGTGCGACTATATATGCCACGTCCTTTCCCCTACGAATCGAATAAAGTTGTACCGTGGAGATATGGAGAATCTTCACCAATAAAAGAAGAAATAACAAATATAGCCGGCATTGGGGGCATGACTAGAAGTGGAAGAGTCTACTCCCCTAAGGACACACAAGAAGATGTCCTCAAAAATAAAGGAAAAAATAAAAAGACAGAAGAAGAAAAAGAAAATAAGGAATCCAAGGAGGAGACAGAGGAATTACTCCAGTTCATAAGGCAAAGCGAGTATTCCATTATAGACCAGCTCAATCGCACACCCGCAAAGATTACATTGTTATCTTTGATAATGAGCTCAGAACCGCATAGAAACGCCCTACTGAAGGTCTTGAGCGAGGCGCACGTACCTCATACCATATCCCAAGAAAAGGTTGAGAGGATCGTCAGTCACATAACGACAAGCGATCACCTCACCTTCACAGAGGAAGAACTCCCCCTCGAGGGGTCAAACTACAACAAGCCCTTGCATATCTCAGTCAAATGCAAGGAGTACCTCATCGCCAAAGTTCTTGTGGATAACGGGTCATCCTTGAACGTGATGCCCAAGTACACACTCGACAAGTTGACTATCCAAGGAACCCATCTGCGCCCAAGTAGCACCATCGTTCGAGCCTTCGACGGATCAAAACGTGAAGTAGTGGGAGAAGTTAATTTGTCAATCCAAGTTGGACCCACTATCTTCAACGTCGATTTCCATGTAATGGATATTACTCCAGCATATAGCTGTCTCCTCGGCAGGCCTTGGATTCATGACGCTAAGGCAGTACCTTCAATGCTCCACCAGAAAGTCAAGTTCATAGTGGATGACAAATTGGTCACGGTCCAAGCAGAAGACGACATTTTGATCAGTGGACCGTCTACCCAACCTTATGTGGATGCGGTTGAAGAGGCCCTTGAAACATCTTTTCAATCACTCGAAATTTCTAGTATAGAGCGACTTCCCAAAAACACAAAGGTAGCCTGCATGATGTTGAAGCATGGTTACCATCCTGGCCAAGGACTGGGGGCAGATTCCCAAGGCATGAGGGAAACCCCAGAATTCAAAGACAATCCTTTCAAGTATGTCCTAGGATATAACCCTACCAAGGGTCGAGCGGAAAGAAGAAAAGGGAAGTCTCCCCTCCGCACACTCAAGCAAATTTTCCAAAGTGGAGGGGTACAAGCGTCAAAAGCTACCCTAGTCATTAGGAGATCTTTTTCTTCATTTAAGGGATGTAAACCCCATGATTGTTAGAGATTACCCCCCGGGGCGAGCCCAACCCCCGGGCATTTTAGGGCACATATTCCCTTATTAATTAATAAAGAATACTTCTTACAATCTGCTTCTCTTCTCTCTATTTCTGACTAGACCACATAATAACCCTGTCTAAGTAAACGAAAAAGAAGAAGAATAAAAAGCACATCCAAATAATCAACATTTATCATTGCTATTGCCATCAAGCTAGTTGATTAGAAGCACATAAAAATAAGACTTTACCTCACCATAAAAAAAAAGTCATGCTTCGCCAATATTGTGAACAAAAAATAAAATACAAAAAAAAGCCCATAGAAGCCAAAGGCCAAAAAAAGGGGGGCAGAATACCTGGTAGGAAACCCACAAAGGGGGCTACGCAAAAGATAGGGTCGACCCTATAGGATACCCGAACAACAATAAAGGGTAGCCTAGGCAAAAGTTAGGGTTACAAAATAAGGTCGGCTAGGATTCCCTAAAAAAAAAAACCAAAACAAGGAACCTAGACAAAAGTTAGGGCCAAAACACAGTATCCAAGTTCGAAAACCCGAAGGGCGATCTAGGGAAATCAGCTAGCCATTAAAAGCAATGGAAATAAAACTAAAAGGCACAAATACAAAAAAGGGGGAAAATGTTTGCTTAGACGAAGCCTAAACACCTAAGCCCAACCCTAAGCCAGCCATGCTTACAAAAACCACTTTCTAAATAAAAATCAACCTTCTAAAACACAAACCATTGATTTTTACCTCTTTACTTCTTTTCTCTTGACCCTCACAACAATATTCTAATAATTAATTTGGGAATATGGAGGCGTATAGTCAACAAGAGGATTGAAACCCCTAGAGTGGAGAAAAAGAGACACTACATGGCAAAGAGTGCTCTACACACAAAAAAAAAGAAAGAAAGAAATTATCCTTCGATCACAAGAAGTCCGGCATGGTACAACCAAGAGTAAGCACGACAAATCAGAGGGCATTCGTCGCAACAAGACATGTCGGTAAAATCCTTCTGAAAAATTAACTAAAGTAGGCATTATAGGACATCAAACATAAAAACATTGCATGCATAAAATGTTTTTGAACCAGGTCCTATTTTCTTATTCAAAAAAAAAAACCTGAAAATTCGAGACGGCCGTCTGGGATTTCCAGACCACCGTCTCGGTCCTCTGCAAATCGAGACCGCCATCTCGACCTACGAGACCGCCGTCTCGACTTAGGTAAAATCGAGACGACCGTCTCGTTTGGACCCAAAATCGAGACCGCCGTCTCGAGAACCCAGACCGCCATCTCGACCTGCGAAAAATCGAGACCGCCGTCTCAAATTCCCAGACGGCGGTCTCGACCCGGATTTTCCCCCTATATATAGGGGCGCGATGGGCGGGGTTCCTCACAACTCTCCTGCACTGTGGAACCTCCAACTCTCAGATCTACCACTTCCAAACACTTTCGGGTCAATATGTTCCGTGGAAACCCCTCCAGGAAGAGAAGAGGCATTGCCGGTGCTAGCAGCTCCTTGGCACCAGCCCCTCAAGACCCCACTCAGTTGTCGCCGCAGCACCAGGGCCGCCTTGAGCACATCCAGGATTATTCTTGGCACCCCATGTTCAGACTGGACTTCGGCATCCTCGCCGAGTTCGGGTGGGAGGATGATGTCCGGACCCACATAGACAGTATTGGGTGGGGATTCTTGCTGCAGCCCCCACCTACCCACGTGTACCCTCAAGCGGTACTGGAGTTCTTGGCCTCCGTCTCCTACGCTGAGGCTCCCTCCATGGTCCCGGGCCTGCCACCCACCAAGATGGTGAATTACTTTATGGGTGGGGAATACCGGACCACCACCCTCGATGAATTTAATGTGAGCATTGGATTCGTCCAACCCGAGGACGTGCTCACTCAGGGATACCGGGAGGCCATCTGCAGCCGCCCCGCCGGCCTCACCGCCGCTGAGATGTGGCAGGAGCTCACCAGGGCACCTACGCTACCCACGCTGATGAAGGGTTCTGCGCTCCCTCCAGCCCTCCATATTTACCACAAGTTGCTGGCTGGAGCTGTCCATGGGAGGAAGGAGAGTCAGGGTAAGGTAACCCTCCCAGACCTCTTTGTACTTTATTGCTTGAGCCAGAGGTGGCGTTGCAACCCTGGCTATTTCTTCCTAAGGGCCCTTAAGGACTTCGGGAGCAGACCAGTGGGAGTCGTCCTCGTGGCTCCTCTTATCACTCCCCTGGCAGAAAAATGGGGATGCGCCGGCCGAGAAGAACTGGCCCCCAGCCTTCGATCCGAGTCCATCAACGGATCGATCCTGGTCAGCATGGGGATGCTGATGCGCCGAGGGACCCAGTTGGTCCTTCATCCCTCCCTGGACTTCGTGCTGGACCTCCAGGACATCATGGCAATGCACGATCTTCCGACACCTCCCGATTTCCAACAGGCTCAGCAACACCACCCGCAGTACACAAACGACTTTGCTGGCCTGAACCGCAACATCAACGATTTGCGCCAGCAAATTGATCAAATGTTTGTGCGGCAAGAGCAGATGTCCCTAAGGCAGGAAGCCTTCAACACTCGGCTGGAGATGGTATACCAGTATCAGCAGGGGATGCGGCAGGAATGGACAACATTCCAGCAAAGGTACGATGATGAAGCCCGGGAACAAGCAGAATTCCGGGAACATGTATACCAGCAATTCCCCTACCCTGGATCGTCTCCAGATGATAGCCCTTAGGGACAGTACTTGTAAGAATAGGTGGTTCTAATAAAATTTTCCTCTTATGAATAAAATTTTATTTCACGCATTCTTTGCCATTCTTTCCAAAAGTCAGCGTAACAAAAAAGAACTAAGAGTAAAAAGACGAACGCTCAAGAAAAAATCCAAAATCCTACATCGCGAGAAAAAAGAGATAAAACCGCGAGAAAAAGGCAGGATTAAACCATCACCTCAACCAACAAAATTTTGACTACCAAGCCAGAGTCGAACAAACAAAATTGCCCGACCAGCCAGCAAGAGTCAGATGATTACCACAAAAGATCAAAATCAAAAGAATTCCCAGCAAACAAGCAAGCTGGATGAGCACCCACAAAATCCCCAGTGCAGACCGGATGACAATTCCTAGAAAAGACAAACACAAACAAAGAAAAGTACATCTCAACGCACGGCGCATGGGCCACCTGAACAGTAAGCTGCCACTACCACCAGTCCTACGCAGTGGACTGTACCAGCCAGATAGGGGGTTCATACCTATCAACCTGCACACGCGGTGCGCCTGATCTGCGCTCGAGCCGGATCAGTAAGTCGCAACCACTAGCCTGATGGGGGGTTCATACCTATCCAGTTTGACACACAGCGGACTACAACTACCAGCCTGATGGGGGGTTTATACCCATCAACCGAAGGATCGGCTACCGTCAGAAGGAGTATCCTGAGGCTCTACCACGTGTCCACCGAAGGGATCGACTACCGTCAGAAGGAGTATCTCGGAAGTGCACGAACACAAGTTTTCCCCAGAAGATCAACCGCCGCAAGACGGAACATCCGAAGGGTAACCGGGCAAGAGGGTCAACTCCTTTACCTTCCTGTCAATCTGTCTGGCACAACAAGCCAACAGCCGACTAGTCAGGTAAAGGGGGGGCAGCTGTAGACCCCAAATCTTGCCCGGTCTCACAATAAAGATCAGAAGACCTCCTTTTCGAAGATGGACGAAGCCTAAGAAGCCACTAGGAGAGACTATTAGGCCCCATACTAGGATAGGAGGGATTTTTGGCACAAAAATAAGGATTTTCGCCTTTTAGGGTCGAGACCGCTGTAGACCCCAAATCTTGCCAGGCCTCCAAATAAAGAGTAGAAGACCTCCTATTCGAAGATGGACGAAGCCTAACAAGTCACTAGGAGAGACTATTAGGCCCCATACTATGATAGGAGGGATTTTCGGCACTAAAATAAGGTTTCTCGCCTTTTTGGGGACGAGACCACTGTCTCAAAATCGAGACCACCGTCTCGCCACCTGCAAATGGCGAGACGGCGGTCTCGCTTCCCGGGATGGTGGTCTCGCCACCTGCAAAGGCGAGACGGCGGTCTCACCACTTTGGCATGACAAGACGGCGGTCTCGACCTGTCAGGTGCGAAAAACTATAAATAGGGGGCTCCCTCCCCTCATTTTCACACACCACACAGAGCTTTCTCCTCCTTCTCTCTAGAAAATCACTAGTTTCTCTCTCTAGAATCCCTCCGACGCATTTCTGGAGCTTCTGAGTGTCTTTAGAGTGTTTTTTGAGCATTCCAAGAGGTTTTCCGGCGCTGTAGAGTGAAGGGCTGCAACAAAGCACCCTCTCTTAAAAAGAATTAATACAAAAGCGTGCTTCGGAGGTTCATATTCTCCCTCTCTACTTTTATCGCTTTAATTTTAAATTATGCAATAGATACTAGGGCCATGTAGTCGTAATTATAAATTCCACAGAATAAAAGGGTAAAAGCGTATTTTTCTGGTTTAATCATTTACATAAAGCTGGCCTATCATAGGGAACCCGAAAGGGGCGTCGTAAAGGAACTAATACTTCCTTTACACGTAACTAACTCCCTTACCCAACTCTGGTTCTAATGACCAAAGTTGGTTTTTCGAAAACCAACGCCTTTTAATCCCTTTTCCGATGTTTCCGGTAAAAACATCGGTGGCGACTCCACAAAACCCTTTCAAAACTAGCTTTTGAATTAGCCCGGTAATCGGACAATCCAAGAGCGCCTTTTCGAAAACCTCGCCCCTAGGTTCAGCCCGGCTATCGGACAACCTAAAGGCGTTGTAACCACCAACAAAAAACGTGAAAATTGGAAAGTCGGAACCATCGCGTCGATTCGACTGCCTCTCTTTTTTACGGCGGCGACAAATGGCGACTCCACTGGGGAAGCCTTGAGAGTTGATCCCATTTAGTGATGGGCCGGCTTTAAAAATAAATAAACTAAGAAAATAACGCTTTTGCCCTTACCTTGTATTATAACATGTTTTACGGTTTGGCTTTAAATAGCTGTTGCTTGTTTATACTTACGCAATTGTGTGAAATACAAACTGTACACAAACCCTTGCACACAACAGTTCCCTCTATACCCGGGGGCAAGTGAGAAATCCATAGGGAGTGGGTGGCAGGTACGGTTCGCTGTAGTGATGGCCTTGTGCCCACCGGTGTGATCGGAAACCACCACTCAAGGTGATAACCTTCCTCTTTGTTGAACATTCAAGGACTTGATGTTGCACTTGATGAACATGAAGATTGTTGATTTTGATGATGATCCAAGAACTCAAAGACTTAGTGTGTTGAAGACTTGCTTTGTATTGTAATAACTCTGTTTTAATTAGATTGAGTCTGTAATATTAGAGTTTAAGATAGCCGGTACATAGTCTGCACCTTAGAAGCTTCAAAAAGCCCAAATATATCATCCAGGCTCGGCTTTAATCGATTATATAGGGAAATAATTGATTAAAACAGTGAGAAAACCATTTTCTGTATAAACTCACTACTTTAATCGATTAAACTTCAAAATAATCGATTATTACGTCTGATAATCGATTAAAACGCCTAATAATCGATTAAAATAGAGAGGTTTTGGGTTCTGTTGTTTTTGGCTCTGTTTTAATCGATTATACCTCCATTTAATCGATTATTTCAGTCTGTATTTTCGAAAACCCAATTACCAAGAACCCTAGTTTCGAAATCCCCAATTCCTAAACCCTAATTTCTCTACTTAAACTCTTCTTTGGCACTCAGAAAACAAGAACAACCTTTTCCATACAAAAGTTAAGTGTTGTGAGTGCCAGAGAACTGCTTGTTGCAAGGAAAAGGGGCTTTTGGAACTTGGTGTGGGCTAGAAGCGATAAGAATCACTAAGTGGAGTTCTTAGTGGATTGTGTGTTGTGCCATCTCTAGGGAAAGTTGTTCATCATCTATTGTGGATTTCAAGAGAGGTGTTTTCGTATCTTTATCTTTTCAATTGTAATCTGTTTGTAACAACTTGTTTATAGTGACAGCGTTAATCCTCTGTTGAGTGATTAGCAACTGGACGTAGGGTCTTTTGATCTGAACCAGTATAAATCTCCTGTGTAAGATTCTCTTCTCTTCTCTATTTACATTTACACAGTTTTTAATCGGTAAAATTTGGGGAAAATTTTGAAAACCTAATTTTTATTAAGAAACCAATTCACCCCCCCTCTTGGTTTTTGTCCGACCACGCGATCATTCCGCTGCGCGATTCTAACAAGTGGTATCAGAGCTTGCTTTGATAGTCATTCAAATTTTCGAAAATGGTCGTACAAAATCAAACTTTTGCCGAAGGTGCATCTATCAACAGACCCCCACTTTTTGCGGGTCAAAATTATCCTTTCTGGAAGGTACGTATGCAAATATTTTTAGAGTCTGTTGATAGAGGCGTTTGGGACTGCAGAAGAAAATAGGAAAGCCCAATTTGACGTTAGGGCTAGAAATATTATTTCATCTGCTCTAACACTTGACGAGTTTTATAGAATTTTTGTTTGTAAAAGTGCACAGGAAATGTGGGAAATGCTTAGAGTAACCCACGAAGGAACAAACGACGTTAAAAGAGCACGCAAAAATTCTCTAATCCAAGAGTAT
Source organism: Sphenostylis stenocarpa (assembly GCA_963425845.1). Taxonomy (NCBI): domain Eukaryota; kingdom Viridiplantae; phylum Streptophyta; class Magnoliopsida; order Fabales; family Fabaceae; genus Sphenostylis; species Sphenostylis stenocarpa. The sequence goes on along the minus strand of OY731403.1, from coordinate 67,167,523 downwards.
GAGATGTTCCGGATGCAACCAGGCGAAACGATCTTTGACGTACAAAAGCGTTTCACTCATATCGTGAACCATCTCACCGGACTAGATAAAATTTTTGACGTTGATGAATTAAATGTTAAAATTTTGAAATATTTGGATAGGAAATGGCAACCTAAGGTGACGGCCATCTCGGAGTCACAAAATCTTGCCACAATGTCTATGGCGGCGTTATTTGGAAAGCTTAGAGAGCATGAGCTTGATCTTGGAAGGTTAAATGAGGAAGAAGGTCAATACCAAAAGAAGAACCTTGCCTTCAAAACCGAAATTTCCAAAGGTAAAAATAAAAAGGAAGAAGAAGAAAACTCGGAAAATGATGAAGAAGAGTTGAGTCTTATTATAAGAAAGTTCACCAAATTCATGAAAGCAAAAGGAATACATCCCTTCAAAGGTAAAGGAAAGGTAAGAGAAAGTACTTCCGTAAATATAAAATGTTATGGTTGTGGTGAAGCAGGGCATGTAAAGACCGAATGCCCAAACAAGAAAAACGATGAAAACAAGGGCAAAAAGCAATTCAAGAAGAAAGCCTATATTGCTTGGGACAACGAGTGATTCAAGTTCAGAATCAAGTGACTCGGAAATAGAAGCAAACATTTGCTTAATGGCAAATGACAACATATCTTCGGATTTTGAGGTTAGTGATTCTGACTCATCTTCTAGTGATGAAAATGACCATGATGAATTGCAAAATGCTTACAATGAATTATTTATTGCTTTTAAGAATTTAAAAGATGAATATAAAGTTTTAAAGAAGAATCTAAGTAGATCCGAAAAGGAAAATGAGTCCTTAAAATTGAAAATTGCATGTTTAGAAGAAAAGGAGGTAGCTAATACGAAAATTGTATGTTTAGATGAGGATAAAAACTTAGCATGTGCAAACTGTAAAGAGCATGAATATGACATAGATATTCTTAACCATTTGCTAGACAAAGCCGAAAAGGAAATAGATGATCTTAAGAAGCATGAAATGGTGTTTGCACAAAATAATGTAAATCAACGAGTTCCTTTGAAAAAGGGTAAAACTAAAAAGAAAAGAGTATGGGTAGAAAAAGGATCTAGAGCATGTTTGGTAAATAATGCATCTTATTCCATAGCTACATCAAAAGCATGTTTTTATTGCATGAAACAAGGTCATACCTCAAATAGATGTAAAATTAAACATTTTGGTGTTCCTAAAGGTAAATACATTTGGGTTCCAATTGTTAAATAATTTTGTTTGTCTCTAACCCCAAGGACCCAAAAGTTATGGGGACCTAAGTTTACTATGTTCTTGTTTTTTAGGAAACTTCCAAATCAAAGAAGTCTATGTGGTATCTTGATAATGGATGCTCAAAGCATATGACCGGTGATAAATCAAAATTTGTGAGTTTCAAAGCCAAAGAACAAGGATATGTGACTTATGGGGATAACAACAAAGGGAAGATTCTCGGAATTGGAAACATAGGTGGTGCAAACACATTGGAGATTAAGGATGTGCTTCTTGTTGATGGTTTAAAGCATAATCTCCTTAGCATAAGCCAATTATGTGACAAAGGATTCAAGGTAATCTTTGAAAGCAAATTTTGCACCATTCACTTGATAGATTCCGAAAATGTAGCATTGAAAGGCATTAGGCATAACAACATATATTTGATTGATTTGGATTGTTTGCATGAGTCAAGTATAACATGTTTAGTTGCTAAGGAAGAGAACCCTTGGTTATGGCATAAGAGAGCGGCTCATATAAATATGCATCATTTGAACAAATTGATCTCAAAAGACTTAGTTATTGGATTGCCTAAGTTAAAATTTGAAAAAGATAGATTGTGTGATGCATGCCAAAAGGGTAAACAAGTAAAATCATCATTTAAATCAAAGAATGTTATTTCCACCTCAAAAACCCCTAGAATTATTACATTTAGACTTATTTGGACCTTCTAGGATAAAAAGCTTTGGTGGAAATTATTATGGACTTGTAATTGTTGATGATTACTCTAGATATACTTGGACATTTTTCCTAACTATGAAAAGTGAAGCTTTTAAGGTCTTTAGAAAGTTTGCTAAACAAATTCAAAATGAGAAAGACCTAAGAATTAAAGTTTTAAGAAGTGACCATGGTGGTGAGTTTCAAAATGAAAAGTTTGAGAATTATTGTGAAGAAAATGGAATATTACATAACTTTTCTGCTCCTAGGACTCCCCAACAAAATGGTGTAGTTGAAAGGAAAAATAGGTCATTAGAGGAACTTGCTAGAACTATGTTAAATGAATCTAATGTTCCTAAATATTTTTGGGCTAATGCGGTTAGTACTGCATGTTATGTTTTAAATAGAATGCTCATTAGGTCAATTATTAAATCTACTCCATATGAATTGTTTAATGGTAGAAAACCTAATGTTTCTCATTTAAAGAATTTTGGATGTAAATGTTTTGTGCTAAATAATGAAAAGGACAATCTAGGAAAATTTGATTCAAAAGCCGATGAGGGCATTTTTCTAGGATATTCATTAAATAGCAAGGCATATAGAGTGTTTAATAGGAGAACTTTAAATATAGAAGAATCTATACATGTTACCTTTGATTAGATTGTAGACCTTGGGGGAAGTCCTCTTGAGTCAAATAAAGAACTTGCAGGTGATGATGAATACATAAGAGAGGCCCTTGATGAATTATACTTGGAAAATAATGAGCCTTCTCAAACTCTTCAATTAGCAAAAGAATGGCAATCACCTAGAGGACTCTCAATGGACAATATCATAGGTGACATCTCAAAAGGGGTAAGAACTAGAAATATGACAAATTTCGTATGTCCGTTGCTTTTGTGTCACAGATTGAACCTAAAAACATTGAGGAAGCACTTAAAGATGATCAATGGTGCATAGCCATGCAAGAAGAACTTAACCAATTTGAAAGGAATCAAGTCTGGGAATTAATCCCAAGAGAAGAGTCACATCAAGTTATTGGAACTAAATGGGTATTCAGAAATAAGCTTGATGAAGATGGAAACATAACAAAGAATAAAGCCAGACTTGTTGCAAAAGGCTATTGTCAGGAGGAAGGTATAGATTATGATGAAACTTATGCTCCTGTTGCCAGGTTAGAGGCTATACGCCTACTTCTTGCTTATGCATCTATGATGAAATTTAAATTATATCAAATGGATGTAAAGAGTGCATTTTTAAATGGTTTTATTAAAGAAGAAGTGTATGTAGAGTAACCCCCTGGATTTGAGGATTTTAATTATCCTAATCATATTTTCAAATTAAAGAAAGCATTATACGGGTTGAAACAAGCTCCTAGATCTTGGTATGAAAGATTAAGTAGTTTCCTAACCGCAAATGATTTTTCAAGAGGAAAATTGATTCTACACTATTCATTAAGAAAGTTAAAGAACATATCTTATTGGTCCAGGTATATATTCGTTATGTGTAGAATTTGCTAAGATAATGCAGAGAGAGTTTGAAATGTCTATGATGGGAGAATTGACATTCTTTCTTGGACTACAAATCAAGCAACTTAAAGATGGCATTTTCATCTCTCAAACCAAATACTGCAAAGAGATCCTCAAAAAGTTTGGTATGGACACCTCAAAGGAAGCTAACACACCCATGGGAACTTCATGCTATCTAGACAAGGATGAATCAGGTTTGGAAGTTAATCAAACTATGTATAGAGGTATGATAGGATCATCGTTATACTTAACCGCAAGTAGACCCGATATTATGCATTCCGTCCGTGTGTGTGCTAGATTTCAGGCTTGTCCTAAAGAATCTCATCTAATTGCAGTGAAACATATTTTAAAATACTTAAAAGGAACTATTGGTTTTGGTTTGTGGTATCCGTCTCGATGTTTGTATGAGTTTAATAGGATATTCGATGTCGATTATGGTGGATGTATAATTGATAGGAAAAGTACTAGTGAGACATGTCATTTGTTAGGTTCATCCTTAATATCTTGGCATTCTAAGAAATAGGCATGTGTTGCTTTATCTACCACCGAAGTCGAATATATTGCGTACTGGTAGTTGTTGTGCTCAAATTCCGTGGATGAAAGAACAGCTTAAAAGATTATAGTATCTTTTTAAATGACATACCTTTGATGTGTGATAATACGAGTGCAATAAATCTAACTAAGAATCTAGTAATGCACTCTAGGACTAAACATATAGAAATAAGACATCACTTTTTAAGAGATCATATCAACGAAAGGAAACTGTAAAATAGAGTATGTAGATACCAAACGTCAATTAGCAGATATATTTACTAAGCCTCTACCCAAGGATAGATTCTATGATCTTAGAAGAGACTTAGGTATATTAGAAATAGCTTAAATTCTCGCTTAATCGACTATTTTTGGATGATTGTAATGTTATAATTCGTGGTGTAGGATATTCATAGGTTATCATGTGTATAAACCTCAAAAATTTGATGTATCCTCCGGAATAATCGATTAATTAGTGTTATAATCGATTATTTTCCCTCAAAACATCCAAAACAGAGTATTCTTCTTCGGAATAATCGATTATTTCGCAAAATAATCGATTAAAACCAATCGATAATCGATTATCGACTGAAAATAATCGATTAAATGTAATCGATACTCGGTTTAATCGATTATTCTAATTTTAATCAATTAAACCCGACCAGCTTTAGCCTTCTAGCCGTTGCCAACGGATCTTTTGACCTATATTCTCTTCTATATGAACGTTGGACATGATTTTGCTATATATAGAGACCTCTATTTCACTTCTACTCACTTCTATCTCTTGAAATCAAGCTTTCTTGCCTTATTATACTCTCTTTGTCTCCTTATTCCATCACTTGTCGTTCTAAATTTTCTTGATATTCATCTACTATTTCAAATGGCCTCATCTTCTCGCCCTAAGATCCCAACTAGAAGAAGATCTGCACCCTCCTCTCATCCCCGTCCTAATTCTGTAGAAGGATGGATCTCTGATGCAGATGGCCAACAAGAATTTCTAACCTACTGGAAGGAAAAGGCTATTATTTCTCCCAAATTTCTTATAGGTGAGCAATTCATTCATAAGGGATTCAATTTTCCAAATCTTCTTGAAATTCAAGGAGTTCTCCCGTTTATCCAAATGCAAGGTACGTACTATCCTGACTTAGTTAGGGTATTCTACTCTAGATTCAAATTTAGAGATCAAATTTCTACATCCCGTGTAAAAGGGGTTACAATAATTCTTGATGATGATATTTGGGAAAATGTTGCTCACTTTCCAATTAGAGAAGATGTTATTAACGTATATGGTGAGTTAGATGACTTTGACAGGTTCCTAGCTTATCGCTCTTTTCTGCGGAATCCCTCAATGGAGATTGGACGTATCCTTCATGCTGGACCTTTAAAGAAGGAAGAACGCATATGTCGCAGTTTCAACACTTTCAAATGAGTTCCCCTAAAACAGTAATAATGTAGTACAATGGGAACCAGAATATCAATCCGTGGAAGTAATAAGAGTATATGATTGAGTTATGAATGATTCAATGGGGAACTAAACTAAAAATGAAATTTACAATCTTAGACTAAATTAAAATGAGGTAAAATCCTAATATGCAGTGAATGAAAATTCTGCAGAATGCAAAAATGGCTAAAAATATGGAAAATCACAAATCTGACCCAAAATCACAAATCTGACCGTGATGAACAAGTATGGTCGAGATCGTAAATCGACCGACGTGAACGGTAATAATAGTCGGGAATCACTGGTCGAATTTTGTGCTCTCGGTCAACATACAAAAACTAATGAGTTGTCTCGGTCAAAAATGGAAATTAGTGAACAAAATATATGATTGACCTATAATAATGTAAACGAAATGAAAACAAAATGCGGATGAATGAAGTTAAACGAAATTCATAAATCGACCACAATGAATAGTAACCATGGTCGAAACCACAATCGTAAATGTGAACTCTCGGTCGAATGAAATGTAAAAACAATTTCTCGATCAAGAATCAAATTCAAGGTGTAAAATATATGAATGACCGAGTGAAATGTAATTATGTTGGAGTTTTGAGTTTTTAAAATGGAAAATGACCGCAGTGGAACGATGCGGTGGTCGGAAAAGTGGTCAGAAAATCAACAAAATAAAAGGTCTCGGTCAAAATGAATACATGAAGAAATGCCTCGGTCAAGAATAAAATAAAGTGTATAAAATGTATGGTTGACCGATGTAAATGCAAATATTTTTGTATTTTGAGTTTTAAAAATGTGAGATGACCGTGTGAGAGTGTTTTGGTGCGTGTGGCTGAAAACCTGACCGAGTGACTGTGGTCACTTCGGTCAAAATGTTCAAAACAGTGGTAAATGTGTGATGTGAATGATGGAATGAGTGAAGTAATGTATATTTATGAGTTTTTCAGTATTCAAGGGGAATTTGTAGTGCAGAAAATTAAAATGGGAACTTAGCTACACTTAAACTATTCTAATCTTATGCTAATCTATGACAGTAACCTAAAACAATGCAGTAAAATCTATCTAAACCTAAAAATAAGCTTCTACAGAGATTAAAGCAAGTAAACAAAGCAATAAAACCTAGCTACCGTGACTGTAAAGCAATTAAAACATCACAACAGTAAAGTAAAAATAGTAAAATGCAGAAAATTAAAGAAAGCAAGAACAAGAAATGTGGAGCAGATTCGGTGTAAGCAAAATTGCAAAACTACTGCGTTTTTGACATTGTGAAAACCTAATTAATCAATCAAGCATTCACCATATAGTTCAACAAAGTGATTGCAAGCTTCAATCCTCAACCGAGAGACATCCACAAGCTAAAGCAAGTCAAGAACACAAGTCTTAAACAAGTTGTCACATGCAACTCGGCTCAAGAGATTTTGTTCGGTAAAAACCTAATCTAATTCATGAATTCAGTAAAGAAAAACAATTAAAGATGATAGAAGAAGGAAATCCAGATCCAATTCGTGAAGAACAATGAAGAAGAATGAACACATACATGGAAGATTGAGATGCAAGCAAGGAGAAAGAGCCATGGTGCAGTGGAGAGAACAACTGAGAGAATTCTGATCGATTTGATTGAATCTGAACTTGAAAACTTCGACTATATGTTATTACATTAAGTTAATTTACTATATACTTCAACTAATGTACAATTACAACTTACAAGGCCCATAACCGGACCTAATCCAATAAGATATTGAAGAGTCGCACTGCCTTCGTTTCAGTGCAGTACCGCGCGATTCGAAGCTTGCAGTTTTCTCAATTATTCTTCAAATGAAACGATTCTGGTCTCATTAGAAAGCTTGTTAATTTATCTTTCAAACGCCACCATTTTGACTAATTTTGGCGGTCTATCTAATTTATGATAATTATTTTACTGAGGCATGCCTGGTGGACCGACTCTGTGCGCGTAACCTCCCTTAAATAATTTATATAAAATTCAATTTAGCTCCGAATTAAGTGTTTCTTGATCCGCTGGAAAGATGAATTTGTCTAGCTTTCAATGCTTCAAGAATCATGATTTTAGAATCTCTGTAGAAAAAAATAATAAATAAAACAGTAAACTTATATCAGTACCCGTATACAATAAAATACAGCCAATTTATTGTTTTTATGCAGAATTTTATATTACGGCTTCTAAAGGCCTAGTAATACAAATTATAGTTAATTAAGCTTTATTAACATATTATAAACAATAATATAACATTATAAGCTACTTAAGATGTGCTGAAAATCAGTCACATCAGGGTTACAATAATTCTTGATGATGATATTTGGGAGAATGTTGCTCACTTTCCAATTAGAGAAGATGCTATTAACGTATATGGTGAGTTAGATGACTTTGACAGGTTCCTAGCTTATCGCTCTTTTCTGCGGAATCCCTCAATGGAGATTGGACGTATCCTTCATGCTGGACCTTTAAAAAAGGAAGAACGCATGCTTCTACATTTACTTGTACGAATCATGCCCAATGCTCTTCCATTGATCTTCGAATTATTCATGCCATAATGAATAATGAACCTTTAGATTGGGGTGTTCTTGTCACAATGACCATGCTTAAAGCAAAACGTCATCCCACCTTCAAAATTCCAAATGCCCTCCTTGTCTCCCGTATTCTTGAATATAAAGGAGTGAATGTTGAAGGTGAACAAGCAATTAGAACAAACAACTTACACTGCATGCTGGACAGCACATTGATTCAACTCCAAATGGTGCGAGTCAATGATATTTATGTTCACAAAGATGACGTTCCAAATCAAGGGGATGCTAATGACGATTCTGATGAAGATATGCCTCCAGCTGCTGAGTTTCCCTCGGACCAAATCCAAGGTGTTGGAACTTCCTCTACTCATCAAGAACCTCGACAATCCATGGAAGACATGTTGTCTGACATGAATCAGAGGATGCAATCATTCTTCACTCTTTCTGGAGTACGGCATGAGGAATTAATTCGTCGTATATCTGATGTAGATGATAAAGTGTTCCGTTTAGAAAATAGATTTAATGCACACTTTAATGATGATGATAGTGAAGAATTTTAAATTTGTTGTTTGTTTTCTTTTCTTGTGATGTACTGTATTGACATTTCTGAAATAAAATATGATGTTTTGTTATTGCTTTGATTGAGGGGGAGTTATCTTCAACTTATGCATATTTTGAGGGGGAGCTCTTATGATTGTTATTGCAGAGCGCTTTTTGATTATAATCAAAATAGGGGGAGAAAAATTTAAAGCCTCTTATGAATTACATTTAAATATTATCTGGTATGTTTGATGTGTTTGTTAGTATGACAGATAAAATAGGTTATTACAAGGGCTTTAAAAGATAATTTTGATCATCATCAAAAAGGGGGAGATTGTTGAACATTCAAGGACTTGATGTTGCACTTGATGAACATGAAGATTGTTGATTTTGATGATGATCCAAGAACTCAAAGACTTAGTGTGTTGAAGACTTGTTTTGTATTGTAATAACTCTGTTTTAATTAGATTGAGTCTGTAATATTAGAGTTTAAGATAGCCGGTACATAGTCTGCACCTTAGAAGCTTCAAAAAGCCCAAATATATCATCCAGGCTCGGCTTTAATCGATTATATAGGGAAATAATCGATTAAAACAGTGAGAAAACCATTTTCTGTATAAACTCACTGCTTTAATCGATTAAACTTCAAAATAATCGATTATTATGTCTGATAATCGATTAAAACAGAGATGTTTTGGGTTTTGTTGTTTTTGGCTCTGTTTTAATCGATTATAACTCCATTTAATCGATTATTTCAGTCTGTTTTTTATTTTAAACTTCAAATTCACCCTATTTTCGAAAACCCAATTACCAAGAACCCTAGTTTCGAAATCCCCAATTCCTAAACCCTAATTTCTCTACTTAAACTCTTCTTTGGCACTCAGAAAACAAGAACAACCTTTTCCATACAAAAGTTAAGTGTTGTGAGTGCCAGAGAACTGTTTGTTGCAAGGAAAAGGGGCTTTTGGAACCTGGTGTGGGCTAGAAGCGATAAGAATCACTAAGTGGAGTTCTTAGTGGATTGTGTGTTGTGCCGTCTCTAGGGAAAGTTGTTCATCATCTCTTGTGGATTTCAAGAGAGGTGTTTTCGTATCTTTATCTTTTCAATTGTAATTTGTTTGTAACAACTTGTTTATAGTGACAGCGTTAATCTTCTGTTGAGTGATTAGCAACTGGACGTAGGGTCTTTTGATCCGAACTAGTATAAATCTCCTGTGTAAGATTCTCTTCTCTTCTCTATTTACATTTACACAGTTTTTAATCAGTAAAATTTGGGAAAAATTTTGAAAACCTAATTTTTATTAAGAAACCAATTCACCCCCCCTCTTGGTTTTTGTCCGACCACGCGATCATTCCGTTGCGCGATTCTAACACTCTTTTGGAAACAAGACTGACTATGGCCTTAATGCTAAGCATGGTCGGAAGGCTGGAGAGTGGGGACCCTATAATGGGGGCACCTTGGGGGCCTTAGCCTGGTGAGAACAGTTAGAACCTACCCTTGCCAATACACTTTTCTGCAGGAAAACCCTACCTATAAAAATGAATTCTCGCCTGTTCGTGGATGATCGAATTGTATGTGCATTTGTTTGTTGCATTTGATTGCATAGCATAACCAAACAACAAAAAATCACAAAAATACTTTCGCAAATAAACGCCCTTATCTCGGACAGTCTGCCTTTTAGCTAGCCTGGTTTCAGGTTCTTTGTAAGCTAAGTAGCCACGCAGTTCCGACAGAAGAGATAAAAGGCTATAAAAAATAAACATAAAATAAAAAAATATATATACTAAAAAAATAAAGCAGATCAACTTCTGACAAAGTCAAATCATTCATATTACATCATATCACGAGTAAAGAAAAACCAAGAGAGAAAATAAAAAGTGAGAGCACATTCAGTATCATTCAAACAGAATCTCTCATGCATAAGCATATCCATGTTAGTTTAAAACACTCAACATGCATTAATAAACCTTTTTTGGGCATTCTAGAAAGTGGCTGGTCCTCTCCCCACTCGCACTCGCGCGCAAAAAGCCAAAGCAATGGAAAATTTAGAGGAGCAAAACTGAAAGCTCACTGCGGAGGTCAATACCCTCCGCGAGCAAGTGGCCCAACTGATGGAGGTGTACGCTAGGGTCAGAGTAAGGGCGAAGACCAAGCTGAACATATCCCTCACCATGAGGAAGAGGAAGAGGAATACTTCTATGACGGGAAGGATGCTAAGACTGCACGCATCCTTACCCCAGAAGTGTCCAAACAGCAACTCTCCGCCCTGGATGAGAGGCTCAAAGCAGTAGAAGGGCACAACTTCGACGTCAAGGAGGTGGCGGACATGTGCCTAGTAAAGAATATCCACTTCCCTCCCAAATTCAAGATCCCGGATTTCCCCAAATACGCCGGGATGACCTGCCCAAAGAACCATCTTACGATGTATTGTCATAAGATGGCCGCCCATGCTGAAAACGAAAAACTCCTGATCCACTGCTTCCAGGAGAGTCTGGCGGACACAACTCTCAATTGGTATATGCAGCTAGAGAGAGGGTAGGTCCAGAGCTGGAAACAATTGGTTGATGCTTTTCTTCGTCGCTACCGATACAACATTGATCTGACTCCTGATAGGTCAGATCTTAGGAATCTGAGCAAAAGGAACGACGAACCTTTCAAAGCATACGCCCAAAGATGGAGGGAAATGGCTGCCCAAATAGAGCCTCCTTTGAAAGATAAGGAGACAGTGGCTATGTTCATCGATTCACTGATTGGAGCGTACTACGACAAGGCAATAGCCAGTACCTCCAACCTTTTCTCAGACATAGTCACTGTAGGGGAAAGAGTAGAGCAGGGACTGAGGAGCGGGAAGATAGCACAGTCTTCCCAAGCTGGGGTCTCATTCAAGAAGTCTGCTGGCAAGAAGAAGAACGAATCTGTACATGCAATCAACTTTGCCACTCCTTCTTCTACCCCACCAACGCCTAGGCAGCCTCACAAGAAAGAGAGGAAGTTCACTCCAATCTTCACTTCCTATGGAATGCTGTTGCCTCAGCTGTTGGAAGCCAAACTCTTGACTTGCGCTCCTCCCAAGAAGCAGTTGGAACCTCCCTACCCCGAATGGTATAAGCCAAACGAAAAATGCACTTACCACTCGGGTTCACCCGGTCACTCTACAGAAAATTGCTTGACCCTTAAGTATCGGGTTCAAGAACTAATCGACGCCGGGTGGATAACTTTCGACTCCTCTGCTTCCGATGTCGACGCCAAACCTCTGTCAAAGCCAGAGTAGCAGAGAGGGAGGACTGGGAGGATCAGCCATAGGGTGTCTATTTTTTTAAGCTTTTCTCTATATCTCCTGCGGTCCCCGCCCGTGGCCGCAGGAATTTTGATTAAAAGGGCTTGTACATACATCTTCATTCTCTTTAATACACGAGGCATTTTGTCATATTCATTCTTTTCCCTCTTCCATTTATTATTCTTTCAAAGATAAATTGAATAATAAAATCTATGACTAAAACAGAACCTAAAACACATCATGTCTGTGATTGATGAATCTCTGTGGACCTCGGAAACTGAAAGCGAATGGGTCGAGTCCGACAATGAGCAGGAGACCATCTCTCCGGACATGCAAAGAATGTTGGAAAAAGAAACACATATCATACAACCGCATCAGGAAGAGATAGAAACCGTTAATTTGGGAGAGGGGGATGATGAGAAAAAGGTGAACATCGGTACCCAAATAGAAAGCAGCATAAAAAGGGGATTGATACGACTTCTGAAGGAATATATAGATGTATTCGCTTGGTCTTATCATGACATGCCTGGGCTTGGCACTAGTATAGTGGAACATAGATTTCCATTAAAAGAGGGGTCCCGACCTGTGAAACAAAAACTCAGAAGAATCAAACCGGACTGGTCCTTAATGATAAAGGAGGAGGTGCAAAGGCAGTTGGATGCCAATTTCCTTGTAGTTTCCAAATACCCAGAATGGTTGGCCAACATAGTACCTGTCATCAAAAAGACCAGGAAGGTCAGGGTCTGCGTGGATAATAGGGACCTCAATCGAGCAAGTCCAAAAGATGACTTTCCCCTACCGCATATAGACACGCTGGTAGACCATACCGCTACCAACACACTTTACTCCTTCATGGATGGGTATGCGGGATACAACCAAATCAAGTTGGTTGTTGATGACAGAGAAAAAACCTCCTTCATTACACCATGGGGCACCTTTTGCTATCGCGTAATGCCCTTCGGACTCAAGAATGCAGGGGCTACTTATCAAAGGGCTATGGTCACACTGTTCCATGACATGATCCACAAGGAAATAGAGGTGTATGTGGATGACATGATTGCCAAGTCCAGGAATGAGATGGACCACATTCATTATCTCAAAAAGCTTTTTGACCGACTCCGAAAATATCAACTCAAACTGAACCCAGCAAAGTGTACTTTCGGAGTACGATCAGGAAAACTCCTAGGATTCATTGTCAGCGAAAGGGGAATTGAAGTGGACCCCGACAAAACCAAGACAATTTTGGAAATGCCTCCACCAAGCACGAAAAAGGAGGTCAGAGGTTTTCTGGGCCGGATCAACTACATTGCCCATTTCATCGCACAGTTAACGGATAAATGTATACCCATCTTTAAACTGTTGCGCAAAAATCAACCAACGGTGTGGAATGAAGAATGCCAACAAGCATTCGATAAGATCAAAACTTGTTTAACCAATCCGCCAGTATTGGTACCACCCGTTGAAGGGAGACCTCTGATCCTATACTTGTCGATACTTGAAGAGTCCATGGGATGTGTGCTCGGCCAACATGACGAAACCGGGAAAAAGGAACGAGTCGTTTACTATCTAAGTAAGAAATTCCTAGATTATGAAACCCGTTATACACCATTCGAAAAAACTTGTTGCGCATTGGTGTGGGTCACTCAGCGCCTCCGACAATATATGGCTCGGCATACAAAATGGTTGGTCTCCAAAATGGACCCAATCAAATACCTCTTCGAAAAGCCCATTCTAACTGGAAGAATAGCTAGGTGGCAGGTTCTCCTCTCAGAATTTGATATCATTCATGTCACCCAGAAAACTATTAAAGGAAGTCCCCTAGCGGATTATCTAGCCCATGGATCAACAAACGAATATCAGTCCCTACAAGATGACTTTCCCAATGAGCATATCATGCATATTGAACACGAAGAGATCAAAGAAGAAGCATGGACTATGTTTTTTGATGGGGCTTCAAACATGCTTGGACATGGGATAGGAGAAATTTTGATATCCCCCGAAAAGAAACACATTCCCGTAACGGCCAGACTAAATTTTGATTGTACCAACATGGCCGAGTACGAAGCATGTGCGCTAGGGATCCAAGCGGCTTTAGATCATGGGGTTACCAAGCTCAAATTCTTCGGTGATTCATCCCTTGTCATCTACCAACTTAAAGGTGAATGGGAAACTCGAAACTCAAAACTGATCCCATATCTAGAACACATCCAAGACTTAGTTTCAAGAATGGAAAGTGTTACCTTCTAGTACATCCCTCGGGAAGACAACCAATGTGCTGACGCCCTCGCCACTCTATCATCCATGTTTGCCCTAGATCAAGAACATGAGATGCCAATCATCCAAGTTAAGCTGCATGACAAACAAGCTTTTTGCATGGTAGTAAATAGCGAGCGCGACCAAAACCCCTGGTACCATGACATCAAGCAGTACCTCACGAGGGGCGAATATCCTGAAGGAATCAGCAACAATGACAAACGAACCATTCGCAAAAGGGTCGTAGGGTTCACGATGATTGAAGGAACCCTCTACAAAAAGAGCCTCGATTCTACTCTCTTAAGATGTGTGGACCAAGAAGAAGCCCGAACCTTGCTAAGAGAAATCCACAAAGGAGCTTTTGGAACCCACGCACCTGGGCATGTCATGGCCAAGAAGATTTTAAGGGCAGGATACTTTTGGTCCACAATGGAAACCGATTATCACCAGTACGCCAAAAAGTGCCATAAATGCCAAATTTATGCTGATAATATCCACGTACCGCCCGCACCTCTCAGTAGCCTGGCTACACCATGGCCATTTTCTATGTGGGGCATGGATGTCATCAGACCCATTGAACCTAGGGCGTCTAACGGCCATCGTTTCATCTTGGTAGCAATTGACTATTTCACCAAGTGGGTTGAGGCGGCGTCATATGCGCATGTGACTCGGAAAGTGGTGACTGCCTTCATCAAGAAAAATATTATATGCTGGTACGGTATCCCTCATAGGCTCATTACTGATAATGGGACCAATCTCAATAATAAAATGATGGAGGAGTTATGTCAGGACTTCAAAATTCAACACCACAATTCCTCCCCGTACCGACCAAAGATGAATGGTGCAGTAGAGGCAGCCGATAAGAATATCAAGAAAATCATCCAGCAAATGGTAGTAACCTACAAAGACTGGCATGAGATGCTTCCCTTCGCCTTACACGGATACCGAACGTCGGTACGAACCTCCACAGGAGCTACCCCGTTTTCCCTCGTATACGGAATGGAGGTCGTACTACCAGTAGAGGTCGAAATACCCTCTCTGCGAGTTATTATGGAAGCAAAATTGACAGAAGCTGAATGGGTCCAAAGTCGATACGATCAGTTGAACCTAATCGAAGAAAAACGGCTGGACGCCATATGTCAAGGGCAAGCTTACCAAAAGAAGATCAAGAAAGCCTACGACAAGAAGGTCAATCCTTGCACTTTCCAAGAAGGGGATCTGGTGATAAGGAAATTGCTTCCTGCCCAGAAAGACAAAATCGGGAAGTGGACAGCAAACTATGAAGGACCCTTTGTGGTCAAGCGAGCCTTCTCAGGAGGGGCCCTTATCCTCACCAACATGGATGGAGAACAACTCCGATATCCTGTCAACTCGGATGCGGTAAAGAAATACTACACTTAAAGACATTGCTCATAACCCGTCAGGATGAAAACTCGCAAAGAGCGTCCTGGGAAAAAGATAGGGTCTATATTCCTCGGTAGGACACGTCCTAGGCAAAAATTAGAGGTTTCAACAAAAAAAAAACAAAACAAAAAAAAAGAGAAAAGAGAGCAATGATTACCTTAGCCGAAAACCGTAAAGGCGACTAAGGTAATACCTCCACAAAAGCAAGCAGACTTCGCATAGTCTTCACTCCGGATTCGAGCATCTCGACTAAAGGGACTAGGAAAAATGGGGAAACAAAGATCACAGACATGGTTGTGGCACCCTCATACAGTTTAGCCAACCCTGGCCAGCCTTGCTTACAAATTCTTTTGTAAATCCCCATGTAAAAATAAACCATCTGTTTATACCAATAAAAATTGTCTTTTCTTCTCTTTACCTACTTGTGTGAATGCCTCTGTATTAACGAAATATGAGCATGCATAAAACAAGCAATTCAAGAAAGCATAAAAACAAGACGAATGACACCAACCAGGGCCAAGAAAAAAGTACAAGGCAACCTGCTAGATCGAAAACCCGCAAAGGGCGGTCTAGGCAAAAGATAAGGCTTTCATAAAAAAAAAGGAAAAAAGCCCACCAAAATATCTCAGGCAAAAATCAAAACCCGCTAGATCGAAAACCCGCAAAGGGCGGTCTAGGCAAAAGACATGGTTAAAACAAAAAGTGCAAAAGAATAGAACAAAAAAGAAGAAGAAGAAGAAAGTACCAGTCGTTTTCTAGATGCTCTCAACTAAAATAACTTGCATCAATAACATCCACACACAAGTAGTCGCACAAAATGACTTTGTCAAAAATGAAAGAAATAAAAATTACTTCAGATAAGAAAACAAAAAATGAAAAGCAGTCATGCATGTAAGGAGACTAGCTCCATGATTGTGATTGAAAACAGGATCATCAAGACCAACTCTCCAAATAATGCCCTCAAGAAAACAGGGCAAGTCGTCAATCAAGCGGCTCATCAAAATAAGAGCTACAGTCATCATTCTTCTACCCAATAAAAGAGGGCACAATCATCAGACATCATGAAAGAAAAGCCGACGGAAAGGCTTAGTCATCCCCAAAAGGATCCTTGCCTACTCTAGCGGCAACACAAAAATTACCCCATGGCTCAGCACCGCCATCACATGGGTCATCGAGCACACTCACCCAAAGTCTCCTCCACACCCCCCAATGGAGAATAAGAGCTTCACAAGTATAGCTCGCATCAACATCAATCAAGGAGCCAATACTCCATACCTAGAAAAGAAAAAACCAGATCCCCAGGAAGTCAACTAATTTCCTCGGTGGATCATTCAAGAAATAAAAATGTCATCCCTGCCAGTGTAATAAAAGAGACTAAGAAGTAAAAAGGCATACGCTCAATAAGAAAAGCCAAAATCCGAAATCGCGAGAAAAAAGAGATAAAACCGCGAGAAAAAGGTTGGATTGAAGACAAGCCACTCACCTCGATCAACAAAACTTCGACTACCAAGTAAAAGTCGAACAACAAACAAGACTCATCCGACCGGCCAGCAAGAGTCGGACGATCACCACCAAAAGTAAAAAACAAAGAGTCCCCAGCAACCAACAAAGCTGGATGAAACACAAAATCCCCGGCACAACCCGGATGACCATTCAAAGAGGTCCAAGTACATCTACCAACACAGAAATCACTCCCCCAAGGAGTGTCCGATCGGCGCATGAGCTACCCGAGCAGTAAGCCGCCACTACCACCAGTCCTACGCAGTGGACTGTACCAACCTGATAGGGGGTTCATACCTATCAACCAGCACACAAGGAGTGCCCGATAGGCACATGAGCCACCCGAGCAGTAAGCCGCCACCACCACCAGTCCTACACAGTGGACTGTACTAGCCTGATAGGGGGTTCATACCTATCAACCTGCGCACGCGGTGTGCCTGATCTGCGCTCGAGCCGGATCAGTAAGTCGCAACTACCAGCCTGATGGGGGGTTCATACCCATCCAGTCCCGCACAACGGACTGCAACTACCAGCCTGATGGGGGGTTCATACCCATCCAGTCCCACACAACAGACTGCAACTACCAGCCTGACGGGGGGTTTATACCCATCAACCGAAGGATCGGCTACCGTCAGAAGGAGTATCCCGAGGTTCTACCACATGTTAACCAAAGGGATCGGCTACGTCAGAAGTAGTATCCTAGAGGTGCACAACACAACATTTTCCCCAGAAGATCAACCTCCGCAAGACGGGACATCCAAAGGGTAACTGGGCAAGAGGGTCAACTCCTTTACCTTCCTGTTAATCTGTCTGGCACAAAAGGCCAACAGCTGACTAGTCAGGTAAAGGGGGGGCAGCTGTAGACCCCAAATCTTGCCTGGCCTCCAAATAAAGAGTAGAAGACCTCCTATTCGAAGATGGACGAAGCCTAACAAGTCACTAGGAGAGACTATTAGGCCCCATACTAGGATAGGAGGGATTTTCGGCACGAAAATAAGGTTTCTCGCCTTTTTGGGGACGAGACCGCCATCTCAAAATCGAGACCGCCGTCTCGCCACCTACAAATGGCGAGACGGCGGTCTCACTTCCCGGGACGGCGGTATCGCCACCTACGAAGGCGAGACGGCGGTCTCGCCACTTTGGCATGACGAGACGGCGGTCTCGTTTGACGAGACGGTGATCTCGACCCTTTCAGACGAGACGACGGTCTCGACCTGTCAGGCGCGAAAAACTATAAATAGGGGGCTCCCTCCCCTCATTTTCACACACCACACAGAGCTTTCTCCTCCTTCTCTCTAGAAAATGACTAGTTTCTCTCTCTAGAATCCCTCTGATGCATTTCCGGAGCTGCTGAGTGTCTTTAGAGTGTTTTTCGAGCGTTCCGAGAGGTTTTCCGGCGCTGTAGAGTGAAGGGCTGCCACAAAGCACCCACTTTTAAAAAGAATTAATACAAAAGCGTGCTTTGGAGGTTCATATTCTCCCTCTCTACTTTTATCGCTTTAATTTTAAATTATGCAATAGATACTAGGGCCATGTAGTCGTAATTATAAATTCCACAGAATAAAAGGGTAAAAGCGTATTTTTCTGGTTTAATCATTTACATAAAGCTGGCCTATCATAGGGAACCCGAAAGGGGCGTCGTAAAAGAACTAATACTCCCTTTACACGTAACTAACTCCCTTACCCAACTCTGGTTCTAATGACCAAAGTTGGTTTTTCGAAAACCAACGCCTTTTAATCCCTTTTCCGATGTTTCCGGTAAAAACATCGGTGGCGACTCCACAGAACCCTTTCAAAACTAGCTTTTGAATTAGCTCGATAATCGGACAATCCAAGAGCGCCTTTTCGAAAACCTCGCCCCTAGGTTCAGCCCAGTTATCGGACAACCTAAAGGTGTTGTAACCACCAACAAAAAACGCGAAAATTGGAAAGTCGGAACCAACGCGTCGCTCCGACCGCCTCTCTTTTTGACGGCGGCGACAACCGCCGTCTCAAAATCGAGACCGCCGTCTCAAAATCGAGACCGTTGTCTCAAAATCGAGACCGCCGTCTTGCCTAGCGCAAGTGGCGAGACCACCGTCTCGCCATTCCTGCAAGGTGAGACGGCCGTCTGGAATGTCGAGACGGCCGTCTCGACCTTGTCAGACGAGACGGTCGTCTCAACCTGACAGGCGCGAATCCCTATAAATAGGGCCTCCCTTCCCCTCATTTCTCACAGCTTTCTCACTCTCTCTCTAGTCACATCAATAGTTTCTCTCTCTAGAATCCCTCCGACCCATTTCTGGAGCTTTTGAGTGTCTTTAGAGTGTTTTTAGAGCGTTTTGAGAGGTTTCCGACGCCGTGTAGAGTGAAGGGTTGCCGCAAAGCACCCTATTTTAAAAGAATTAATAGAAAGCTAGTTTCGGAGGTTCCTACTTTCTCTCTCTATCTTTTATCGCATTGTTTAAATTACACAATAGACATTAGGGTCATGTAGTCGTAATCTTTAAAATTCCACAAAATAAAAGGGCAAAAGCGTATTTTTCCGGTTTATTTATCAACAAAATAGCTGGCCTATCATAGGGAACCCGAAAGGGGCGTCGTAAAGGAACTAACACTTCATTTACGCGTAACTAACTCCCTTACCTAACTCTGGTTCTAATGATCAAAGTTGGTTTTTTGAAAACCAACGCCTTTTAAACTCCTTTTCCGATGTTTCCGGTAAAAACATCGGTGGCGACTCCAGAGAACCCTAAAAAATTAGATCTTGGATTAGCCCAGTTATCGGACAATCCAAGAGCACCCTTTCGAAAACCTCGCCCCTAGGTTTAGCCCAGTTATCGGACAACCTAAAGGCGTTGTAACCACCAATAAAATATGCGAAAATCAAGAGAGTCGGAAACCATCGCGTCGCTCCGACCGCCCTCATTTTGACGGCGGCGACAATCCTATATAACTCGTCAAGGGTTAAATCAGATGAAATAATGTTTCTAACCCTAACGTCAAATTGAGCTTTTCTATTTTCCTCCGCCGTCCATCTAGAAAATGGTTTAGGAATGTCTACTCCGTTTTCAGAAATTTTTGGAATATAGGGACCGTTTAAATTAGCGTCCCAAACACCTCTATCAAGAGACTCTAAAAAGATTTGCATTCTAACTTTCCAGAAAGGATAATTTTGACCTGCAAAAAGTGGGGGTTTGTTGATAGACGCACCTTCGGCAAAAGTTTGATTTTGTCCGACTATTTTCGAAAAGTTTGAATGACTATCAAAGCAAACTCTGATACCACTTGTTGTAATCGCGCAGCAGAATGTTTGCGTGAACGGACAAAAACCAAGAGGGGGGGTGAATTGATTCCTTAACAAAAATTAGGTTTTAAAAATTTTTCCCAAATTTTACCGATTAAAATGCTGTGTAAACATAAAGAGGATAAGGATAGAGTCTGACACAGAAGATTTATACTGGTTCGGATTAAAAGACCCTACGTCCAGTTGCTAATCACTCAAACAGAGGATTAACGCTGTCACTATAATCAAAGTTATACAAACAGATAACAATGGAAAAGATAGAGTAATGAAAACACCTCTCTTGAGTCACATAAGAGATGAAAAACAACTTTCCCTAGAGACGGCACAACACACAATCCACTAAGAACTCCACTTAGTGATTCTTATCGCTTCTAGCCTACAACAGGTTCCAAAAGCCCCTTTTTGACCATGTAAGTTTAATGTCCATGTAAGTTTAACATCAAGTCCTTGTATGTTCAACATGAGCTACGCTAGCAGTTTGACCAAATGTCCCTAAGGTAGGATGTCTTCGAGACGCGAATGGAGACCTTCGGCCAAATACAAGAGGGGATGAGACAAGACCTGGCACTATTCTGACAAGAACATCTCGGCTCAGTCCAAAGCTAGGAAGAGTTTCAGAGACATATGTATCGACAGTTCCCTCCTCCCGGATTGTCTCCAGGCTCGAGCCCGCCACCGTCTTAGGGATATTACCCCAAAATAATTGTTGTAATAAAATTTTATCATCAATAAAATTTCTTCCATTCACTTTTACTCTCTTTTCGAAAAAAGTCAGCGTAACAAAAAAAGACTAAAAAGTAGAAAGAATTACGCTTAGTCCCGAAAATGCCAAAATCCGAAATCGCGAGAAAAAAATAAAACCACAGAAAAAGGCAGGATTAAAAACCAAAACAAAAGCCAAGATAGATTGGCAAGTCAACCACATTGACCAAGAATTTTTCGACGACCAGCAAATTCAAACTACCAAAACAAGACTACCCGGCAACCAACAAGCTGGATGACCACTAAAAGAGTCAAAATAATCCCCAGCAAAAATCGGATGACTACTCCAGAAAAGTCAAAAACAAATATCAAAAATCAAGAGAACACATCTCAACACCGGCACATGAGCTAAAGAGCAGTAAGCCGCCACCACCACTAGTCCTACGAAGTGGACTGTACCAGCCTAATGGGGGGTTCATACCCATCAACTTGCGCACGACGTGTGCTTGATCTGCACACGAGCCAGACCAGTAAGTCACAGCTAGTCCAACACAGAGGACCATACCAGCCTGATGGGGGTGTATACTCATCCAGCCCTATGCACAACGGGCTGCAACTACCAGCTTGATGGGGGGTTTATACTCATCAAGCCCTACGCATAGTGGGCTGCAACTACCAGCCTGATGGGGGGTTTATACTCATCCAGTCCTACGCACAGTGGGCTGTAACTACCTGCCTGATGGGGGGTTTATACTCATCAACCGAAGGATCGACTACCGTCAGAAGGAGTATCCTGAGGTTCTACCATGTGTCAACCAAAGGGGTTAGCTATCGCAAGAAGGAGCATCCTGGAGGTACACAACACATTTTTCCTTAGAGGATCAGCCACTACAAGATGGAGCATCCGAAGAATAACCGGGCAAGAGGGTCAACTGCTTCACCCTCCAGTCGATCTTCTTGGCACAACAGGCCAACAGTCGGCTAGTCAGGTGAAGGGGGGGCAGGTGTAGACCCCAAATCTTGCCCAGCCTCAAAATAAAGAGCAGGAGACCTCCCATTCGAAGATGGACAAAGCCTAAAAAGCCACTAGGAGAGACTATTAGGCCCCATATTAGAGTAGGAAGGCTTTTCTGTACCAAAAATAAGGGATTCCCACCTTAGGGGTTGAGACCACCGTCTCACTTTTCAGGACCGCCGTCTCGCCAAATAGCAAAGCCGAGACCACCGTCTCGTTTGGCGAGATGACCGCCTTGCCACTTGCTGTGGTGAGACTGCGTTCCCATTTGGCGAGACGACCCTCTCATCATTTGGCAAGTCGATACTGCCGTCTCGCCAAACAAGACGGCGGTCTCGCCATTTGTCAAAATCGAGATCGTCGTCCCGAATGGCGAGATCGCCGTCCCGACCTTGCCAGGCGAGACGATAGTCTCAACCTAACAGGCATGAATACCTATAAATAGGGGCCGCTCTCCCCTTCATTTTAGATAGCTCTTTCATTCTTCCTTCTACAATTTCCTAGAATTCTTCTTTTAGAGCCCCTCTGAAGCATTTCCGGAGTTTCTGAGTGTTTTAAGAGAGTTTTTTTTAGCGAAAGAGCGCCATTGTAGAGCGAAGGGCTACCAAAACGCACCCTATTTTTCACAAGAATTAATCAAAGCTTGCTCCGGAGGTTTCTTCACTCTCTCCCTCTCTTTTATTGTCCTTCTTTACTTACATTAAATTATACAATAGCTACTAGGGCCATGTAGTCATTATTTTTTTAATTTCGTAAATAAAAGGGTAAAAGTGTCATTTCAAAAGTTTATTTATAAAATAACTGGCCCATCATAGGGAACCCGAAAGCGGCATCATAGGGGAGCTAATACCTCCCTTACACGTAACTAACTCCCTTACCCAACTCTGATTTTAACGACCAAAGTTGGTTTTTCTTAAAAAACCAACGCCTTTTTCTTTCCTTTTCCGATGTTTTTCGATGTTTCTGGTAAAAACATCGGTGGCGACTCCATAAGAACCCTCTCAATCTTGCTCTTAGGCCAGCCCGATTATTGGACGATCTAAAAGCTCTCTTTTGAAAACCTCGCCCTTAGGTTCAGCCCGGTTATCAGACAACCTAAAGGCGTTGTAATCCACCCATATTAAAACGCGAAAAATGGGAAGTCAGAACCATCGTGTCGCTTTGACCGCCTCTTTTGACAACGGTGACAGGACTTCTATATTGTAAAAGCTGCAGTCCAGGTTTATTCTTTTCAATACTTGTACGAATTTTAATTGTGTAGATTGGGTTTGAATATGCACTGGTTACAGCGACTAGGTTTGGTTGCTGGGTGGTTTTTTCAAGAGTCTATTTTGTGGTGTTGTAAGGTAGATCTTGGGGTAGATTGGTTTGTATCTAATTTTTGTATTTTTATTTGGTATTAGTGGAACTTGACAAATTTGTCAAGAAATGGATGTAGCTCTTGGGAAGAGTGGACCAGTATAAACTCTTGTGTTGTATTTCTGCATTTATCTCTTTTCATTTCTGGTTTATATTCTTGCTTTGTTAAAAATCAAATCTGCCTAATCAAAGATTGGATACAAGATTAATCATTCTTCCATAAAGAAAGTGGTTTTTGAAAAAGGTTTCAAAGTTCAATTCACCCCCCCCCCCTCTTGAACTCAACCATTAATTCTTACAATTAGTATCAAGAGCTGGTTCCTGTAAGTTACTCAAGAATTCGGTCCAAGAAAGTTTAAATGGCTAAGGGAAAGATGAATTTTTCTGAAGGAGCCTCCATCAATAGGCCTCCTCTATTTGCTGGTGTGAATTACTCCTTATGGAAGGTTAGAATGAAAATCTTTATTGAATCTCTTGATAGGGGTATTTGAGATACAATTGTTAATGGTCCTTTCAAACCAACTCATACAGTGGATGGTAAAATTGTTGAAAAAGACTGGGCTGACTTAACTGATGCAGAAAATAGGAAAGTTCAATAGGACTATACTGCTAAGAACATTATTACCTCTGCCTTAAATCTTGATGAGTTTTTCAGGGTTTCTCAATGCGCCTCTGCCAAAGAAATGTGGGAAATTCTAGAAGTCACTCACGAAGGTACCTCTGATGTGAAAAGGGAAAGGAAGCATGAATTAATCAGAGATTATGAATTGTTCAAAATGCAGCAATGTGAAACCAATGCAGATGTGTAGAAAAGATTCATGCATATAGTCAACCATCTAATTGGATTAGGCAAGACATTTGATAAGGAAGAGTTAAACATCAAAATCCTAAAATGTTTGGACAGATCTTGGCAACCAAAGGTGACAGCCATATCAGAATCAAGAGACTTAACTGAGATGACTACTGCATCATTGTTTGGTAAGCTAAGGGAACACGAGTTGGAGATCAACAGGTTTAAAGAACAAGAAAATGCAGAAAAGAAAAGCAGAAACATTGTTCTCAAGACAATTTAAGAAAGTAGTGACTCTGATGAAGAAGGATCTGAGAATCTTAATTTGTTGGTTAAGAAGTTTGGGAAATTTCTTAAGAAGAAGAATAGAACTGGCCAGATTAAAAGGTACAATGATAAAAGAACTGATTCTCTTCAAAATACTTATACTTGTTATTCTTGTGGTAAGTAGGGACATATAAGAAATGAATGTCCAGAAAAATCCAAAAATCAAAACAAGAAAGATATGAAGTACAAAGGGAAAAAGGCCTACATAGCCTGGCAAGACAATGATTCATCCTCAAGTTCTGAATCTGAAAGTGAAGAAGTGAATCTATGCTTAATGGCTGGCTGTGAATCTTCTTCATCTCATGTAAGTTCAACCCCCACAGAGAATGAAATGAATTACAGCACATTATTAACTACTTTCAATGAAATACATGATGAAGCTAAGAATTTATCCTATACAAATAATCGGTTAAAAGGACTTAATAACTGATTAGAAAATAGGGTTAAAGTTCTGGAAGAATTATTAGAAAGCAAAACAAATATGGAACATCTTGAAATAATCTACAGTAATTCATCTTTTGATAATGTTGTTGTTAACAAAGATTGTGAAAAGTGTATCTCTCTACAGAAAAAGGTTGAGTATTTGATTAAAACTTTATCTAAGTTTAGTCAAGGTAAAGCAAATTTAGATACACTTCTTGGGTCTCAAAACTGTGTTTTTGATCATACGGGAATTGGTTATAAACCTAAGTTTGGGGTTAAAACTAAAAAGTATTTGAATTTCTTCCCTTTTAGAAAATCAACAGCATCTCCCTTCTCATCTTGTCACTATTGTATGAAAAAAGGGCACATTGTAAAATTCTGTCATATTAGAAAACATCTTGTGCCACAGGATAAAATGAGATGGGTTCCAAAAATATGTTAAACAGAAAACTTGACCACAAAGGACCCAAATTATTTAAGGGTACCAAATACTTGATGCTTGATTTTTCAGGAACAGCAGCAAGAATCACTTTGGTACTTGGACAGTGGATGCTCAAGGCATATGACAAGTGATATTTACAAATTTCAGAAACTGAGATTAAAGACTGGAGGTCACGTAACATATGGAGATAACAACAAGGGAAGAATCTTAGGTTCTAGAGACATAGGAGATGGTGAGACTGTGACCATTCACAATGTTCTTCTTGTTGAAGGTCTTAAGCACAACTTAATCAGTATAAGCCAATTATGTGATCTTGGTCACAAGGTTATCTTCAAACCATAAATCTGTCTAATCTGTGAGCCAAAATATGACACGTTAATGCTGGTTGGTAAGAGATTAAACAACATTTACATGCTAGATATCAAGCATTCTATCTCATCTCAAAGTTGTCTTCTTACTAAAGAAGAAGAATCTTGGTTATGGCATAGAAGGTTTTCCCATATTCATCTTAATCATCTTGACAAATTAATTTCTAAAGATTTAGTTTCTGGACTGCCTAAGCTTCAAATCCTGAAAGACAAAATCTGTGAAGCCTGTTTTAAAGGTAAACAAACTAGAAAATCATTTTCAAATAAAAACATTGTTTCTACTTGTAGACCTTTGGAACTGCTCCACTTAGATTTGGTTGGTCCTTCAAGAAACAAAAGCCTAGGTGGTAAATCTTTATATCTTGGTAATTATTGATGATTTTTCTAGATTTACATGGACTATTTTTCTAAAAGCCAAATCATATTCTTTCAAATATTTTAAAAATCTTGCCAAGGTTTTACATAATGAGAAAGGTTATTTCATTACTTCTATTCAAAGTGACAATGGTGGAGAATTTGTAAATGAAAAGTTTGAATTATTCTGTGAAAAGTATGGCATAAAACACAACTTTTCTGCTCCAAGAACTCCTCAACAGAATGGTGTTGTGGAAAGGAAGAACAGATCCATTGTGGAACTTGCTAGAACAATGCTTTGTGAAAACTCTTTACTTAAATACTTTTGGGCAGATGCTGTAAACACTGCTTGTCATGTTTTGAATAGAGTTTTGATTAGGCCCATTCTTAAGAAAACACCATATGAACTTTACATGTTTTGTTCTAAACAATGGGAAAGAAAATATTGGCAAGTTTGATGAAAAATCTAATAAAGGGATTTTTCTTACCTATTCTTCTATCAGTCATGCATATAGAGTCTATAATTTAAGACTAAAATCTGTTGAAGAATCAGTACATGTTGTTTTTAATGAGTCTCCTCAAGTGTTGCAGAGTAAAACAACAGGTACTATAAATGATGACGAATTAGATGATAATTTTTATTAGTTAAAACATCCCTGTCGCGCCATCAAAACGAGGCGGTCGGAGCGACGTGATGGTTCCAACTTTCCAATTTTCGCGTTTTTTATTGGTGTGGTTACAACGCCTTTAGGTTGTCTGATAACCGGGCTGAACCTAGGGGCGAGGTTTTTGAAAAGGCGCTCTTGGATTGTCCGATAACCGGGCTAAACCAAGAACTAATTTTGAAGGGTTCTTTTTGGAGTCGCCACTGATGTTTTTACCGGAAACATCGGAAAAGGAGTAAAAAGGCGTTGGTTTTCGAAAAACCAACTTTGGTCATTAGAACCAGAGTTGGGTAAGGGAGTTAGTTACGTGTAAGGGAAGTGCTAGTTCCCTTACGACGCCCCTTTCGGGTTCCCTATGATGGGCTAGCTACTTTGAATAAATAAACCGGTGAAAATACGCTTTTACCCTTTATTTGCGGAATTTAAAATTATGACTACATGGCCCTAATGTCTATTGCGTAATTAAAAATAAAGCGGTAAAGGAGAGAGGGAGAGTGTAGAAACCTCCGAGGCAAGCTTTCTATTAATTTCTTTCCAATTTGGGTGCTTTTTGGCAGCCCTTCACTCTTTACAGCGTCGTAATCTCTCAAAAAACGCTATAAAAACTCTTAGAAAGCTCTCAAAAACTCCGGAAATGCTTCAGAGGGATTCTAGAAAGAGAATTTGAGGAAGTGACTAGAGAGATAATGGAAGAACTGTGTGAAATGAGGGGAATGACGCGGCTATTTATTGGGATTCGTGCCTGTCAGGTTGAGATGGTCATCTCGCCATTCGAGATGGCCATCTCGCCTTGCAGGAATGGCGAGACGGCCGTCTCACCATTCGCGAGTGGCGAGACGGCAGTCTTGCCACTGTCGCAAGGCGAGATGGCGGTCGTGAATCCGAGACGGTGGTCTCGACCCTTAAGGGCGAAAATCCTTTTTTTTATGCCGAAAATCCCTCCTATCCTAGTATGGGGCCTAATAGTCTCTCCTAGTGGCTTCTTAGGCTTCATCCATCTTAGAATAGAAGGTCTTCTGGTCTTTATTATGAGTCCGGGCAAGATTTGGGGTCTATAGTTGCCCCCCCTTTACCTGACTGGTCGGCTATTGGCCTGTTGTGCCAAGAGGAACGACTGGAAGGTAAAGGAGTTGACCCTTTTGCCTGGTTACCCTTCGGATGTTCCGTCTTGCAGCGGTTGATCTTCTGGGAAAATTTGTGTTGTGCACCTCCAGGATGCTCCTTCTGTCGGTAGCCGATCCCTTCGATTGACACATGGTAGAACCTCAGGATACTCCTTCTGACGGTAGCCGATCCTTTGGTTGATGAGTATAAACCCCCCATCAGGATGGTAGTTGCAACTTACTGATCTGGCTTGAGCGCAGATCAGGCGCACTTGCGTGCGCGGGTTGATAGGTATAAACCCCCTATAAGGCTGGTACAGTCCACTGCGTAGGACTGGTGGTGGTGGCGGCTTACTACTTGGGTGGCTCATGCGCCCATGTGTTGAAGGATGCTTTTCCGATAGATTTTTCTGTTGGTTATCCAGCTTGTTGATTGCTGGGAAATCTGTGTTTTGATCCTTTGTTAATGTTCATTCATTTTTGCTAGTTGTCGGGGATTTTTTATGAGTGCCTCTTAGGTAGGCAGGAATCCTCTGGGGATTTGTTGATCTTGGTGACGCCTCTGAGCAGGCAGATACTCTATTAAGTTTCTGGTAATGCCTCTGAGTAGGCAAATGCTTAATTTGGAAGTGAAAACTTTTGGCTGCATTTGTTTTGCCTTGCCTCTGACTAGGCTGATATTCCCTTATGGGGATGCTGGCTCTTGCTTGCCAGGTCTTGCCTATCCGTAGGAAAATGACATTCTGAGGATGAACCTGAAGTTTTGCAGCAGGTTCACTGAGATGATCTTTCTTCTTTCTTTTTTTCTTTTTTATTTTTTTTATTGATCCACAGGGGAATTGGTTGACATCCCAGGGGTCATATTTTGGTAGCCCTTTGGGGGAATGGAGTCTCGGCTCCTTAATTGATATGGGTGTGAGCTGCTTTTTGTGATGCTTTTATTTCATTGGGGAATGGGTATTAAGTTAGGATTTTAATTTCGCCTTTTTTTGCGCGATTTATCTCTTTTTTATCGCGATTTTGAAATTTGGCTTTTTTATGGGGATAATGCGTGTGCCTTTTTACTTTTTAGTTTCTTTTATACACGCATGCTTTTTCTTCTTTTTTGGGGATCCACAGGGGATAAAGTTTTCTTTGGTGATCCATCAGGGGATTGTCGACTTCGTGGGGATCTGATTTTTCTTTTCTAGGGATAGAGTCCTAGCTCCTTGATTAATGTTGATGCGTCCTTATTCTACTGATGGATTAGAATTTATGATTCCTTTTTTTTGTAGATTTTTTAGGAGATCCACTTGAGTTTTTTTATTCGGCCTTCTCTGTTGTTGCCTTTTCTTTTGGACATCCGCTGGGGCTACAAGAGTTTTCTTCTTTTTTCCTTTTTTTGTTGAGCCCTTGTTGGTATGGAGATTGGACTCTTTTGAGTGTTGATGATGATGGGCTCTTGAAGCCTTTATTCTCCATTGGGGAGTGTGGAGGAGACTTTGGGTGAGTGTGCTCGATGACTCATGTAGTGGTAATGCTTGAGCCGTGAGGAGTTTTTTTTTGTGTTGCCTCTAGAGTAGGCAAGGATCCGCTTGGGGATAACTAAACCTTTCCGTTGGCTCTTCTTTTATGATGTCCGATGATTGTGCCCTCTTTTATTGGGTGATGACTGGAGCTTTGGCTTCTGGAAGCTTCTTATGACAACTCGCTCTTCTTTCTTGAGGGAGAGCAATGTTTAGAGACTTATTACTTTCTTGTACCTTCTTTTCTGGGTAGAAGGATTGTAGCTGGAGCTCTTGATTTTCGGAAGCTCTTATTCTACTGAGTTGCTTGTTTGACAACTTGCTCTGTTTTCTTGAGGACATTATTTGGAGACTCGGTCTTGGTGATCCTGTTTTCAAACGCAAACATGGAGCTAGTCTCCTTATATGCATGAATTTTTTTTGTTTTTGTTATTTATCTGAAATGATTTTTATTTCTTTCATTTTTTACCTTGACAAAGTCGTTTTGTGCGACTACTTGTGTGTGGATGCCTTAAATGCAATCTATCTTTTTGATGCATCTAGAGAAGTAACTGGCATTCTCCTGCTGGACTTCCATGATTATGATGAAGGGCCCCTATCTTTTATTCATTTTTTAGTTTAGCCCTAACTTTTGCCTAGACCGCCCTTTTGGGGTTTTCGGTCTAGCGGGCTGCCTTTCTTTTTGCCTAGGATATCTTAGCGGGTTTTTTCCTTTTTTGTGAATGCCCTAACTTTTGCCTAGACCGCCATTTGCGGGTTTTCGATCTAGCGGGCTACCCTAACTTTTTCCTAAGAATATCCTAGCAGGCATTATTCTTTTTATTTTCATTTTTCTTTCTCTTCTTTTTTTGAGAGATAGGACCCTATCATATGCAATGTTCGTGATATGCATCCTATAATACTATTTCAATTAATTTTTTCAAAAGGATTAACCAATGTGCATTTACTTCTGATGAGCTTCTGACATTATGTGCCTTCATCGACGGGATAGATTATACCGATTTTGCCGTCTTGACTTTACCGTGACCGAAGAATGATTGTGTTGATTTCATAGCAACTTGCCATGTCAGTGCGCCCCTCCCTTTCCTTGGGGATGTCAATCCTCCTATTGATTACTATCTCCACATTTCCCTACTAATTACTAGAATGCTATAGTAGTAAGGGTCAAGAGAAGAGAAAGAAGAGGATATTTAATTCAAAGGCTTGTGTTTTAGAATTGTTTTATTTCGACAAAAAATGGTTTTTGTAAGCACGACTAGCTAAGGTTGGTTAGAGTGTTTAGGCTAGTTTAAACAAACATTTTGTTTATGGAGTGGCGTCTTATTTTAAGGTGCTTGTTATGACTGATTGGCTTCCCTAGTCCGCCCTTTGGGTTTTCAGTCTAGGATGTTGTGTTTTGTTTTGTCCTAACTTTTGTATAGGTTTCTTTTTTCTTGTTTCAGGAAACCTAGCGGACTTTATTTTGTAACCCTAATTTTTTCCTAGGATACCCTTTATGGTTGTTCGGGTTTCCTAGCAAGCTTACCCTAACTTTTGTGTAGCCCCCTTGGTGGGATTCCTACCGGGTATCTTGCCTTTTCTTTTTGGCCTTTGGCTTCTATGGGCTTCTTTTGATTTTCTTTTCTCTTTGTACAACATTGGCGAAACACGACTTTATTATGATGAGGTATAATCTTATTTTGTGTTTCTAGTCAATCAGTAGTGAATGATTTGACTTTTACTTTGGTTAATTGCACAGTTTGATTACTTTGACGCGTTTTGAAAATGTTTGCTTAAACATGGTTATTAATGAGGTTTAGATATGAATAACAAGAAGAGAAACAGATAGTAAGAATGACATTATTTGTAATTAATAGGGAAATATGTGTCCTACAATGCTCGGGGGTCGGGCTGGCCCTGAGGAGTAATCTGTAATAGTCATTGGATTTACAAACCCTAAGAATTAGAAGGAGAACACCTAATGACTAAAGTCGCTTTTGACGCTTGAACCCCTCTATTTGGGAAAATCTGATTCAAGGTACAGAGGGGAGACTTCCCTTTTCTCCATATAGCTTGATCCTTTGTAGGGTCATGCCCTAGGCCATGTTTTAAAGGATTGTCTTTAAAATCTGGTGGCTCCCTTATTCCTTGAGAGTTTCTAATGAGCCCTTGGTTTGGGCGGCATCCATATTTCCTCATCATGTGGGTCACCTTCATATTGTTGGGGAAGTCTTTTCATATTGGCAAAAGATATTTCAAAGGTCCTTTTCAGTCGCATCCATCCAAGGTAGGGCAAACGAATTGCTGATCCGAATGTCGTTTTTTATCTCGAACCGTGACCAGCTTGTCGCCTACCGTGAGTTTGTCTCTTTGGCAGAGCATTGAGAGAACTACCTTAGCGTCGTGAATCCAAAGTATACTCAGTTTCCTCTTTGGATTATGTTTTTCTTCGGTCTTTTTATTTTTTTCTTTATTTGTAGGAGCATCATCTTACAGCTCCTTGGGGGAATAGATTCTTCCATTTCTAATTTTGCCCCCAATGCCAGCTATGCTGGAGATATCCTTGTTAATGGGCGGTGTTTTTGCGTATCTCCATGGTGCAGCCTTATCCGAGGCGTGAACAAATGTAGTGGAATCCTTGCCCCCTCTTCCTTATTAACTTGGATACCCAACAGTTGAGGCTTATTATCCTCCTTAGGCGGATCAACCGTTGGAGAAAACTTGACGACAAAAGGTTTGCTCTTCATCTTACTTCGATTCGTGGAAAACACATCGACTAATCCTTTCTTTTTATTACCTTTTTATTATTAAAGTGAGGATGAATGTAATTTATGAATGCAATTTATGAATACAATAGACACTTGAAGAGATCATGAAAACAAACAATTTTATTTTTTTCATCCAGAGAGTGTACATTCCTCAATGCAATGTTTCGAAGTACATTTTTTTTAAAAGTGGAGAAGCC
Source organism: Sphenostylis stenocarpa (assembly GCA_963425845.1). Taxonomy (NCBI): domain Eukaryota; kingdom Viridiplantae; phylum Streptophyta; class Magnoliopsida; order Fabales; family Fabaceae; genus Sphenostylis; species Sphenostylis stenocarpa. The sequence continues at coordinate 67,135,293 of OY731403.1, read as the reverse complement.
TAAATGAACCCATAGGGATGTTAGAATTTCTATTTATTTTCTTTTTGACTTCCCGTGCATGGCATGTGAATGCCCTAATCCTCTTTTCATGGTATTGAGGAATGTCCACTTCTTCGATTGTCTATTATTAGATGCATGTTATGGGATGAAGTTTGGTGGATGCATGTATGCAAGTGTTTATTTTTTTTCCTAAACATTATCATGTTTTTTTTTCTAACATGATGTATGATAGTATTTGGAATTTTGTGTTTTTTTGTATGAGGATGACGGCATGAAGAATACCAGCCGCTTTCTAGAATGTCAAAAGATTTTTATTGTTTAAAATGAATGATTTATGAGATGGATATTCCTTAAGACAGTGGCTTACGTATCCTCCTCAAAGTTTACGCTTTGTGGGGTATCATACCCACCTCGGTGTAATGGTTCCTTCCTCATCATAGACTTGACAAGTATAATGGGGGTCACCACCACACCTTAGTACACTTGTCCCTTTCTTGTCGTGAAGGTCACAAATGCGCTCGGGGCCTCTTTCAACATTGTCTTACGGATATCTAGTCTAAGGCCATAATCAGTCTTTGTGCCAAAAGAGGAAGGTTATCACCTAGAGTGGTGGTTTCCGATCACACTGGTGGGCACAAGGCCATCACTACAGCGAACCGTACCTGCCACCCACTCCCTATAGATTTCTCACTTGCCCCATACCGTCTGTGTACCCCCAGGCGGTACGGGAGTTTCTTGCCTCCATCTCCTACGCCAAGACTCCCGTCATGATCCCAGGCCTGTCACCAACGAAAATGGTCACATACTTTATGGGTGGGATGTATCGGACCACCACTCTGGACGAATTCAACGTGTCCATCGGATTCGTCCAGCCCGGGGACGTGCTAACCCGGGAATACCAGGAGTTGGGTAAGGGAGTTAGTTACGTGTAAGGGAAGTGTTAGTTCCCTTACGACGCCCCTTTTGGGTTCCCTATGATGGGCTAGCTACTTTGAATAAATAAACCGGTGAAAATATGCTTTTACCCTTTATTTGCGGAATTTAAAATTATGACTACATGGCCCTAATGTCTATTGCGTAATTAAAAATAAAGCAGTAAAGGAGAGAGGGAGAGTGTAGAAACCTCCGAGGCAAGCTTTCTATTAATTTCTTTCCAATTTTGGTACTTTTTGGCAGCCCTTCACTCTTTACAACGCCGTAATCTCTCAAAAAACGCTATAAAAACTCTTAGAAAGCTCTCAGAAACTCCGGAAATGCTTCGGAGGGATTCTAGAAAGAGAATTTGAGGAAGTGACTAGAGAGAGAATGGAAGAACTGTGTGAAATGAGGGGAATGGCGCGACTATTTATAGGGATTCGTGTCTGTCAGGTCGAGACGGTCGTCTCGCCTTGCAGGAATGGCGAGACGGCCGTCTCGCCACATTCGCAAGGCGAGATGGCGGTCCCAAATCCGAGACGGCGGTCTCGACCCTTAAGGGCAAAAATCCTTATTTTTATTCCGAAAATCCCTCCTATCCTAGTATGGGGCCTAATAGTCTCTCCTAATGGCTTCTTAGGCTTCATCCATCTGCGAATAGAAGGTCTTCTGGTCTTTATTATGAGGTCGGGCAAGATTTGGGGTCTACAATCCCAGAAATACAGAACAATGTACTATTGAAGAAGGTGATCAATCGATTGATCCTACAATAGCTGATCCACCAGAAAGAATTGTTGAAGAACAGGAAGAAGATTGCTTGGATGAGCTTCCTAAAGAATGGATTGTCCCAAGAGATCTTTCTCTAGACAATGTGATTGGACAAATCAATAAGGGAGTGTCCACTAGAAATTCTCTTAATCAATTCTGCAATCATACGACATTTTTTTCACAAATTCAACCTAAATCTGTTAAGGATGCATTAAATGATGAATATTGGGTTAGTGCAATGCATGATGAACTTAATCAGTTTGAAAAAAATAATGTGTGGGAATTAGTTCCTAAAACCAAAGATATCAATATAATTGGTACTAAGTGGGTATTCGAAAACAAATTAGATGAACACGACATTATTGAAAGAGATGAAGATCTTAATTGAATCATTTGATTAAATGAAGATCTTGTTGATTTGATGAAGTCAAAATGAAGTCAAAAGGCTATTCTGTTGAAGTCAAAGGTTCTTGGTTAAAAGGGTAGAGTGATTAGTGAGTCTGCGTCTATACATAGGTATAATTATTCTTATCTCTCTGCTGCATGAGGTTTCATCATTTAAAAGATTTTGCAAAAGCCTCTAAACGTGTTTAATTTGATAAAAACAAAGTAATTTGTTAAATGGTTTTAAAGTAACTGTTTTAACTGATATTATATGAGCTTTATCAGTTAAAATGTTCTTAACACCTTCGTAACATGCTTTTAACTGATAGGTTTTCGAAATAATCGATTAAAACGTTTTAAAACATACACTGGAACTGTTTTAATTTATATGTCTTCGAAATAATCAATTGTTTTCATTAAAAGAGTTTTTGAAAACCTTCTGCCAGTATTTTAACTGATGTAGAATCGAAATAATCGATTAAAATGACTTAAGATGTTTTGAAAAGTGTTTTGGCAGAATTTTAATCGATACAAACTTGAAATAATTGATTAAAATAACTTGAAGTGTTTTGAAAGATGTTCTGCCAGTATTTTAATCGATGCAAATGCGAATTAATCGATTAAAACAACTAAGATTTTTTCTAGAGTGTTTTAATCGATTAAAACAAGTTTGTTATCAGTTAAAATAACTTAGAAAGTTTTATGAAACTTTTTGGCAGAATTCTAATCGATTAAAATGCGAAATAATCGATTAAAACAATTAAGAGGTTTTTCCAAAGTGTTTTAATCGATTAAAACATATTGTTATCAGTTAAAATCACTTAGAAAGTTATATGGAAACATTTGGCAGTATTTTAATCGATTAAAAGGTGAATTAATCGATTAAAACAACTTAAGGGATTTTTTACAAAGTGTTTTAATTGATATAAACATTGTCGTATCAGTTAAAACAAATCTGGAAAATGATCAAGAACATTTTAACAGATTAATTCAAGACTTTTAACAGATTAAAAGATTGTTTTAATAGATTAAGTAAACAAGCAGTTTGAAAAATCCTCTATATAAACAGGATTGCTTGAGTCTTTTAAAACACACCTTTGAGCAATCAATCAAGCAATCATAAGAGCTACTTCCAAGAAAGAATCATGCAAGTTTTGTGAAGTTTTTCGAAGTTCTTTCTTGAGGCAAATTTTGCATTCTTTTGGTGAAGAAACTCATTCTGTAGAGCTGCATAAACCGTGTTTGAGTGTTCTAGTTTCTTCTCTTTGTTTCTTTACTTTTCTTTATTGTATTGTGGGTGTTTGGAAGTGTGGACACTAGTTTCTGTGGCTGGAATTTGGCTGCAGGGTTGGTCAAGAACTGGAAGTTGGTTCTTGGTGAAGGTGTAGGTACAAGGACTGGAATTTTGGTTCTTGTGGTAGATTGAGTGTGTGATTGGAATTGTAATATGTAAAACATTCAATCTAGTTGAACTCAACTGGAATTTGGCTGGAAACTGGATGTAGTCCTAGAATTGGGTGAACCAGTATAAATCTTGGTTGTATCTTTCTAAACCTTTCTCTCTTTAATTTTGTTGTTGTCTTTATTTTGATTGATTGTTTTGTTTGATTCAAGAATTGGTCAGAACTCTTAATCTTTGGAATAGATAATCTTTAATTTGTGAAAAAAATTCAAAGATCAATTCACCCCCCCTCTTGATCTCAGCCTACTTTTCTAACAATTTGTATCAGAGCAAGGGTCTTGAAAAATACTCAAGACTTTTGGTCCAACTTTTTCATGGCTGAAAACAAATTACCTTTTTCTGAGGGAGCTTCTATTAATAGACCTCCACTATTTTGTGGTACAGATTATCCATTTTGGAAGATTAGGATGAAGATCTTTATTGAATCCATTGATATGAATGTTTGGGATGTAATTGTTAATGGTCCATTAATTACAGAAAAAGAATGGTCTAGTCTAAGTGATTAAGAGAAGAAAAAAGTTCAAAGTGATTGTACTGCTAAAAACACAATTACTTCTGCACTAAACATGGCTGAGTTTTTCAGGGTCTCTCAATGCAAATCTGCCAACGAAATGTGAGAAGTTCTTGAGGTTACTCATGAGGGAACAGTTGATGTAAATAGAGCTAGAAAGCATACTCTCATAAGAGAATATGAGTTGTTTAAAATGCAAACTGGAGAAAGTATTGCAGATGTGAAGAAGCGCTTCACTCACATCATCAATCATCTAATGGGCTTAGGTCAAACTTTTGATAAAGAGGAATTAAATATAAAAGTTTTGAAATGTCTTGACAGGTCATGGCAGCCTAAGGTCACAGCAATTTCAAAGTCAAAAGACTTATACATCATGACAACAACTTCCTTATTTGGCAAACTCAGAGAGCATGAGATGGAAATAAACAGATTCAATGACCAAGAAATCTCTGAAAAGAAAGGTAGAAGCATAACACTCAAAGTTGAAGAAAAAGGTCAAGAATCAGAGGAAGAAAGTGAAAATCTTGGACTGCTTGTCAAAAATTTTAACAAGTTTCTCAGGAGAAAGATTCAAGATAAAGAAATAGACAAAGGGTATGAAAATAAATCTGATTCTTTTAACTATAAATGCTATGGTTGTGGTAAGCATGGTCATGTAAGAATGGAGTGCCCAGAAAAGAATAAGTGCAATGATAAGAAAGAAGAAAATATCAAAAGAAGAGCATATGTAGCATGGGATGACAATGATACCTCATCAACAAAAAATTCTGATGATGAAGAAGCTAACTTGTGTCTAATGGCTAATCAGAACTATCAAACCAGCAGTGTAATTTCTAACTCTTCTTCTAATTTGGTGAATTATAATTCATTACAAGAGGCATTTTAATGAAATGCATGAAGAAACCAAGAAACTTCAAAAATAAAATGACAGGCTAAAAGGCATGAACAATTGGTTAGTTAATAGAGTTGATTCTCTTGAAAAGAAAATTCTTGAAGATGAAACTGATCTTGATTTCTTAAAATTAATACATGATAATTCTGATTAATAATTGTCCAGACTTACAAAAGAAGATTGATTTTTTGTCACAAACTGTTTCTAAATTTACACAAGGTCAAGCTAATCTTGATGTTCTTCTTGGGTCACAAAAACTTTTTTTTCACAAATCTGGCATTGGATTTACATCTAGCAAGAAAATCAGAAAAACAATTGTAAATAAGAAATCATACTCATCATCTGTTATTAAATGTTTTTATTGTATGAAAAGAGGTCATTCTGTGAAATTTTGTAGAATCAAGAAGTATGTTATACCAAGAGGTAGAATGAAGTGGATTCCCAAGAATTCATTTCAAATAACTTGATTGGACCCAATGATTATAAAAAGGGTACTAGATATATGTTAAATCTGTTTTGCAGGAATAAAATCTGGAAGTTCTTTGATACCCAATAAGCAAATTTCGATTCTGGATTCATAAACTAAGTATTTTAATTGATATAAAACTGTTTTAATCGATTAATTTCACTTACAGAGAAGATCAGAAAAGATGTCCGTACAATTTTAATTGATTAAAATACGAATTAATCGATTAAAATGCTCTCAGGATTTTTAGTATAGTTGTTTTAATCGATTAAAAAGAATTTATATCAGTTAAAATCATTAAAAAGTCAATTTTAATCGATTCTTCTTCGTTTTAATCGATTAAAATTCTGTTGTCATATCATTAAATCTTTCAAGTACAAAAATAATCTATTCTTTTATGTTTTTAATCGATTATTTCACTGTTTCTTTTTTAAACCTTATTTTCAAGATCAAATTAATTGATTAATTTGTTGATTAATCGATTAATTCGTTTCTAGAAACCATTTTAATTACAGTTAATTAGAGAGTTTTCAACTAACCAAGATCTAATTTCCAAGATTAATTGTTTATCAAATTCTGCAAAAGCATTTACTTTTCCATTTTGACCAAGTCAAAACTTATCCAAAGAACAAATTAGCTGATATACCCACTGTTCAAAAAACTGTGCCTCTGGCTTCGGTCAAGGGGACATATGCAATTAAAGTTGTAACTTGACAGGTTCTGCCAATTGGACTTCAAATTACAAATTTGAAATCCGAAACCCATGGTTCTGTACACTTAGCTTCACTCTTCACTCTTTTCTCACTTTCATTCTCTGAAATTTCTTCTTTCTTCTCCTGGCTTTGGTTCTCTTCTTGAATTCCAAAGACAAAATGTTTAAAAGAGCAAAATCTAGGAAGAAACATAAAGGAGAATCTTCCTCTGCTGCCAATCCTGGTGGTCATTGAAAATGATGAAGATCTTATTGAATTACTTTGGCAAAGATCTTGTTGATTTGATGAAGTCAAAAATGAAGTCAAAGGCTACTTTATGGCAGTCAAAGATCACTTAGATAAAAGGGTAGTAGGATTAGTGAGTCTGCATCTCTGCTTAGGTATAATCATTTTTATCTCTCTGCTGCATGAGGTTTCTTCATTTAAAAGATTTTGCAAATGCCTCTAAAAAAATGCTTAAACGGTTAAAAACAAGTATTTTGATAAAAGGTTTTTAATTAGCTATTTTAACTAATAGCATATAAGCTTTATTAACTAAAATGTTCTTAACACTTTTGTAATAGGTTTTTAACTGATATGTTTTCGAAATAATCGATTGTTTTCATTAGAAGGATTTTTGAAAACCTTCTGCCAGTATTTTAAATGATATAGAATTGATATAATTGATTAAAATGACTTAGAATTTTTTGAAAAGTGTTCTGGCAGAATTTTAATCGATACAAACTCGAAATAATCGATTAAAACAACATAGAGGGTTTTGAAAGTTGTTCTATCGGTATTTTAATCGATACAAATGCGAAATAATCGATTAAAACAACTAAGAGTTTTTTTAGAACGTTTTAATCGATTAAAACATGCTTGCTATCGGTTAAAATAATTTAGAAAGTTTTATGAAATCTTTTGGCAGAATTATAATCGATTAAAATGCGTTTCAATCGATTAAAATAACTAAGTGAACTTTTTTTCAAAGTGTTTTAATCGATTAAAACAGATTGTTATCAGTTAAAATCACTTAGAAAAGTTTATAAGAATATTTTGCAGTATTTCAATCGATTGAAAGACGAATCAATCGATTAAAACAATTTAGAAGATTTTTTACAAAGAGTTTTAATTGATATAAATGTTGTAGTATCAGTTAAAACACATCTGGAAAATAATCAAGAACATTTTAACAGATTAAAAGAAGTTTTAATAGATTAAAACAAGACGTTTAACAGATTAAAAGATTATTTTAACAGATTAAATAAACCAGCAGTTTTGAAAATCTTCTACATAAACAGAGTTGCTTGAACTTTTTAAAACACATCTTTTAGCAATCAATCAAGCAATCATAAGTGCTACTTTCAAGAGAGAATCACACTAGTTTTGTGAAGTTCATTGAAGTTCTTTCTTGAGGCAAAATTGCATTCTTTTGGAGAAGAAACACATACTGCAGAACTGCATAAATCTAGTTTGAGCGTTCTAAGTTTCTTCTATTTGTTTCTTTACTTTCTTTACTGTATTGTGGGTGCCTGGAATTGTGGGCACTGGTTTCTGTAGCTGGAATTTGGCTGCAGGGTTGGTCAAGAACTGAAATTTGGTTCTTGGTGAAGGTTTAGGTGCAAGAACTGGAATTTTGGTTTTTGTGGTAGATTGAGTGTGAGATTAAAGTTGTAATCTGTAAAATGTTCAATCTAGTGGAACCCAGCTGGAATTTGGCAGGAAATTGGACGTAGCCTTGGGATTGGGTGAACCAGTATAAACCTTGGTTGTATTTTTCTAAACCTTTCTCTTCTTTAATTCTGTGACTGCATTTATTTTGATTGCTTGCTGTGTGTGATTCAAGAACTGGATAGATTTCTTAATCTTTGAAATAGATAATTTGTTAATTGCGAAAATATTTCAAAGATCAATTCACCCCCGCCCCTCTTGATCTCAGCCTACTTTTCTAACAATTGGTATCAAGAGCAAGGTTCTTGAGAATTATTCAAGTCTTTCGATCCAAATGGCTGGAAATAAAATTTCTGAGGGTGCTTGTATTGATAGACCTCCACTGTTTTGTGGTACAAATTACTCTTTTTGGAAGATTAGGATGAAGATCTTTATTGAATCTGTTGGTATAAATGTTTGGAATATCATTGAACAAGGAACTTATGTTTCTAACAAAGATTGGTCTAGCTAAAATGACTGTGAAAAGAAATTAATCTAAGATGATTGTATTGCTAAGAATATCATCATATCTACACTTAACAGAAATGATTTTTTCAGTATAGCACATTGTCAAACTGCTGCACAAATGTGGAAAACCCTTGAAATGACCTATGAAGAAACAACAGAGATTTGCTTAATGGTCAATTCGGATTCTCCAATAACCAGTGTAAGTTTTGACTCAACAACTACTATGAATTATAGTTCATTACAAGATGCCTTTTATGAAATGCATGCAGTAGCTAAGAGATTAGAAATTGAAAACAAAATATTAGAAAGCATGAATAGTTTATTAGAAAACAAGATCACTCTTCTTGAAAAGAAAATAGTTGATGAAGAAACCAAGAATGAAAATTTGGAAACAGGTAATAACTCTGATTGCATGTGTCATGTTAAAGATTGTAAAAATTGTCCTGAGTTACAAGAGAAATTAACATATTTAATAAAAACTACATCTAAACTTGCACAAGGAAAAACTAGTCTTGATATGATACTTGATTCTCAAAAATTGGTTATTGATCGTGGTGGTATAGGTTTTACACCTCCTATTGGAAAGAAAACTAGAGCATTCAAAAACTATTTCTAACAGTCATTTGGAAGCCTGGTTCGATGGAGATATTGGAAGAATGAACACTTTCATTGTTGAATTCAGTCAGAAGCAAATTGTTATTCCCAAGTTTATCAAGTTCAAATGGCTTGATGAAGAAGGTTTTACAGCCCTAAGAAGAAAACTAAAAAGTTAGAAACTAAGGACCTTCATGGAGTATACTAGGAATATTTAACCTGATTTGGTTCGTGTTTTCTATTCCAATCTAACTGTGAATGGGTCTACAATCAAATCTCAGGTGAAAGGAGTTAATATGGAAATCAATCCTTCTGTTTGGGAACAAGTTGCTGGCCTCAAGGATAGTGGTGTTAAAGTATCTAGAGGAAACATCTCTGAAATACCAGACTTCAACAAAATTCAATTTTTCAGGTCCTATCTCAAAAAGCCCAATGATTCGGTAAGAATTTTAAATGGTGGAAAATTGTTGCTTGAACATAGGTTGTTGGCTTTCATTGTTGCATGGATGCTTACTCCAAGGGGGAGTAATCATGCTATACTCAATGAGGGTGACCTTGCTCTCATGTACTGCATTTCAAATAATATTCGGGTCAACTGGGTTTATGTAATCAAGGATCACATGTTGAAAGCAAAAAGGTTATCCGGTTACAAATTGCCGTATACCATGTTGATTAACAATTTCTTTAGATATTTTGAAGTTGATCTTACAGGAGAAAGTGTGGAGACTCCTAAAGCTTCAAATGAAATTGATGACTCCACTCTAAGGAAAATGGGATATATCAAAATTGATGATGAATGGATATCAAAAATTGATGCTGGAATGTCTGAAGATGAGGATGAAGATGAAGAAGAAGCTGACCAAATTCCTTCTCCTCCAGCTGCTGAAGTTCCTGAGTCCACTGGTGGGGAGGCTTCATATGAAAATATGGAGATAATACCCTACATAGAACAACCTGACTTTGGGACTCCACTTTCACAGTTTGAACAAACCATGCTTTCTCAAATGTCCTCATTGCAAGAAAATCAGAGAAAGCACATGCAGATGACTTTTCAACACTTCCAGCAAACCAACACACAGTTCACAAACCTGGGAAATCAGATTGCTGATATCTATACCAAACTGGAAGATATGCAGCTCAATCAACGAAATTGGGATGATTGAGTTTTTGACAACAAGGGTCCCTTTCTATCATAATCTTTTTTCTTTCTTTATGTCTTGTTTCTTTTACTGGTACTTTTATTTTGGACTATAATATTAACTGGTCTTAAACCAGAAACAATCCTTTAACTTTTCCTAATATGATGCAGGTTTTTATTTGAATTAAGAGAGCTTAGATAGAATCAAAATCACATCTTTGATAATTTTAGCTGATATAAAATCGATTTAATCGATTAAATCAATTAAAAGAAACATTTACATAGGAAATTCGTATCATTATAATCGATTAATTCACATATTAATTGATTAAAAGCTGTAAATTGTGAATCTGTATCAACTAAAATTAGTTTACATTAGTTAAATCACCTAGATAAGATGCTATTCTGATTTTTCTCTGTCTTTTGGTTATATCTTAATCAATCTAGTGGACACTACTTTAAAACATCTTCCTAATAATTGTTTTTACAAAATTCAAAATGAATTAGGAATCCTAGATACATTAAACTTCACTTAATTTTCAAACTCTGAATATTTTAAATGATATACATGAACTTTAATCGATTAAAATTACTTATACAAAATTTCTCATACTGTTTTAATCGATTAAATGTCTATTTAATTGATTAAATGACCTTAAGGTTTTAGATTTTAACTTTCATTACTATTTTAATCGATTAAAAACATTATTTGTATCAATTAAAATCTGTAACAAGAACAATTTAATCGACTATGTCCTGTTTTTAATCGATTATTACTCTGGAAAGAGAATTAAAGGCTTTAGTTAATGGTTGTTCTTGTAACATGCTACTAAAACATGGTTCCCTTATCTTTACACGTGTCTATTGTATTCATTACAAACGTGTTAATGAAGATAAGTTTGAATCAACTTTAATTGTTTCTTAAAAGAGTAATACATCTCAATAGTGTCATAATTTTGTTTAAATACTATTTTCAAATTAATTTTGGTACATACCATGCATAGTGTTTGTTTTGCTTCTCTATTCCCTATTTTTGATGAAGTCAAAGGGGGAGAAATAATTAGCTTTATTATTTTAGATAATGATTGTTTTTATACTCACTATTTTAGGGGGAGTAGTAATCTAGGGGGAGAAGTGATTAATTTTTGAATACTCACTAATCTATATATTCAAGTGACTTCTTTTGCAGAGATATTATTCAAAGAGATGTTTGTCTTCATCAAATAGGGGGAGACTGAAAGAGATGAAGATCTTAATTGAATCATTTGATTAAACGAAGATCTTGTTGATTTGATGAAGTCAAAATGAAGTCAAAAAGTTATTCTGTTGAAGTCAAAGGTTCTTGGTTAAAAGGGTAGAGTGATTAGTGAGTCTGCATCTATACATAGGTATAATTATTCTTATCTCTCTGTTGCATGAGGTTTCATCATTTAAAAGATTTTGCAAAACCCTCTAAACGTGTTTAATCTGTTAAACCACAAAGTAATTTTTTAAATGGTTTTTAAGTAACTGTTTTAACTGATATTATATGAGCTTTATTAGTTAAAATGTTCGTAATACTTTCATAACAGACATTTAACTGATAGGTTTTCGAAATAATCGATTAAAACCTTTTAAAACATACATTGGAACTGTTTTAATTGATATGTCTTCGAAATAATCGATTATTTTCATTAAAAGAGTTTTTGAAAACCTTCTGCCAGTATTTTAACTAATGTAGAATCGAAATAATCGATTAAAATGACTTAAGATATTTTGAAAAGTGTTCTGACAGAATTTTAATTTATACAAACTTGAAATAATCGATTAAAATAACTTGAAGTGTTTTGAAAGATGTTCTGTCAGTATTTTAATCGATGCAAATGTGAATTAATCGATTAAAACAACTAAGAGATTTTTTCCAAAGTGTTTTAATCGATTAAAACAAGTTTGTTATCAGTTAAAATAACTTAGAAAATTTTATGAAACTTTTTGGCAGAATTCTAATCGATTAAAATGCGAAATAATCGATTAAAACAATTAAGAGATTTTTTCCAAAGTGTTTTAATCGATTAAAACAGATTGTTATCAGTTAAAATCACTTAGAAAGTTTTATGGAAACATTTGGCAGTATTTTAATCGATTAAAAGGCGAATTAATCGATTAAAACAACTTAAGGGATTTTTTACAAAGTGTTTTAATTGATATAAACATTGTCGTATCAGTTAAAACAAATCTGGAAAATGATCAAGAACATTTTAACAGATTAAAAGAAGTTTTAACAGATTAATTCAAGACTTTTAACAAATTAAAAGATTGTTTTAACAGATTAATTAAACCAGCAGTTTGAAAAATCCTCTATATAAATAGGATTGCTTAAGTCTTTTAAAACACACCTTTGAGCAATCAATCAAGCAATCATCAGAGCTACTTTCAAGAAAGAATCACGCAAGTTTTGTGAAGTTTTTCGATGTTCTTTCTTGAGGCAAATTTTGCATTCTTTTGGTGAAGAAACTCATTCTGCAGAGCTGCATAAACCGGGTTTGAGTGTTCTAGTTTCTTCTCTTCGGTTCTTTACTTTTCTTTACTGTATTGTGGGTGTCTAGAAGTGTGGGCACTAGTTTCTGTGGCTGGAATTTGGCTGCAGGGTTGGTCAAGAACTGGAAGTTGGTTCTTGGTGAAGGTGTAGGTACAAGGACTGGAATTTTGGTTCTTGTGGTAGATTGAGTGTGTGATTGGAATTATAATTTGTAAAACATTCAATCTAGTGGAACTCAGCTGGAATTTGGCTGGAAACTGGACGTAGCCTTGGGATTGGGTGAACCAGTATAAATCTTGGTTGTATCTTTCTAAACCTTTCTCTCTTTAATTTTGTTGTTGTCTTTATTTTGATTGATTGTTTTGTTTGATTCAAGAATTGATCATAACTCTTAATCTTTGGAATAAATAATCTATAATTTGTGAAAATCTTTCAAAGATCAATTCACCCCCCCTCTTGATCTCAGCCTACTTTTCTAACAATTATTACTAGAAATAAAGCTAGGTTAGTAGCCAAAGGATATAATCAACAGGAAGGAATTGATTTTGATGAAACCTTTGCATCTGTAGCTAGACTTGAAACTGTTATATTGTTATTAGCTTATGCGTGTATTAGTTGTTTCATATTGCTTCAGATGGATATCAAGAGTGCCTTTCTAAATGGATTCATCAATGAAGAAGTTTATGTTTCTCAACCTCCTGGTTTTGAAGACCACAAACATCCTGACCATGTCTACAAGCTAAAAAAGGAACTTTATGGATTAAAGTAGGCCCCTAGACAATGGTATGAGAGGCTAAGTAATTTCTTAACTGATCAAGGATGCAAACGAGGTGAAGTTAATAAGACTTTATTCATTAAGAAATCTAGATCTGATATTATTCTGGTGCAGGTTTATGTTGATGATATTATTTTTGGTTCTACTAATAATGCCTTGTGTAATAAATTTGTTAAGGAAATGCAAAGTGAAATTGAGATGTCTGTGATGGGAGAACTAAATTTCTTCCTTGGTCTCCAGGTTAAGCAATTAACGAATGGTATTTTCCTAAATCAATCTAAATATTGTAATGAGTTGTTGAAGAAATTTGATATGCATAATTGCAAAGAATCCTCCACTCCCATGTCTACTAACTGTTGTCTAGATTTAGATGAAAAGGGGAAATCTGTTGATCAAACTAAATATAGAGGTTTGATTGGATCTCTTCTATACCTCACTACTAGTAGGCCTGACATTATGTTCAGTGTTTGCCTATGTGCTAGATTTCAGGAAAATCCAAAAGAATCTCACCTCACTGCTGCTAAAAAGGATTCTCAAGTATCTTAAAGGAACCATCAATGTTGGCCTATGGTATCCTGAAGGTACTTCTCTTAAACTTGTTGGATTTTTTTATTGTGACTTTGCAGGTTGTAGATTGGATAGGAAAAGTACCTCTAGTACATGTCACTTACTGGGAAGCAGCCTCATATCATGGCAGAACAAAAAACAAGCATGTGTGGGTCTCTCAACTGCAAAAGCTAAATACATTGCAGCTGGGAGCTGTTGTGCCCAGAGTATCTACCTCAAACAACAATTGAAGGATTATGGGGTGTTTCTCAACACGGTACCTCTGGTTTGTGATAATACTAGTGCAATCAATCTAACTAAAATTCCTATTCAACACTCTAGAACTAAGCATATTGAAATTAGACATCACTTTATTAGAGAACATGTCTCTAGGGGTGATTGTGAAATTTTATTCATTGATACTAATAAACAATTAGCTGACCTGTTCACCAAACCACTGCCTAGAGATAGACTTAATATGCTTAGAATTGAATTAGGAATTTTGGATCTATCTAATATTGTATAATTGATTCTCTATTATGGTTCTATGCTTTTTAACAGGTTGATAATATGATTAATCGATTAGTTGTCAAAAAATTTTGAAATATTTTTCAAACTATGTGTTTTTAATCGATTAAACTTGCGAAATAATCTGTTAATTTTCTGGTTCTCAATATTTGTTCATGATCCATTGCCATTTTAATCGATTAAATATGCTTCTAATCGGTTTATTTCATTAAATTTTTTGGCTCTACATGTTAGTCTTTTGAATTAATCGATTAAATATGTTTCTTATCGATTTATTTCATTAAATTCTTTAGCTCTGCATGTTTTCCTTTTGAATTAATTGATTAAACCTTCGATTTAACCGATTCATTTTGCTTTTGATAATCTGCTTCTATATCATTAAGTGAAAATTAATTGATTATATGGTAAAAAAAATTGATTAATTTTATAGGGCTAGTATTGTATGTTTTGATTCTGATTATTTACTGCAGGTTGAATTAAGTGCATTTGCAACTGCAAACCACTTCAGCTACTCTCTTAAATGTAATGTTTATCCAATTACATCAGTAATTCACGCTGGAAGACTATGATTGGAAATCAGAAGTGAAGAAATCTTGATTGATGCAATTAATCGAGTAAATTGTTGTACCCATTGTTTCTTTTTTGTCTTTTCCATCTCTGACGCAAGGAAAAAACTGAGGTAATTCACTACAAGATAAATTGACTATTCAAAGTAGTTGAAGAGTCAGAATCTTCTCACTTCTTGTTCAAAAACCTTGTGTTCACTCTTGACAAGGTAAAACGATTATTGGATTTAGTTTATTTCTCTCATCATGTTCAAGCGCTCCAAATCTGGAAGGAAGAAGTTCAGCAGAGGTGAATCCTCAGCTGCTGCCCAAGAAACATAAGGAGGAAGGCGTATTGAAACTTGGTTTAATGGAAACTAAGAGAAGATGGAGTTATTCATTCACGAAATGAGCAGAAAACAGATCAATATTCCCAAAATATTGAAATTCTCATGGTTGGATGTTGAAGGATTCAAAGTGGTGCGAAAACTACTACAACACCAGAAAATTTAGAGTTTCTTAAAGCTCAATGGTATAATCTATCCTGACCTTATCAAAGTTTTCTTTACTAACTTGTCATTTGAAGGTTCTACTCTTAAAACTCAAGTCAAAGGAGTGGACATTGAAGTTACTCCCACTGTCTGGAAAAATGTTGCTGGACTCAAGAATGAAGGAGTCAAAGTCACTAAGGGATATACTTCTGATGTAGAAGAGTTCAACAAAGTTCAATATTTTCGTTCTTGCTTAAAAAATAAGTGTGACTCTGTGAGCTCCTTCAATACTGGGAAGCTTAAACTTGAAGAAAGATTGCTTGCATTCATAGTGGCCTGGCAGCTTACTCCCAGGGGGAGCAATCATGCAGTACTGAATGAAGGTGACTTGGTTCTCATGTATTGTATCCACCACAGAATCAGAGTGAACTAGGTATTTGTTATCAAAGACCATATGGTCAAAGCAAAAAGGCTAAGTGACTTTAGGTATCCCTATGCTATCTTAATTTCAAAATTTCTGACTCATTTTGGTGTTGATCTAGAAGGAGAACTTTCTGAAGTTGTTCGCCCCACAAATGAGATAAATAATTCAATCCTTGATAAAATGGGGTTCATAAAAATTGATGGTGATTGGATTTCCAAAAAGGAAGCTAGGAGAGATGAAGAGGTTGATATTACAGAAGGAGAAGAGGACGACAATGAGAACATTGGTGCTTCGAGTGCTACAGAACCAAGACAAAAAGACCCCATGGAAGATGTTATGGCTCAACAATCTCCATTGGACATGATTCCTTATGTGGCTCCACCTGATCGCAACACACCTCTTTCACAGTTTGAAAGGACTATGCTGCACCAAATGAATGAAATTCAAACTAATCAAAGGAGGCACATGGAGATGACATATACTTTGCAAGCTCGCCACCATCGGCTTTATGAGGATTCCATTGCCAGATTCCAGCATATTGATAATCAGTTGGATGACATCTACAACAGAATTGGGGACCTCTAATTCAATCAAGGTCCTTGGGATGGTGATGAATGAAATCTTTGTTTTGTAGCTTTATTTTACTTATGTTTGTTTTGGTTGTTTTATTTTTTGGGTACCTATATGGTACTTATGGCCTGTATATGAACACTTTTATCTATTTTTTGAAGTCAAATAGGGGGAGAAGAATATGCTACTATGTTGTCACTACACACACACATCATAATTATATGTCTTTGTTGCTCTGTTACTGTTTTTTATGCAGGTGCGGTGGATATTTGTCTCCATCAAATAGGGGGAGATTGAAGCACTTGTTGGATTTTATGAAGACATATAAAGTTTATTTTGTGGGTGTGTAGGTAGATAGGTTATATGTTAGAATCGCGCAGCGAAATATTTGCGTTTACGGACAAAAAGCCAAGAGGGGGGGGGTGAATTGGTTTCTTAACAAAAATTAGGATTTTAAAAATTTTCCCAAATTTCACTAATTAAAATGTTGTGTAAAGTAAATAGAGAAGGGATAGAAGATTACACAGTTGGTTTATACTGGTTCGGATCAAAAGACCCTACGTCCTGAAGCACTTGGTGGATTTGATGAAGACATAGATATAACTTAGGTTGTGGGTGTGTAGATGATTAAGGTTTTAAGTTTAAGCACTTAATCTCTTGATAGGCCATTATATTTTGTGATAAGCACCTTAAAATGATGCATCTCATTGAAAATCATTTTTCTGCATGAAAAACTTACGTTTAAGTATTAAAAGAATTAACTAAGTTTTTTTCAATCTGTTGAAAAGGATTTTCAATCTGTTAAAATCACTTAACATAATAAATGGTCATACATAATCGAAAATTCAATTGATTGATTCGTGGAATCAACAAGTTAAAATAACTCAATGAATTTTCAATATCAAGTTTCGCATTTTCAATTTGTTGAAATGATTTTAAATCTGTTGAAACAGAAAGATCTTTTTCAGTCTAAGAGTTTTTAGAAAATCAATCTGTTGAAATATTTTTCAATCTGTTGAAACAGAAAGATCTTTTTCAGTCTAAGAGTTTTTAGAAAATCAATCTGTTGAAATATTTTTCAATCTGTTGAAACAGAGAGACTATTTTTCTTAAACTAAGTATTTGCAGGAATTTAATCTGTTGAAATGATTTTCAATCGATTGAAACAGAGTGCTGTCATTTTTCATTAAGTTGTTTTAATCCATTAAAACTCGAATCAATCGATTAAATGGAACTTTAAATGAAATCAATCGATTGAATCGATGTCTTAATCGATTAAAAGGAACTTTAAATGAAATCAATCGATTGAATCGATCTTTTAATCGATTGAAATAATACTCTAATCGATCATAGTTTTGTTCTAATCGATCATAACTCATTCTGATCGATCATAGTTTTATTCTGATCGATCATAACTCAGTCTAATCGATCATTCTTCTGTTTTAATCGATCATATTCTCTTCTAAACCTGTTTTACTTCTAACCAACTTATCTTTTGACTCTCTAAAACAGTTTTTAACAGATGAAACGTTCTGTTTTTCTGATTTACTCTATATATACAGATTTGATCTATCTTTTGAAAAAACAATACAACACACTACTTGAGAAAACTTGTGAAATCAATCTGTGAAACTTTCATACGTGACTTTCTCTCGCATTCAAGAATCTTTTTCATATCATAAGGTGTCTGTGATCAGAATTGTGGTCATTCAAAGAGAGAAAGTGCTCGATAGAATTGGTTCTGGACAATTAGAAACTTCAAGTCCAGGTTTATTCTTTTCATATTCTTTTGTAAAGTTTGATTGTGCAGGTTGGATTGTAATCTGCACTTGGTACAAGAATCGGATTTGGTTACTCGGGTGGTTTTCAAGATTCCGTCTTGTGGGTTTTGCAAGATAGTTCTTGGGGTAGATTGGTGAGTATCTACCTGGTTGTAATTTTCACTTGGTATTAGTGAAACTTGACTCGGTTTGTCAAGAACTGGATGTAACTCTGGATTAGAGTGAACCAAGTATAAACTTGTGTGTTAATATTCTTCTTTCACCTCTTTTAATTTCTCGTCTTTAATTGTACTCGTGTTTAAATCAAATTACCTTTGCAAAGATTGAATAAAGATAACTCATTCTTCCAAAAGAAAGTAAGATTTGCGAAAAAGTTTTAAAGTTCAATTCACCCCCTCTTGAACTCAACCATTAATTCTTTCAATTGGCATCGAAGCTGGTTCTTGTAAGTTACTCAAGGAATCGGTCCAATGGCTGAGGGAAAGATGAATTTTTTAGAAGGAGCCTCCATAAACAGGCCTCCACTTTTTCTCGGTGTGAATTATTCTTTCTGGAAGGTTAGAATGAAAATCTTTATTGAATCTCTTGATAGAGGCATTTGGGAAACAATTGTTAATGGTCCTTATAAACCAACTCATACTGTAGATGGTAAAGTAGTCGAAAAAGATTGGGCTGAATTAACCGATGTAGAAAATAGGAAAGTCCAATATGATTATACTCGCAAAAAATATTATTACCTCTGCTTTAAATCTTGATGAGTTTTTCGTGGTGTCTCAAGTGTGCCTCTGCCAAAGAGATGTGGGAAATTTTAGAGGTTACACATGAAGGAACGTCTGATGTGAAAAGGGCAAGAAAGCATGAGTTAATAAGGGACTATGAGTTGTTTAAAATGCAGCAAGGAGAAACAATTGCAGATGTGCGTAAAAGGTTCACGCACATAGTTAATCATCTAATCGGGTTAGGAAAGACTTTTGACAAAGAAGAGTTGAACATCAAAATTTTAAAGTGTTTGGACAGAACATGGCAACCAAAGGTGACAAGAATATCGTAATCAAGAGACTTGACTCGAAATGACTACCGCTTCACTTTTTGGTAAGTTGAGGGAACATGAGTTGGAAATCAATCGGTTCAAAGAACAAGAGAATGCATAAAAGAAAACTAGAAATATTGTTCTCAAGACAATTGAAGAAAACAATGGATCCGAAGAAGATGAATCGGAGAACCTGACTTTATTGGTTAAGAAATTTGGAAAATTTCTTAGAAGAAAGAACAGAATTGGCCAAGTAAAAAGGTACAATGATAAAAAGATCGAATCTGTTCAAAATAATATTACTTGTTATTCTTGTGGTAAACGAGGTCACATAAAGAGTGATTGTCCGGAAAAGACCAAGAATCGTAACAAGAAAGAATCAAGATACAAAGGGAAAAAGGCATATATAGCCTGGCAAGACAATGATTCATCTTCCAGCTTTGAATCCGAAAGTGAGGAGGTGAACCCGTGCTTGATGGTCGGTCGTGAATCCTCTTCATCACATGTAAGTTCAACTCCTACAGAGAATGAAATGAATTACAAGACATTACTAAATGCTTTCAATGAAATGCATAGTGAAGCCGTAAATTTATCTCATACAAATAATCGGTTAAAAGGATTAAATAACTCGGTTAGAAAATAGAGTTAAAGTTCGGAAAATGAACTATTAGAAAGCAAAACAGATTTAGAACATCTAGATATAATCTATGCATCTGCTGATAATGTTGCTAATAAGAAGTGTGAAAAGTGTATTATTCTGCAAGATAAGGTTGATTATTTGATTAAAACTTTGTCTAAATTTACTCAAGGCAAAGAGAATTTAGATGCACTTCTTGGGTCTCAAAACCGTGTGTTTGAACATAGTGGAATTGGATACAAACCTAAGACTCGGGTAAAAACAAAAAAATATTTGAACTTCTTTTCATACAGAAAAACAACAAGCATCTCCTTTCTCATCGTGTCATTACTGCATGAAGAAAGGACATACTATAAAATTCTCGTCATGCTAGAAAATATTTTGTGCCGCAAGGTAAGAAAAGATGGGTTCCAAAACATGTTAAACGGAAAAATTGACTCCTAAGGACCCAAAATACGTAAGGGTACCAAATACTTGATGTTTGATCTTTCAGGAACAGCAACAAGAGTCCCTTTGGTATCTAGACAACGGATGCTCAAGGCACATGACAGGTGACATTTCAAAATTCCGAAGTTGAAATTGAAGAATGGAGGTCATGTGACTTATGGAGACAACAACAGAGGAAGAATTCTAGGTTCTGGAGATATTGGTGATGGTGAATCAAGTAATCATTCACAATGTTCTTCCTGGTTGAAGGTCTCAAGCACAATCTGATAAGCATAAGTCAGTTATGTGATCTTGGTCACAAAGTCATTTTCAAACCAGAAAAGTGCCTTATTTGTGAGCCAGAATCCGATACGGTAATGTTGGTAGGTAAGAGGTTAAACAATATATACATGTTAGATATCAAACAGTCTATATCATCTCAAAGTTGTCTTCTTACTAAAGAAGAAGAATCTTGGTTGTGGCATAGAAGACTTGCTCATATACATCTTAAACATCTTGACAAACCGATTTCAAAAGATTTAGTTTCTGGTCGCTCTAAGCTTCAGATCTTGAAAGACAAAATCTGTGAAGCTTGTTTGAAAGGCAAACAAACTAGAAAATCTTTTTCAAACAAAAATATTGTTTCAACTTCTAAACCTTTGGAATTGCTTCACATGGATTTGGTTGGTCCTTCAAGGAATAAAAGCCTAGGTGGTAATCTTTATATCATGGTAATTGTTGATGACTTTTCCAGATTTACCTGGACTATTTTTCTTAAAGCCAAATCTGATTCTTACAAATCTTTCAAAAAGCTTGCCAAGGTTTTACACAATGAAAAAGGGTATTTTATTACATCAATTCAAAGTGACAATGGTGGAGAATTTGTAAATGAAAAGTTTGAATCATTTTGTGAAAAGTTTGGTATAAAACACAATTTTTCTCGCTCCAAGAACTCCTCAACAGAACTGTGTTGTGGAAAGAAAGAACAGATCTATTGTAGAACTTGCTAGAACAATGTTGTGTGAAAATTCTTTACCTAAATACTTTTGGGCAGATGCAGTAAACACTGCTTGTCATGTTTTGAATAGAGTCTTGATTAGACCCATGCTTAAGAAAACCCCATATGAACTGTACAAAGGAAGAAAACCCAACTTAAACTATTTCAGAAGTTTTTGGATGTACATGTTTCGTTTTAAACAATGGGAAAGAAAATATTGGCAAGTTTGATGAAAAATCTGATAAAGGAATTTTTCTTGGTTACTCAACTCACTGGTCATGCATATAGAGTTTACAATTTAAGACTTAAATCTGTTGAAGAATCAGGACATGTTGTGTTTAATGAGTCTCCTCGAGTAGTGCAGTAATAAAACAACAGTGTACTGCAGATGAAGAAGATTTAACTGATAATTCTTATCAGCTTGAAACATGCCAAGAATACAGATCAGCGATCGTTGAAGAAGATGATCCATCAAGTGGACCCAAGAAAAGCTAATTCTCCAACAATTATCGAAGAACAGGAAGAAGATGTTCTGAAGAGCTTCCTAAAGAGTGGATTGTCCCAAGAAATCTCTCTCTAGACAATGTCATCGGGCAAATTAATAAGGGAGTATCTACTAGACATTCTCTTAATCAATTCTCGTAATCATATGGCATTCATTTCACAAATAGAGCCTAAGACAGCTTAAAGAAGCATTAAATGATGAATAATGGGTTAGTGCCATGCATGATGAGCTTAATCAATTTGAAAGAAATAAAGTGTGGGAATTAGTTCCTAAAATCAAAGATATCAATATAATTGGTACTAAGTGGGTATTCAAAAACAAGCTAGATGAACACGACATTATTACTAGAAATAAAGCTAGATTGGTAGCCAAAGGGTATAACCAACAAGAGGGTATTGATTTTGATGAAACCTTTGCACCTGTAGCTAGACTTGAAGCTGTTAGATTGTTATTAGCTTATGCCTCGCTAAGTGGTTTCAGATTACTACGTATGGATGTAAAGAGTGCCTTTCCGAATGGACTCATCAATGAAGAAGTATATGTTTCTCAACCTCCTGGGTTTGAAGATCACAAGCATCCCGACCATGTCTACAAATTAAAAAAGGCCCTTTATGGTTTAAAGCAAGCACCTAGACAATGGTATGAGAGGTTAAGTAACTTCCTAATTGATCAAGGGTACAAGCGAGGTGAGGTTGATAAAACTCTGTTCATTAAGAAATCTGAACCGACATTATTCTCGGTGCAGGTGTATGTGGATGATATCATTTTCGGTTCCACTAATAATGTCATGTGTAATAAGTTTGTAAAAGAAATGCAAAGTGAATTTGAAATGTCCATGATGGGAGAATTAAATTTCTTCCTTGGTCTCCAGTGTTAAACAATTAAGAAATGGCATTTTTCTTAGTCAATCTAAATACTGCAATGAATTGTTAAAGAAATTTGATATGCAAAACCGCAAGGTGTCTTCTACACCCATGTCTACTAACCGTTGTCTAGACTTAGATGAAAAAGGAAAACCCGTTGATCAAACTAAATATAGAGGTTTGATTGGTTCACTATTGTATCTAACTCGCTAGTAGACCTGACATTATGTTTAGTGTGTGTCTTTGTGCAAGATTTCAGTGCAAATCCAAAGGAATCTCATCTTACCGCTGCCAAAAGGATTCTGAAATACCTCAAGGGAACAGTTAATGTTGGACTATGGTATCCTGAGGGTGCATCCCTTAAACTTGTTGGATTTTCTGATTCTGACTTTGCAGGATGTAGATTGGACAGAAAAAGTACCTCTGGTACTTGTCATCTACTAGGGAGCAGTCTTATATCGTGGCACAAGCAAAAAGCAAGCGTGTGTTGCTCTCATTAACCGCAGAAGCTGAATACATTGCAGCTGGAGCCGTTGTGCTCAAAGCATTTATCTCAAGCAACAACTAACAGATTATGGAGTAACTCTAAACAAGGTACCTCTGGTTTGTGACAATACTAGTGCAATAAACTTAACTAAGAATCCTATTCAACACTCTAGAACTAAGCATATTGAAATTAGACATCACTTTATTAGAGAACACGTATCTAGGAGTGATCTGTGAGATTTTATTCGTTGAATCTAAAAACAGCTTAGCTGATTTATTCACTAAACCACTTCCTAGAGATAGACTTAATATGCTTAGGACTGAATTAGGAATTCTAGATATATCTAGTATTGCATAACTAATTCGTTATAGTGATTGTATGCTTTTTAACAGGTCGATAACAAGTTCAATCGATTAATAATTGCATGAATAACTTGATATTATTTGTTTCAATCGATTGAAATTGTGAAATAATCTGTTGATTTTCTGATTCTTACTCACCGATATTGATGTGTTAGTAGTTCAATCGATTAAATAAGTTTTTAATCGATTTATTTCATTAATCTTGTTGCTCTGCACATTTTCTTCTATAAATCAATCGATTAAATCTTCGATTCAATCGATTGAATTCACTAATGGTACTCTGAATAATTTTCTTTTACAAAATAATCGATTTAATTTTTGATTCAATCGGTGTATTTCACTTATAAGTATCTACGATTACAAAATCAGTTGGTTTCACGAAATATCAATTGATTATTTTTCTTCTAGGGCTAGTTGTATGTACTTTGTCTCTAACCGATTTCGCAGAGTAAACTGAAAGCATTTACAACAAGATAAACTTCAACTACTCTCTTAAATATCAAAGATATCCAATAAAAGTTGAATGACTCGATTGGATATCGATGTGTGGGTAATTAAAGTGTACAGTAGCAATTCTCTCTCCTCTTTATCATCACTGCACGTAAACAATAAATCGAGAAAGACAAAATTTTTTTTAAGCCGATAAAGATTGTGTATTCTCATTCCTATAGTATTATTTTCTTCTTTGAGCTTCTCTTTCTCGCTTCTTCTCTCGTTCTGTTCATTCCAAAAATCAAATATGTTCAAGCGCACAAAGTCCGGTAGGAAGAAGTCCAAGCAGAGGCGAGTCCTCTACTAGCAAGGCAAGAACAGTAATGTTGGAGGAAGAATTGAAACTTGGTTCAATGGGGACCAAGAGAAAATGGATTTGTTTATCCATGAATTAAGCAGGAAGCAAGTCAACATTCCAAAAATGTTAAAGTTCTCTTGGTTTGATGCCGAAGGATTCAGAGGCATTCGGAAGTTACTGCAACATCAAAAACTTCAGTCGTTTCTTAAGTTGAATGGTAGAATTTATCCTGACTTAATTAAAGTTTTCTTCACAAATTTATCCTTTGAAGGTTCCACTTTGTCAACCCAAGTTAAAGGAGTAGACATTGAGATAACACCTAATGTCTGGAAGGAAGTTGCTGGAATAAAAGATGTAGGTGTGAAAGTCACCAAAGGGTGTACTTCGGATGTTGAAGAATTTAATAAAGTTCAATATTTCCGCTCTTGCCTAAAGAATAGGCATGATTCTGTAAGTTCATTCAACACTGGAAAGTTGAAACTGGAAGAAAGGATTCTCGCTTTCATCGTTTCTTGGCAGCTTACACCCAGGGGGAGCAATCATGCGGTGCTAAATGAAGGAGATTTAGTTCTAATGTACTCGCATTCATCACAGAATACGTGTGAACTGGGTCTTTGTCATCAAGGATCACATGATCAAAGCCAAGAGACTTAGTGACTTCAGGTATCCCTATGCTATTCCGATTTCTAAATTTTTAACACATTTTGGTGTTGATGTTGAAGGAGAACTTGTTGAAACCGTCCGACCAACAAATGAAATAAACAATTCCGTTCTTCACAAAATGGGATTTATTAAAGTTGATGGTGAATGGATCTCGAAAGAAGATGCTCGGGAGAAGTGAAGAAAGTGAAGAAGAAGAGCAAGAGGAAGGAATCAACACCGATAATATTCCCGGAACTTCGCAAAGACGTTCGTCCGATCCAATGGAAGAAGTGAACCCAATGGAGATGATTCCATACAATCCACCGCTCGACCGTGGCACTCCTCTCGTCTCAGTTCGAAAGAACAATGTTACATCAAATGAGCGAACCGCAAACCGACCAAAGGAGGCATATGGAGATGACTCGCCGCTTCGAGGGCTCTGCAAGATTATTTGGATGAAAATTTCATTGCAAGGTTCCAAGCATATTGATAATCAACTAGAAGATATTTACAACAGGATTGTGGAACCGCAATTCAATCAAGGCCCCGGGACGAATGAAGATTTTCTATGTTTCGTTATTCTGTTTTCTTTTCATTTTTTATGTTCTGGTTTTTATTTGGGGTTCCCACGTGGACCCATTGGACTCGTAACTACAACAATCTATTTGATGCAGTCAAATAGGGGGAGAAGTATTTTGCTTAAAACTCGTCACTACACACACACCACAAAATATATGTCTCCTGGTCTCGGTATTTTTGTTTTGCAGGTGCAGTGGTTATTTGTCTCCATCAAATAGGGGGAGATTGAAGCACTTGGTGGATTTGATGAAGACATAGATATAACTTAGGTTGTGGGTGTGTAGATGATTAAGGTTTTAAGTTTAAGCACTTAATCTCTTGATAGGCCATTATATTTTGTGATAAGCACCTTAAAATGATGCATCTCATTGAAAATCATTTTTCTCGCATGAAAAACTTACGTTTAAGTATTAAAAGAATTAACTAAGTTTTTTTCAATCTGTTGAAAAGGATTTTCAATCTGTTAAAATCACTTAACATAATAAATGGTCATACATAATCGAAAATTCAATTGATTGATTCGTGGAATCAACAAGTTAAAATAACTCAATGAATTTTCAATATCAAGTTTCGCATTTTCAATTTGTTGAAATGATTTTAAATCGTTGAAACAGAAAGATCTTTTTCAGTCTAAGAGTTTTTAGAAAATCAATCTGTTGAAATATTTTTCAATCTGTTGAAACGAGAAAGATCTTTTTCAGTCTAAGAGTTTTTAGAAAATCAATCTGTTGAAATATTTTTCAATCTGCTGAAACAGAGAGACTATTTTTCTTAAACTAAGTATTTGCAGGAATTTAATCTGTTGAAATGATTTTCAATCGATTGAAACAGAGTGCTGTCATTTTTCATTAAGTTGTTTTAATCCATTAAAACTCGAATCAATCGATTAAATGGAACTTTAAATGAAATCAATCGATTGAATCGATGTCTTAATCGATTAAAAGGAACTTTAAATGAAATCAATCGATTGAATCGATCTTTTAATCGATTGAAATAATACTCTAATCGATCATAGTTTTGTTCTAATCGATCATAACTCATTCTGATCGATCATAGTTTTATTCTGATCGATCATAACTCAGCCTAATCGATCATTCTTCTGTTTTAATCGATCAGATTCTCTTCTAAACCTGCTTTATCGCTAACCAACTTATCTTTTGACTCTCTAAAACAGCTTTTAACAGATGAAACGTTCGTTTTTCTCGATTTACTCTATATATACAGATTTGATCTATCTTTTGAAAAAACAATACAACACACTACTTGAGAAAACTTGTGAAATCAATCTGTGAAACTTTCATACGTGACTTTCTCTGCATTCAAGAATCTTTTTCATATCATAAGGTGTTGTGATCAGAATTGTGGTCATTCAAAGAGAGAAAGTGCTGATAGAATTGGTTCTGGACAATTAGAAACTTCAAGTCCAGGTTTATTCTTTTCATATTCTTTTGTAAAGTTTGATTGTGCAGGTTGGATTGTAATCTGCACTTGGTACAGAGAATCGGATTTGGTTACTCGGGTGGTTTTCAAGATTCTGTCTTGTGGGTTTTGCAAGATAGTTCTTGGGGTAGATTGGTGAGTATCTACTGGTTGTAATTTTCACTTGGTATTAGTGAAACTTGACTGGTTTGTCAAGAACGGGATGTAGCTCGGATTAGAGTGAACCAGTATAAACTTGTGTGTTAATATTCTTCTTTCATCTCTTTTAATTTCTGTCTTTAATTGTACTGTGTTTAAATCAAATTACCTTTGCAAAGATTGAATAAAGATAACTCATTCTTCCAAAAGAAAGTAAGATTTGCGAAAAAGTTTTAAAGTTCAATTCACCCCCCCTCTTGAACTCAACCATTAATTCTTTCACGTCCAATTGCTAATCGCTCAAACAAAGGATTAACGTTGTTAATATAATCACAATTATACAAACAAATTACAAATGAAAAGATAAGGTAAAGAATACACCTCTCTTGAGTCACACAAGAGATGAACACCTCCTTTGAATCCACAAAGGATGAAGAATAGCTTTCCCTAGAGACGGCACAACACACAATCCACCAAGAAAACCCACTCAGTGATTCTTATCGCTTCTAGCCCACACTAGGTTTAAAAAGCCCTTTTTTCCTCCAACAAATAGTTCTCTGGTAGTCACAGCTCTTAGCTTTTGTTTGAAAATGGTTGTTCAGTTTGCAGAGAGCCTTAGAGAACCTAAAGTAGAAATATTAGGGTTTGGAAATTAGGGATTTTCGAAAATAGATGAATTGGGAATATGGTTTTCGAAACTTGGTCCAATTTTGAATTTCAAAACACATATCTGACTGAAATAATCGATTATCTTGAGTGTTAATCGATTATTCCAGAGCCAAATTCACAGAGAACCCAAAACTGCTCTAGTTAATCGATTAACAGGGCATTTAATCGATTAACAGAGTGTTTAATCGATTATTCCAAAGAGCAGATGTTGAAAATGGTTTTCTCTCTGTAATAATCGATTATCCTGCCATTTAATGGATTAATCCAGTATGTTTTTGATAAAAATGAGTTTTTAAAGCCTTTAAAGAGTGGACTATGTGCTGGCTATCTTGGACTCTAATATTACAGACTCAAAATCATAAAAACAGAGTTATTACATAACATTATAAGTATTCAAATCTTTAAGTCATTTATTCTTGTATCATCATCATCAAAATCTACAAGCTTCATATCCTTGTATGTTCAACATTCATATCCATGAATGTTTCAACAATCTCCCCCTTTTTGATGATGATCAAAATTTCCTTTAAAGCCCTTTTTAATAACCTATTTAATCTGTCACAACTATAAAAAACATTAAACATACCAGATAACA
Source organism: Sphenostylis stenocarpa (assembly GCA_963425845.1). Classification (NCBI taxonomy): domain Eukaryota; kingdom Viridiplantae; phylum Streptophyta; class Magnoliopsida; order Fabales; family Fabaceae; genus Sphenostylis; species Sphenostylis stenocarpa. The sequence continues at coordinate 67,106,955 of OY731403.1, read as the reverse complement.
TTTAAATTTAATAAACATAAGAGGCTTTAAATAATTTCTCCCCCTATTTTGATTATGATCAAAAAATGAAATCTCCCCCTCAATAAGTGCATAAGATATATAAATTAGCTCCCCCTCAAACAAAGAAAAAATACTAATTTTATTCCATAAATTAAAGTAATTACAATCAAGAAGATATGAGGAAGAGATTAAAACTCTTCACTCCCATCACTGTTAAATGTGGCATCAAATATATCCTCTAAGTTACCAACCCTATCATCTACATCTAAGATATGGCGAATGATTTCCTGATGCCGTTCTTGAGAGATAGTGAATAATTCTTGCATTCTTTAATTCATATCAAAGAGCATATCTTCCATTGATGGATGGGATGTAGAAGGGGAAGATGATGTCCCAGCAGTATGTATATTTTTAGTAGGAAATTCAGCAGCTGCAGGCATCTCTTCATCAGAATCTTCAGCATTTTTAGCCATGTTGGGAGCGTCATCTTTGTGCACGTAGATTCCATTGACATGCACCATTTGTAACAAAGTTAGTGTGCTGTCAAGCATTCTATTTGAATTTATCGTCCTTACCGTTTGCTCTGCTTCAACATTCACTCCTTTGTATTCTAAAATACGAGAAATAAGAAGAGCATATGGAATTTTGAAAGTAGGATGACGCTTGGCTTTAAGCATGGTTATAGTGACCAGACTACCCCAGTCAATTGGCTCATTATTCATGATGGCATGAATAATGCGAAGATCAATAGATGGGCATTGGGCATGGTTGGTTGCCCAGGGACATAAAATCCAGGCAATAAGATGGAGTAGCAAGCGTTCCTCCTTCTTTAATGGGCCGGCCAATAGAAGAAGCCTAATTTCCATGGAGGGGTTGCGGAGAAATGAGCGGTAAGCCATAATTCTATCAAAGTCTTCTAACTCCGCAAAAATATTGATAGCATCTTCTCTTACATTAAAATGGGCAACATTTTCCCATATATCGTCATCAAGGATGATAGTCACACCCTTGACTCGAGAAGTAGCTACATGATCTCTAAATTTAAAATGAGAATAGAATATCCTAACTAGATCAGGGTAGTAAGTACCTTGCATTTGGATAAATGGGAAGACACTTTGAATTTCAAGAAGATTTGGAAAATTAAATCCTCTATTGATGAATTGATCACCAATAATATATTTTGGAGTGATGATCCCCCTTTCTTTCCAGAAAGTGAGAAATTCTTGTCTACCCTCATCGTCTGAGATCCATCCTTCAACTGAATTTGGACGGGGATGAGAGGCAGGAGCAGATCTTCTTCTTATGGGGATCTTAGCACGAGATGAGGAAGCCATTAGGATTTAGAAGGAAAGAAAACAAGAGAGTTTTGAAAGCAAGTGAGGTTGGGAGAAAGCAAAAGAGCTTGAATGATGCAAGAATGCTTGGATTAAAGAATTTGAGGTGTGGAGAAGTGAAATGAAGGCTTCCTATATATAGGGAACAAGAAAAACAGTCATAAAAGGTCATATTTGGGGGAAAGAGTGCCAAAATAGCCGTTTGAAATGGCTAGATCATCAAAACGTGCCAGTTTAATCGATTAAAGCTTCAATTAATCGATTAAACCATCAACTGAACCAAATAATCGATTAACTAATGTTGTTAATCGATTAAATGAGCAGATAATCGATTATTGCTTGAAATAATCGATTATTCCAAAGAGAAACTTCATATTTTGGACATTTAGGTGCAGATAATCGATTATTCCAGAGAGATCATCAAACTTTTAAGGTTTAGACACATGATAATCGATTAAAACCCTACATAATCGATTATTACAGTACAATCATGCAAAAATTGATTTATTAAACAGAATTTAAGTTATTTCTAATATTCGTAAGTCTCTTCTAAGATCATAGAATCTATCCTTGGGAAGAGGTTTAGTAAAAATATTTGCTAATTGATGCTTTGTATCAACATATTCGATTTTACAATTTCCTTTACTAATATGATCTCTTAAGAAGTGATGTATGATCTCTATATGCTTAGTTCTAGAGTGCATTACTGGATTCTTAGTAAGATTTATTGCACTTGTATTATCACACATCAAGGAATATCACTTAGACAGATACTATAGTCTTCTAATTGTTGTTTCATTCATAAAATTTGAGCACAACAATTACCAGCTGCAATATATTCAGCTTCAGTAGTGGATAAAGCAACACATGCTTGTTTCTTAGAATGCCAAGACACTAAGGACGATCCTAACAAATGACATGTTCCACTAGTAATCTTTCTATCTATTTTACATCCACCATAATCAACATCAGAATATCCTAATAAACTAGGAGAAGCTTCAGATGGATACCATAAACCAAATCCTATAGTTCCTTTTAAATCTTTTAAAATTCTTTTTACTGTAGTTAAATGAGATTTTTTTTTGACATGCTTGAAATCTAGCACACACACAAACAGAATGCATAATATCAGGTCTACATGCAGTTAAGTATAATAGTGAACCTATCATACCTCTATACATAGATTGATTTATTTCCAAACCTGATTCATCCTTGTCTAAATAACATGAATTTCCCATGGGTGTGTTAGCTTCCTTTGAAGTGTCCATATTAAATTTCTTGAGAATCTCATTATAGTATTTGGTTTGAGACACAAATATGCCATCTTTAAGTTGTTTAATTTGAAGTCCAAGGAAGAACGTTAATTCTCCCATCATTGACATTTCAAATTCACCCTGCATTATCTTAGCAAATTCTACACACAAAAAATTATCAGTTGATCCAAAAATGATATCATCAACATATACTTGAACTAATACGATATGTTCTTTTACTTTCTTAATAAACAAAGTGGAATCAATTTTTCCTCTAGAAAAATCATTTGAAGTTAGAAAACTACTTAATCTTTCATACCAAGACCTAGGAGCTTGTTTCAAACCATATAAGGCTTTCTTCAATTTAAAAAAATGATTGGGATATTTAAAATCTTCAAATCCAGGGGGTTGTTCCACATATACTTCTACTTTGATAAACCCATTTAAGAATGCACTTTTAACATCCATTTGATATAATTTAAATTTCATCAGTGAGGCATAAGCAAGAAGTAGGCGTATAGCCTCTAACCTGGAAACAGGAGCATAAGTTTCATCATAATCAATACCTTCCTCTTGACAGTAACCTTTGGCAACAAGTCTGGCTTTGTTCTTTGTTATATTTCCATCTTCATCAAGTTTGTTTCTAAATACCCATTTTGTTCCTATTACTTGATGTGATTCTTCTCTTGGAATTAATTCCCAGACTTGATTTCTTTCAAATTGGTTAATTTCTTCTTGCATTGCTATGCACCATTGGTCATCTTTAAGAGCTTCCTCAACACTTTTGGGTTCAATCTGTGAAACAAAAGCTACAGACATACAAAAATTTGTCATATTTCTAGTTCTTACCCCTTTTGAGATATCATCAATTATATTGTCCATTGAAAGTCCTCTTGGTGATTTCCACTCTTATGCTAATTCAGTTGGTTGAGATGGCTCATTCTCATTCAAGTACATTTCTTCTAGAGCCTCTCTTATGTACTCATCATCACCTGCAAATTCTTTATTTGACTCAATAGGATTTCCCTCAAGGTCTACAACTTCATCAAAGGTGACAAGTACAAATTCTTCAACATTTAAAGTTCTTCTATTGAACACTCTATATGCTTTGCTAGTTAGTGAATAACCTAAGAAAATGCCCTCATCGGCTTAGAGTTAAATTTTCCTAAGTTATCTTTTCCATTATTTAAAACAAAGCATTTACATCAAAATATTTTTAAATGAGCAACATTAGGCTTTTTACCATTTAACAATTCATAAGGAGTTGATTTTATAATTGGCCTAATAAGCATCCTATTCAATACATAACATGCAATACTTACAACATCAGCCCAAAAATACTTAGGAACATTTGATTCATTTAGCATTGTTCTAGCAAGTTCCTCTAGTGACCTATTTTTATTTTCTACTACACCATTTTATTGGGGAGTCCTAGGTACAGAAAAATTATGCAAAATACCATTTTCCTCACAATAATTTTCAAACCATTCATTTTGAAACTCTCCACCATGGTCACTTCTTAATACCTTAATTCTTAAGTCTTTCTCATTTTGGATTTGCTTGGCAAACTTCATAAAGACCTTAAAAGCTTCACTTTTTAATGTTAAGAAAAATGTGCAAGTATATCTAGAAAAATCATCAACAATTACAAGATCATAATAATTTCCACCAAAACTTTTTATCCTAGATGGACCAAATAAATCTATGTGTAATAGTTCTAATGGTTTTGATGTGGAAATAACATTCTTAGATTTAAAGGATGATTGCACTTGTTTACCTTTTTGACATGCATCACATAATCTATCTTTTTCAAATTTTAACTTAGGCAAACCAACTACTAAGTCCTTTGATATTAATTTGTTTAATTGATGCATATTTATATGAGCCGCTCTCTTATGCCATAACCATGGGTTCTCTTCCTTAGCAACTAAACATGTTATACTAGTGTTATGTTCACAATCCAAATCAATCAAATATATATTATTATGCCTAATGCCTTTCAATGCTACATTTTCGGAATTCACTAAATGTATGGTACAAAACTTACTTTCAAAGATTACCTTGAATCCTTTGTCACAAAGTTGACATATACTTAGGAGATTATGTTTTATCCCATCAACAAGAAGCACATCCTTTATCTCCAAAGTGTTTGCACCACCAATGTTTCCGATTCCAAGTATCTTTCCTTTGTTGTTGTCCCCATAGGTTACATATCCTTGTTCTTTAGCTCTGAAACTTACAAAAATTTTTTTGTCTTCGGTCATATGTTTTGAGCATCCACTATCAAGATACCACATAGACTTCTTGGATTTGGAAGTTTCCTACAAAACAAGAACATAGTAATCTTAGGTCCCCATAACTTTTGGGTCCTTGGGGTTAGAGACAAGCAAATAATTTAACTATAGGAACCCAAACATATTTTTTAGGAACACCAAAATGCTTAATTCTACATCTATTTGAACTATGACCATGTTTCATACGATAAAAGCATGCATTAGATGTAGTTTTAGAATATGATATATTTCTAACTATTGATGTTTTAGTTCCTTTTTCAACCCATACTCTTCTATTTCTAATTTTAGGCTTTTTCAAGGGAACATGATAATTTTCTCTATTTTGAACAATAACAACTTTATCCTTATAATTATCACTTATTTCCTTCTTAGCTTTATCAAGCAAATGTCTAAGAAAATCAATTTCATGTTCATACTCTTTACATGATGCACATGCTATATTCTTATTATCCTTTTCCTCTAAACATACAATTTTCATTTTTAAGGACTCCACCTCTTTTTCAGATTTATTCAAACACTTTTTCACAGCTTTGTATTCATTTTTTAAGTCCTTAAAAGCATTAAATAATTCTTCATATGCATTTTGTAATTCATCAAAGTTATTTTCATCATCACTTGAGGAAGAGTCAAAATCACTAACCTCAAAGTCGGAAGATATATTGTCTTTTTCCATCAAGCAAATGTTAGCTTCTATTTCCGAATCACTTGACTCCGAACTTGAGTCACTATCATCCCAAGCAATGTAGGCTTTCTTCTTGAGGAATTTCTTGCCTTTATGATCTTCATTCTTCTTATTTGGACATTCGGTTTTTACATGTCCTGTTTCACCACAATCATAACATTTAATATTTAAGGAAGTATTTTCTCTTACCTTTCCCTTACCTTTGAAGGGTTGCTTCCCTTTGGCTTTCATGAACTTGGTAAATTTCTTTATCATAAAACTCAATTGTTCTTCTTCTTCAATTTCTGAGTCTTCTTCTTCCTTCTTTTTCTTATTTTTGGAAATTTCAGTTTTGTAGGCTAGGTTCCTCTTTTGATGTTGACCTTCTTCATCATTTAGCCTTCCAAGTTCAAGTTCGTGCTCTCTCAACTTTCCAAAGAGCACTGCCATAGACATTGTGGCTAGATTTTGTGACTCCGTGATGGCAGTCACCTTAGGTTGTCATTTCCTATCCAAAGATTTCAAAATTTTTACACTTAATTCATCAATATCAAAAATTTTACCTAACCCGGTGAGATGATTCACTATGTGCGTGAAACACTTTTGAATGTCAAAGATTGTTTCCCCTTGTTGCATCCGGAACATCTCATATTCTTGAATCAATGAATTCTTCTGTGCTCTATTTACATTATTGGTACCTTCGTGGGTTACTCTTAACATTTCCCACATTTCTTGAGCACTTTTACAAACAGAGATCCTATAAAACTCATCAAGGGTTAAAGCAGATGAAATAATATTTCTAGCCCTAACATTATATTGGGCTTTTCTATTTTCCTCAGCCGACCATCTAGAAAATGGTTTTGGTACCTCTTCTCCGTTTTCAGTAATTTTAGGAATAAAAGGTCCGTTTAAAATTGCGTCCCAAACACCTCTATCAACAGACTCCAAAAATATTTGCATTCTTACTTTCCAAAAAGGATAATTTTGCCCCACAAAAAGCGGGGGTCTATTGATAGAAGCGCCCTCGGAAAACGTTTGATTTTGTCTGGCCATTTTTGAAAATTGAATGACTATCAAAGCAAGCTCTGATACCACTTGTTAGAATCGCGCAGCGAAATATTTGCATTTACGGACAAAAAACCAAGAGGGGGGGTGAATTGGTTTCTTAACAAAAATTAGGGGTTTAAAAATTTTCCCAAATTTCACCGATTAAAATGTTGTGTAAAGTAAATAGAGAAGGGATAGAAGATTACACAGTCGATTTATACTGGTTCGGATCAAAAGACCATACGTCCAGTTGTTAATCGCTCAAACAGAGGATTAACGTTGTCACTATAATCACAGTTATACAAACAAATTACAAATGAAAAGATAAGGTAAAGAATACACCTCTTTTGAGTTACACAAGAGATGAACACCTCCTTTGAATCCACAAAGGATAAAGAAAAACTTTCCCTAGAGACGGCACAACACACAATCCACCAAGAAAACCCACTCAGTGATTCTTATCGCTTCTAGCCCACACTAGGTTTCAAAAGCCCCTTTTTCCTTCAACAAACAATTCTCTGGTAGTCACAACTCTTAACTTTTGTTTGAAAAAGGTTGTTCAGTTTGCAGAGAGCCTTAGAGAACCTTAAGTAGAAAGATTAGGGTTTGGGAATTGGGGATTTTTGAAAATAGATGAATTGGGAATAGGGTTTTCGACACTTGGTCCAATTTTGAATTTCAAAACACATATCTGACTGAAATAATCGATTATCTTGAGTGTTAATCGATTATTCCAGAGCCAAATTCGCAGAGAACCCAAAACAGCTCCAGTTAATCGATTAACAGGGCATTTAATCAATTAAAAGTCCATTTAATCGATTAATAGGGAGTTTAATCAATTATTCCAAAGAGTAGATACTAAAAATGGTTTTTTGTCTATAATAATCGATTATCCTGGCATTTAATTGATTAATCCAGTATGTTTTTGATAAAAATGAGTTTTAAAGCCTTTAAAGAGTGGACTATGTGCTGGCTATCTTGGACTCTAATATTACAGACTCAAAATCATAAAAACAGAGTTATTACATAACATTATAAGTCCTCAAATCTTTAAGTCCTTGTATCATCATCAAAATCTACAAGCTTCATATCCTTGTATGTTCAACATTCATATCCTTGTATGTTTCAACATTATAGGTATGGAATTTAATCTCTTGATAATTTTAGAATATCTTGTGATAAGCGCCTATAACTGTTGCATTTCATAGAATTTATCATACTTCATGAAAAACCAATCTTTAAGCTTTGAAAGAACAAATTGAGTTTTTTAATCTGTTAAAAAGTAGTTTTTAATCTGTTAAAAAGTAGGTTTTAATCTGTTAAAATCACTTAAAATAGGAAATGTATATATATAGCCAATATTTTACTTGATTAAATTGTAGAATCAACAGATTAAAATATTCTTGATGATGTGTTTATGTTAAGGGTTTCACAATATTAATCTGTTAAATTGATAAAACAATAGATTAAAATGTTCTAAGTCATAATTCACATTTTTAGTATCTCAGATTTTTAATATGTTAAAATGAATTTTAATTTGTTAAAGCAGAGAGCTACCATTCTTTCATTTTAAGTATCTCAGATTTTCAATCTGTTAAAATGAATTTTAATATGTTAAAACAAAGAGCTACCATTTTTACTTCTAGCAATTTTAATCCATTAAAAGCTCGAATTAACCGATTGAAAGAGTTCTAAATGATATCAATCGATTAAAACATCATTTTAATCAATTGAAACTATCAGTTTTGTCTCTTTTACTCTATAAATACAGTTTTGATTTCTCTTTCGATATACAATTTGGAAATCGATTAAAAGCAATCTTGGAGCTCTCATATTCTTGTGTTTTCTGAGCATTCATATGCATTTCATATCATAAGGTGCTTTGATCAAGATTGTTGAAACATATTCAAGAGAGAAAGTTTTGTGTTAGAAAATTTGCTTCTAGATTTCTATATTGTAAAAGCTACAGTCTAGGTTTATTCTTTTCAATACTTGTACGAATTTTAATTGTGTAGATTGGGTTTGAATGTGCACTGGTTACAACGACTGGGTTTGGTTGCTGGGTGGTTTTTTCAAGAGTCTATCTTATGGTGTTGTAAGGTAGATCTTGGGGTAGACTGGTTTGTATCTACTGGTTTGTATTTTCACTTGGTATTAGTGGAACTTGACAGATTTGTCAAGAACTAGATGTAGCTCTTGGGAAGAGTGAACCAGTATAAACTCTTGTGTTGTATTTCTGCTTTTATCTCTTTTCATTTCTGGTTTATATTCTTGCTTTGTTAAAAACCAAATCTGCCTAATAAAAGATTGGATAAAAGATTAATCATTCTTCCATAAAGAAAGTTGTTTTTGAAAAAGGTTTCAAAGTTCAATTCACGCCCCCCCCCCCCTCTTGAACTCAACCATTAATTCTAACATGGTGGACATTGGTGTTGATGCTTCTTTGCAATGCTGCATCTCAAATTTCTTTAGAAGATCTGTGCAGTATTTTGATTGATGAAGAAAGCTTCCTCGTTGAAGTTGTTTAACTTGTAACCCAAGAAAGTAATTAAGTCCCCATCATAGACATCTCAAATTCTCCCTGCATATCTTTTGATAAATCCTTTACATAAAGACTCATTAGTGGCTCCAAATTTGATGTCATCAACGTATACTTGAACTAGAATAATATCATTATTGAATTTCTTAAGAAATAAATTTTTATCAACCAAACCTCTTTGATAGCCCTTTGATAAGAGAAAATTACTTAACCTTTCATACCATTGTCTTGGGGCTTGCTTGAGACCATACAATTCTTTCTTTTATCTGTAGACATATTCTGGATGAATATGATCTTCAAAACCAGGTGGTTGTGTAACAAAAACTTCTTCATTCAAGTAGCCATTTAAGAAAGCACTTTTGACATCCATTTGAAATAACCTGAAATTCTTTATTGAGGCATAAGCAAGTAGAAGTCTAACAACTTCTAATCTAGCAACAGGAGCATATGTTTCATCAAAATCAATTCCTTCTTGCTGACTATACCCTTTAGCAACTAATCTAGCCTTGTTTCTTGTAACTACACCATTTTCATCCATTTTATTTCTAAAAACCCATTTAGTTCCTACAATATTGACATCATTTGGTTTTGGAATTAATTCCCATACTTCATTTCTTGTAAATTGATTTAATTCATCATGCATAACATTAATCCAGTTATTATCCTTTAATGCATCAGATATGGTTTTTGGTTCAATTTGTGATACAAATGCCATGTGATTACAAAATTTGTTTAAAGATCTTCTAGTAGAAACTCCCTGATTTATTTCACCAATGATGTTGTCTATTGAAAGATTTCTTGGAGTCTTCCATTCATTGGGCAACTGTTCCTCAGATTCTTCAATAGATTCCTCCTATTTCTGAAAAATTGTTGATTCTGGTAATTTTAACTGATACATTTTATCAGCTAAAAAGTCATCTTCTGTACTACACTCAAAATTTTTCTGCATACTTGGGTTAGTTTCATCAAATACAACATGAACAGATTCTTCTACAGTATTTAGTCTTTTGTTGAAGATTCTATAAGCATGGCTATTTCATGAATAACCCAAGAAAATACCTTCATCTGATTTGGAGTCAAACTTTCCAAGATTTTCCTTTCCATTGTTAAAAACAAAGACCTTACATCCAAATACTCTAAAGTAATTTATGTTAGGCTTTTCTCCTTTGTATAATTCATAGGGAGTCTTTTTGAGAAAAGGTCTAATTAAAACATGGTTTAGTACATGACAAGCACTACTTACGGCATCAACCCAAAAGTATTTTGGTAATGCTTTTTCATTAAGAATTGTCCTAGCTAACTCTTCAAGAGAACGATTTTTCCTCTCAACTACACCATTCTGTTGAGGAGTTCTAGGAGCAGAAAAATTATGCTTAATACCATGTTTTTCACAAAATTTATTAAAATTTTCATTTGAAAACTCTCCCCCATGATCACTTTGAATACAAGATATGAAATAGCCTTTTTCATTTTGAATTTGTTTTGAAAATTTCTTAAACAAATGGAAAATATAAGATTTTAATTTTAAAAACATTGTCCAGGAAAATCTTGAGTAATCATCTACTACAACCAATGCATATAGATTGCCTCCTAAACTCATAGTTCTACAAGGACCAAAGAGATCCATGTGCAAAAGTTCAAGCGGTCTTGACGTTGAAACAATATTTTTCTGCAAGAAAGAATTCTTTACTTGCTTGCCCTTTTGACATGCATCACATATTTTGTCTTCCACAAACTTAAGTTTAGGTAAGCCAATTACAAGATCTTTAGAAGTCAATTTATTGAGATGATTCATATGAATATGAGCTAATCTTCTATGCCATAACCAGGGATAATTCTCTTTAGAAATTAAACAACAGTTTTAGCAGAGTTAGTATCTAACATGTAAATGTTGTTGATCCTCTTACCAGTGATCAGTACTTGGTCTGAATCTGATTTGATGATTTGACATTGTTCTTGTCCAAAGATAACTTTGTGTCCTTTATCACACAGCTGGCTGATACTGATCAAATTATGTTTCAAACCCTCAACATATAGTACATTGTTAATAATACCTAATTCTGTGCATTTTATGTCACCTATTCCAAGAATTCTTCCTTTGTTATTATCCCCATAGATGATAGTCCCACCATTCTTTGGTTTTAAGTTGTGAAACTTTGTAATATCTCCTGTCATATGTTTAGAATAGTCACTGTCAAGGTACCAGAGATCTTCAGTTTGTTGTGCCTGAAAGAGAAATTAGTTTAGTTGCAGTACTAACCAATTAAATGAATAAGTAATCAATTAATTCTGTACTGAAAGCAGAATATTAATCAATTAATTCGAGTTTGAATCGATTAATCTTGTTCTGGAAAAATATATCAGAATAATAATCGATTAAGATGAGAAATAATCGATTAAATTTGGCCTTTTAATGATTTTAACCGATGTAAATCCTTTTTAATCAATTAAAATAAAGATGATAAATCTATACTAGAATTTTGGGAACATTTTAATCGATTAATTTGTAGAATAATCAATTAAAATTGTACGGACAACTTTTTAAACTACTCTGTAAGTGAATTTAATCGATTAAAACATTTTTATATCAATTAAAATACTTAGTCCATAAATCCAGAATCAATATTTGCTGATCAGGTACCAAAGAATTTCCAGATTTTGTTCCTGCAAAACAGATTTCGCATATATTTGGTACCATTTTTATAATTATTAGGTCCAATCAAGTTATTTGAAATGAATTCTTGGGAACCCACTTCATTCTTCCTTTTGGTATAACATACTTCTTGATTCTACAAAATTTAATAGAATGACCTCTTTTCATACAATAAAAGCATGTAATGAATGGTGACGAAACAGATTTATTGTATGCAAAATAGTTTTTAAATGTTCTAGTTTTCTTTCCAACAAGAGGTGTGAAACCAATACCACCAAGATCAATAACCAACTTTTGAGAATCAAGTATAACATCAAGACTGGTTTTTCCTTGTGCAAGTTTAGATGCAGTTTTTATTAAATATGCTAATATATTTTGTAACTCAGGACAATTTTCACAATCTTTTTTATCATTACACATGCAATCAGAATTATTATTACCTATTTTCAGATTTTCATTCTTAGTTTCTTCATCAAGAATTTTCTTTTCAAGAAGAAGGATTTTGTTTTCTAATATACTATTCATGCTTTTTAATCTTTTGTTTTCAATTTCTAATCTCTTAGCTACTGCATACATTTCATAAAAAGCATCTTGTAATGAACTGTTATTCATAGTAGGTGTTGAAGAATCAGAACTTACACTGGACGTGGGAGAATTCAAATTGACCATCAAACACTTTTCTGTTGTTTCTTCATAAGCCATTTCAAGAGTTTTCCACATCTGTTCAGTAGTTTGGCAATGAGATACCCTAAAAATTTCATTCCTATTAAGTGCATATGTGATGATATTCTTAGCAGTACAGTCATCTTGAATTTGTTTATTTTCATAATCATTCAAACTAGATCATTCTCTATTAAAAACATAAGAGCCTTGTTCAATAATATTCCAAACATTTATATCAATAGATTCAATAAAGATCTTCATTCTTATCTTCCAAAATGAATAATCTGTACCACAAAACAGTGGAGGTCTATTAATACAAGCACCCTCAGAAAAATTATTTTCAGCCATTTGGATCGAAAGACTTGAGTAAATTTCAAGAACCTTGCTCTTGATACCAATTGTTAGAAAAAGAGGGTGAGATCAAGACGGGGGTGAATTGATCTTTGAAATATTTTTGCAATTTTATAGATTATCTATTTCAAAGATTAAGAGCTCTGACCAATTCTTGAATCAAGCAAAACAAGCAATTAAAATAAAGGTAGTAGCAGAATTAAAGAGAGTAAGGTTTGTTGAACATACAAGGATATGAAGCTTGTAGATTTTGATGATGATACAAGAATAAAGGACTTAAAGATTTGAATGTTGAAACATACAAGGATATGAATGTTGAACATACATGGTTATGAAGCTTGTAGATTTTGATGATGATTGAAGAACAAAGGACTTAAAGATTTGAAGACTTGTAATGATATGTAATAACTTTGTTTTATGATTTTGAGTCTGTAATATTAGAGTCTAAGATAGCCAGCACATAGTCTACTCTTTAAAGGTTCTAAAAACTCATTTTTATCAAAAACATACTGGATTAATTGATTAAATGGCAGGATAATCGATTATTATAGAGAGAAAAACCATTTTCTGTATCAGCTCTCTGGAATAATCGATTAAAGCCCCTATTAATCTATTAACAGGGCTGTTAATCAATTAATTACCCTATTAATCGATTAAACTGCGAGGTTATGGGTTCCAGGTGAATTTGGCTCTGTAATAATCGATTAACACTCAAGATAATCGATTATTTCAGTCACATATGTGTTTTGAATTTCAAAATTGGACCAAGTTTCGAAAACTCTATTCCCAATTCACCAGGTTTCGAAAATTCCCAATTCCCAAACCCTAATCCGTCTACTTAAGGTTCTCTAAGGCTCTCTGCAAATTGAACAACCTTTTTCAAACAAAAGTTGAGAGCTGTGACTGCCAAAGAACTGTTTGTTGGAGGAAAAAGGGGCTTTTGGAACCTAGTATGGGCTAGAAGCGATAAGAATCACTAAGTGGGTTTTCTTGGTGGATTGTGTGTTGTGCCGTCTCTAGGAAAAGTTGTTATTCATCTCTTGTGTGACTCAAGAGAGGTGTACTCTTTACCTTATCTTCTTATTGGTAATCTGATTGTATAACTAAGATTATAGTAACAACGTTAATCCTCTATTTGAGTGATTAGCAATTGGACGTAGGGTCTTTTGATCCGAACTAGTATAAATCATCTGTGTAAGACTCTATCCTTGCTCTATTTACTTTACACAGCAATTTAATCGGTGAAATTTGGGAAAATTTTTAAAACCCTAATTTTTGTTAAGAAACCAATTCACCCCCCCTTGGTTTTTGTCCGGAAACACAAACATTCCGCTGCGTGATTCTAACAAGTGGTATCAGAGCTTGCTTTGATAGTCATTCAATTTTTCGAAAATGGTCGAAAAAAATCAAATGTTTGTCGAGGGTGCTTCTATCAATAGACCCCCACTTTTTGCAGGGAAAAATTATCCTTTCTAGAAAGTTAGAATGCAAATATTTTAGAGTCTGTTGATAGAGGTGTTTGGGACGCAATTTTAAACGGTCCCTTTATTCCAAAAATTTCTGAAAAATAGAGTAGAAGTATCAAAACCATTTTCTAGATGGACGGCAGAGGAAAATAGAAAAGCCCAATATGATGTTAGGGCTGAAATATAATTTCATCTGCGTTAACCCTTGATGAGTTTTACAGGATCTCCATTTGTAAAAGTGCTCAAGAGATGTGGGAAATGTTAACTGTGACCCACGAAGGTACCGATGACGTTAAGAGAGCACGGAAAAATTCACTAATCCAAGAATATGAGATGTTCTGAATGCAACAAGGAGAAACGATCTTTGACGTTCAAAAGCGTTTCACTCACATTGTGAACCATCTCACTGGGTTAGGTAAAATTTTTGATGTTGATGAATTAAACGTAAAAATTTTGAAATCTTTGGATTGGAAATGGCAACCTAAGGTGACGACCATCACGGAGTCACAAAACCTTGCCACAATGTCTATGGCGACGCTCTTTGGAAAATTGAGAGAGCATGAGCTTGAACTAGGAAGGCTAAATGATGAAGAAGGTCAACACCAAAAGAGGAACCTAGCCTTCAAAACTGAAATTTCCAAAAGTAAGAGTAAAAAGGAAGAAGAAGACTCAGAGAATGAAGAAGAAGAATTGAGTCTTATGATAAAGAAATTTACCAAAATTTATGAAAGCCAAATGGAAGCAACCCTTCAAAGGTAAGGGAAAGGTAAGAGAAAATACTTCTTTGAATATCAAATGTTATGGTTGTGGTGAAACAAGACATGTAAAAACCGAATGTCCAAACAAGAAGAATGAAGATAACAAAGGCAAGAAATTCTTCAAGAAGAAAGCCTACATCGCTTGGGACAATAGTGATTCTAGTTTAGAGTCAAGTGATTCAGAAATAGAAACTAACATTTGCTTGATGGCAAAACACAATATATCTTCCGACTTTGAGGTTAGTGATTCCGACTCATCCTCAAGTGATGATGAAAATAACTTTGATGAATTACAAAATGCATATGAAGAATTATATAATACTTTTAAGGACTTAAAAAATGAATACAAAGCTGTGAAAAAGAGTTTGAATAAATCTGAAAAGGATGTGGAGCCCTTAAAAACGAAAATTGTATGTTTAGAGGAAAAGGAAACCTTAGAAACGAAAATTGTATGTTTAGAAGAAAAAGATAATAAGAATATAGCATGTGCATCATGTAAAGAGTATGAATATGATATTGATATACTTAACCATTTGCTTGATAAAGCTGAGAAGGAAATAAGTAATAATAATAAGGATAAAGTTGTTATTGCTCAAAACAGAGAAAACCATCATGTTCCTTTGAAAAAGCCTAAAATTAAAAATAGAAGAGTATGAGTTGAAAAAGGAACTAAAATGTCAATAGTTAGAAATGTATCAAAATTCTAAAACTACATCTAAAGCATGGTTTTGTTGTATGAAACATGGTCATACCTCAAATAGATGTAAAATTAAGCATTTTGGTGTTCCTAAAGGAAAATATGTTTAGGTTCCTATAGTTAAATGATTTGTTTATCTCTAACCCCAAGGACCCAAAAGTTATGGGGACCTAAGATTACTATGTTCTTGTTTTGTAGGAAACTTCCAAATAAAAGAAGTCTATGTGGTATCTTGATAGTGGATGCTCAAAACATATGACCGGAGACAAAACGAAATTTGTAAGTTTCAAAGCTAAAGAACAAGGATATGAAACCTATGGGGACAACAACAAAGGAAAGATACTTGGAATTGGAAATATAGGTGGTGCAAACACTTTGGAGTAAAGGATGTGCTTCTTGTTGATGGGCTAAAGCATAATCTCCTAAGTATAAGTCAACTTTGTGACAAAGGATTCAAGGTAATCTTTGAAAGTAAATTTTGTACCATACATTTGATAGATTCCAAAAATGTAGCATTGAAAGGCATTAGGCATAATAATATCTTTTTGATTGATTTGGATTGTATACATGATACTAGTATAACATGATTAGTTGCTAAGGAAGAGAACCCATGGTTATGGCATAAGAGAGCGGCTCATATAAATATGCATCAATTAAACAAACTGATATCAAAGGACTTAGTTGTTGGTTTGCCTAAGTTAATGTTTGAAAAAGATAGATTATGTGATGCATGTCAAAAAGGTAAACAAGTAAAATCATCCTTTAAATCAAAAAATGTTATTTCCACATCAAAACCTTTAGAACTATTACATTTAGATTTATTTGGTCCTTCTAGGATAAATATTTTGGTGGAAATTATTATGCTCTTGTGATTGTTGATGACTTTTCTAGATATACTTAGACATTTTTCTTAACATTGAAAAGTGAAGCTTTTAAGGTCCTTAGGAAGTTTGCAAAGCAAATTCAAAATGAAAAAGACCTAAGAATTAAGGTATTAAGAAGTGACCATGGTGGAGAGTTTCAAAATGAATGGTTTGAAAATTATTGTGAGGAAAATGGAATTTTGCATAATTTTTCTGCACCTAGGACTCCCCAACAAAATGGTGTAGTAGAAATGAAAAATAGGTCACTAGAGGAACTTGGTAGAACAATTTTAAATGAATCAAATGTTCCTAAATATTTTTGGGCTGACGTTGTAAGTACTGCATGCTATGTTTTGAATAGGATACTTATTAGGCCAATTATAAAATCAACTCCTTATGAATTGTTAAATGGTAGAAAGCCTAATGTTGCTCATTTCAAAATATTTGGATGTAAATGCTTTGTGTTAAATAATGGAAAGGAAAACTTAGGAAAATTTGACTCAAAAGCCGATGAGGGCATTTTCTTAGGTTATTCACTAACTAGCAAAGCTTATAGAGTGTTCAATAGAAGAACTTTAAATGTTGAAGAATCTGTACATGTTACTTTTGATGAAATTGTAGACCTTGGGGGAAATCCTCTTGAGTCAAATAAAGAACTTGCAGGTAATGATGAGTACAGAAGAGAGGCTCTTGAAGAATTGTATTTGAATAAGAATGAGCCTTCTCAACCAACTGAATTAGGAAAAGAGTGGCAATCACCAAGAGGACTCTCAATGGACAATATAATTGGTGATATCTCAAAAGGGGTATGAACTAGAAATATGTCTAATCTCTGTATGTCTATAGCTTTTGTTTCACAGATAGAACCCAAAAGTGTTGAAGAAACGCTTAAAGATGACCAATGGTGCATAACAATGCAAGAAGAACTTAAAAGACATTTTTGTGAATTGTTTTAATCGATTAAATGATGGCACATTAGTTAAAATAAATCTGGAAAATAATCAAGAACATTTTAACAGATTAAAAGAAGTTTTAACCGATTAATCAAAGACTTTTAACGAATTAAAAGAACGTTTTAACAGATTAATTAAACCAGAAGTTGAAAAACTTTTCTATATAAACAGACTTGATTCAACATTTTAAAATATACTTTTGAGTAATCAATCAAGCAATCATAAGAGCTATTTTCAAGAAAGCATCGCGCAAGTTTTGTGGTGTTTTTTACAGTTCTTTCTTGAGGCAATTTTTGCATTCTTTTTACAAAGAAACTCATTCTGCAAGAGCTGTATATTTCGGGTTTGATTGTTCTAGTTTCTTCTCTGTGTTCTTTAAATTTCTTTACTATATTACGAGTGTCTAGAATTGTTGGGCACTGGTTCTGTAGCTGGAATTTGGCTGCAAGTTGGTACAAGAATTGGAACTTGGTTCTTGGGTGGTGTGTGTCTAGAATTGTTGGACATTGGTTCTGTAGCTGGAATTTGGTTGCAAGTTGATACAAGAACTGGAACTTGGTTCTTGGGTGGTGTGTGTCTTGAATTGTTGCACACTGGTTCTGTAGCTAGAATTTGGCTGCAGGTTGATACAAGGACTGGAACTTGGTTCTTAGGTGGTGTGTGTTTGGAATTGTTGGGCACCGGTGTTAGAAAAGGAGGCTGAGATCAAGAGGGGGGGGTTGAATTTATCTTTGAAAGATTTTCGCAATTTACAGATTATCTATTTCAAAGATTAAGAGTTCTTACCAATTCTTGAATCAATCAAAACAAGCAATTGAAATAAAGACAATGGCAGAATTAAAGAGAGTAAGGTTTAGAAAAATACAACCAAGATTTATACTTGTTCACCCAATCCCAGGGCTACGTCCAGTTCTCAACCAAATTCCAGCTGAGTTCCACTAGATTGAATGATTTACAAATTACATATTCCAATCACACACCCAACATTACACAAGAACCAAAATTCCAGTCCTTGCACCCAAAACTTCACTAAGAACCAATTTACAGTTCTTGAACCAACCTGCACCCAAATTCCAGCTACAAAACCAGTGCGCAACAATTCCAAACACCCAACATACAATAAGGAAATGTAAAGAAACAAAGAGAAGAAACTAGAACACTCAAACCCGGATTATGCAGTTCTGCAGAATGAGTTTCTTCACAAAAGAAATGCAAAAATTTCGTCAAGAAAGAACTTTGAAAAACTTCACAAAACTTGCGTGATTCTTTCTTGAAAGTAGCTCTTATGATTGCTTGATTGATTGCACAAAAGTATTTTTAAAAGACTGAAGCAATCCTGTTTATATAGAGATTTGTTCTAACTGCTGGTTTAATTAATCTGTTAAAACAATCTTTTAATCTGTTAAAAGTCTTGAATTAATCTGTTAAAACTTCTTTTAATCTATTAAAATGTTCTTGATCATTTTTCAGATTTATTTTAACTGATACGACAACGTTTTAATCGATTAAAACACTTTGTAAAAAATCCCTTAAGTTGTTTTAATCGATTAATTCACATTTTAATCGATTAAAATTTTGCCAAATATTTTCATAAAACTTTCTAAGTGATTTTAACTAATAACAACCAGTTTTAATCGATTAAACACAATTAGCAGAAATTCTCTTAAGTTGTTTTAATCGATTAAATCGTAGTTTAATCGATTAAAATTATTCTGATCGATCAAAAAATCAATATGATTCATCATATGCTAGATTACATCGATTAAAAAATACTTCAAGTGGTTTTAATCGATTATTTCAAAGTTATATCGATTAAAATACTGTCAGAACACTTCCCAGAACATTTTAAGTGATTTTAATTGATTATTTTGAATCTATATCAGTTAAAAACACTGACAGAAGGTTTTCAAAAATTCCTTTAATGAAAACAATCGATTAATTCGAAGATATATCGATTAAATAGTTCCAGTGAATGTTTTAAAAGATTTTAATCGATTATTTCGGAAACCTATCAGTTCAAAACCTGTTATGTAAGTGTTAAGAACATTTTAACTAATAAAACTCATATAATATCAGTTAAAACAATTTCTTAAAAACCAATTAACCGATTACTTTGGTTTTTAACATATTAAACATCTTTAGAGGCATTTTCAAAATCTTTCAAATGATGAAACCTCATGCAGCAGAGAGATATGAATGATTAAACCTATGTATAGATGCAGACTCACTAATCACTCTACCCTTTTAACCAAGTAACCTTTGACTTATCAGAATAGCCTTTGACTTCATCAAATCAACAAGATCTTCATTTTATCAAATGATTCAATAAGATCTTCATCACTTTCAGTCTCCCCCTATTTGATGAAAACAAACATCTCTTTGAACGATTCTGCAAAAGAAGTCACTTGAATATATAGATTAGTGAGTATTCAAAATTAATCATTTGTCCCCCTAAAATAGTGAGTATATCAAAATTAATCATTTCTCCCCCTTTGACTTCATCAAAAATAGGGAAGAGAGGAGTAAAACAAGCAATATGCATCGCATGTAACAAAATTTATTTTTAAAACATTATAAAAAATTTTCATGATACCAATGAGATGTATTATTCATTTAAAAACCAATTAAAGTTGATTCAAACTTATCTTCGTTAACACGTTTGTAATGAATACAATAGATAAGTGTAAAGATAAGGGAACCATGCTTTAGTAGCATGTTACAAGAACAACCATTAACTAAAGCCTTTAATTTTCTTTCCAGAATAATAATCGATTAAAAATAGGACATAATCGATTAAATTGATCATGTTAATGATTTTAATTGATACTGGATAACATTTTAATCGACTAAAACAGATGTACATTGAAATCCTGGGAGCATTTAATCGATTAAATCAAAATTTAATCGATTAAAACAATACGAATAGTAGTATTATTAATGAAATTAATAAATTAAAACTAGTTTATATTAATTAAAACACTCAGAAATGGGAACTAATTGATGTTTGATGCATCTAAA